>OX418216.1:47552674-47630914 GCA_948455865.1 Conomelus anceps
GTTATTGTTAACAGTTGTGCTGATAGGCAAGTGCATCATTTAATTGCTTTGATTTCTGTAAGCGTCATATGCTTCCCAATTCACAAAAAAATGCATATCGGCAGTTCTTGAAAAAGAGTTCTGCTTCTTCTTCTTGTTTGACATATCTCATATGTCATGCTTCAATTTCAATATTTTCTACCTGATTTCTCTTCAATTCGACGATTTAAAAATATTTAAGAAAATATTTCAACTAAGTCAGAAATGAAATCTTCAACGCTTGCACTGTAAGAATAAAGTGGGTAATATTGAGCTAATCATCAGCCATTGTAATGTTTTGATTTTCACTAGCCAAAACTAGCCTGAAGCCTTTCTTTGTAGTAGCGAAGGTGATATTGTGGAAGATATCCATAATGAATAATAAGACTTAAAGTTGTTACAACCACATTTATTGAAAACCATGAAAGACTAGTTTTGGTTGATACACCATTATCAATCTCAAACAAACTAAAACTAAAGTACAGTGTAGCTTAATTTTTGCTAAAGGCAGAATGATACTATTGGCTGAGGGTGGAAGTGCCTCTCACAGGCTGACTTTCATTGAAAGTCTGTGATTGGCTTAAGGCCCCAACAAGTCACGCCCACTGGAGGAGGAGCATTCTGTGATTAGTATATATTAAGCTACACTCCACTTTGGTTTGAGTTTGAGATTGATAATTGTGAAACAACTGAAACTTGTTTCTTACAATATATGTAGTTGTGACAACTTCAAGTCTTATTATTCATAACCTAAAGCCTGTAGTGGAAATCTGTCTTACACAATAATTATTTTTATATTCGATCCCCAAACTCCAACACCAATATCGATCTCACTTGAACTATGAGGAAGCTATATACTGTACCAAGTTTCAAGAGACTAGAATCTTCCTTCAAACCTCTAGAGCACAGATGGATGGATGAACAACAGCAAGATTTCTTTACAATCTTTATTAAACTAAAACTAAAATACAAAGAAGCTTAATAACTACAATTCATTGTAAAATACTATTATTGTCTTTTACTGGCCTATAGAATGGTGGAGCTACTCCTACGTTGGAGGCCTGTCATTGGCTTATACTTGACACACACATTAGTAACAAATAGAGAAAGAAAAACTGACCAATACGAAATGATAATAATTGAGTTCACGGGAGCCATACCGTTTACTGGTAAACGTTATCGGTGCCATCTGATTGGTCTTTTCAAAATTTTTAATGTCTATGAATTCGATTCGACCAATCAGACGCCATTTACCAGCAAACGGCTCCTTTGAATTCAACTAATGAGAGAAAATTAGAAAATGGTGGGCCGAACTAATCTGCTCTTGGAGGCCTGTCATTGGCTAGCACTAGACACGCTCATTAGTTACTAGCACAGCAATACGAAACAACAAAGAATCAAAGATATACAGTAGGAAACGACTAGCTACACACTAATAAAATATGCTACTACAAATAATATCTGGCATGTAAATTCCAATAATTGAATACGTTTTTAAATAAATTCTATAGTCATGCAGTATTTTTCATTTCACTATAAATTTAACTCAGACTTTTCTCTGCACACAAGCTTATGGCCATGTGAGGAATTTATTTTAATATTTTTTCTCTCAATAAATTAAACTGTACTGTGACGTGTGAATGATGAAAATATCATGTAAACAAATGTCGTATCATACTGATTTATTCATTGACACTATTATCAATATTATGATTATGATTATGATTGGTATTATATCAAATCAAATCAAATTTATTTTTCTTGCACAAATAAAGTTAACAACAAATTGTTTAGTAAAATAAAATTCAAGTAATAATAATATCATTTTAATAATGTGAAATGCTTGAATGATAAATAAAGGGAATTCTTAATTTTTTATTTCAAATTCTTTCTTCTCATTCAATATTTTTTCTTTTTTCTTATTGTAGTAATATTCTTATTATTTCTTATCCGGTGGTTCAGAACCCACCTAAAATAGTAGATCCGCCATGTTCCCCATAACAAGGCTCAAACGTCGAAGTGCAGCTAATTGGTGGTCTCCCCATCAATAAAAGCCATACACTTATTTTTTTCATTCTTATACTCTTTTAACTTTTTTCTCCTCTTTCTAACCTTTTCACTCTCTCTCTCTCTCTTCACCCCCTTCGATCACCACTTTTTCTGTCTCTCTCCTTCTCTATTGTCGAAGCAGTTAATTCGGAGTCAACGCAGGCCTCTGTGCGTCCACAAGTTTACTTTGGCCATAAAAAAGTTTTTAATATGGACTTTTCAATGGCTCATTTCAACTTTTAATAAGTCTGGTTGAAATTCTTACAAGAAACACGTTTTAGGGCTTTGAAAGTTCCAGTCAGCCTCAGTTCCGTTATTACAGCTACGGTAGGCAGCGTCGAAACGGTTTGTGTAGTATGAGCCCACAGCCAACTTGAATAAATCGTCGTTACAAACCGAGAATGAGATTATCATGTTCTGCACTTTATTAAAACTCACGGTATACTTTTAACCATGTCTTGGTCTCACATTTAGTTGGCAGTATGTTCAGCTCTTCACGTAATTGTAACGTTTACTAACACACACTACCCGTAAAAACCAAAATCTCAATGTATATGATTGCAATACGCGAAGTCGAGGAGATGATTACTTTGTGAGTCCCAATAGTAGTTTATTCGATCAAAAACCTAGTTATATTAGAAGGAAATTCTGTAACGAGCTATCGCAGTTTCTAAAGAGTATTGGAAATATAGAAATATTTAATAATCAATTGAAAAAAATGTAGTCGATGTAGCTTTTCATATTGTACAAGAGTTCCATTGAGTTGTCTCACCTCAACTAATGTGAATTGCAATTGTGGTAACTTGGAAATAAGATTGGCATTATTGTATATAGTTGTTGATCTGACTTGATTTGTTTTATACTCAATAAACTGAGTCTTCAAGACGTAATCTTAAAAAAAATATATAATATAGTTGATTCACAATACAGACGAGATGGCGAATCCACGCTGTGCGTACATAGAAACAAGCAGTGAGGTAGATTGTAATTGCTTCTTCCACTCAACCAACTGAGTCGTATCAGAATGCTAAGCCCATCGAAATAAATTATGAAGCGCTGTGCTTCAACAGTCCACAGTATAAGTCAAATATTCTACCAAACACTTCCACATTCAGCTACAACTAACCACTTACATGAAATCAAATTACACTATTGAATAAAAAAGAGAATGAAGTGATTTGAGATCATGCTACCCAATTCCCAATCTGATTGCAACAAAATTACAGTTGCTACCCCCAAAAAAGGCGCACTTAACAAAGAAGAGAACTGAAACACATAAAAAAGGAGAAATCGGAATACGTAGAAACAGGAACACATAATTACAAGAAGAAAGAATCACTTAAAAAGAAGATAAAAGAAAGAGAAAAAACCGAATTACATAAAAAAGGAGAGAAACACCTCCCTGACAACCTGCTACGTAACAAACACGCCGACTTCTTCAAAATAAAAAGAATAATAAAGGATTGAACAAAATAATAAATAAAAAAACTATAAGAACACCTCTTATTAAAACTGAGTTCCGTCATGTGATTACTACCGCAGAGCGTGGGAGGCTGAGGTGCTAAGAGTACTCCAACGCCTAGACACAAAAATATCTTGAGAGAAACAAAAAAATAATTTATAATAAAGCCATTAAAACCCACCTAGTTGCGACCCAACAACGTGCAGAAATATATTAGTGCCCTATCTTGAGATCCATGCTCGAGATTGGAATAAAAAATTGAATTTACAGCTAGCGGAAGAACCTCCTTAATGAAGTGTAAATTATTGCCTGTAAATTTGCGCCAACTAACGAACTGAGCGCGATAAAAAATATTGTGCGTGGAAGTTATGTATAGTACAGTTCTATCGCTAGTAACTAAGCTATATATCTGTATATATCCTACACATATTGTTATAAATAGTACACAAGTATGTTGGATAGAGGAAGCCGTATATAGGCTATAGTATAGTTTTATCGTTATTAACATAGTCTTGTATAATATATTATATAGATATGGTACACATATTTCAAATATAACACAAGTATTGTTAAAAATAACTGAAAACGGCTCAAGCCCACTAATGTAATAAAATAGAATAACTTAGTAGAAGTTTTTAAAACTAGTAGTCGTTTTTTAAAATATCTTCCAGTTCTTCCAGTATATCTTCCAAATTTTGGCAATAAATTAGTAGAATAGTGGTAACTAACTAGAGATTCCTCTACCACAAAAATATGATCTAAATTTGGATATATTTAGATTCTAGAAGTAAAATTCTAGATGTAAAACTTACAAGTTTACCACGAGAATATGGTCGGAATCGGGAGAGTAGTTTGGGTCAATTATTCAATACACGGATTGCAGTGGCGTAACTAGAGGGTCAGTTAAGGTGGGGGGGGGGGGGGGGGATGACCATTGGTGTTGGGTGGTAGGCTCGAGCACTATATCCTGTAGTAATCGGAGGTGAAGGAGGATTCTCGAAAAAAAAACACAATATCTATAGCTCTTCCTTTTAAAAGGGGTGCTTGTGTTTTAAAAATTACCCCTGGGTAATTTTTCAAAAATAGCTCATTATTTTAAAACAACATTTTAGCTATCCTAGACATGAATTAATCCATTTGAACATTATTTTAAGACACATTATGTTTCAATGTGATTTTTATCTAGTTTCTACATCATTGCCTATACGTGAGGTCCAGACTTTTGTGCTAAAAATAGATTGAGTAGACAAACTTGAAAGCAGTTACTTGAACAATTTTCACTCCACTATTCCTGATCCCCCCTCCTCCGATTGGGTTAATGTACAGTACTGCATTTAAAAAATTTTGTGTAAGGAGGGTCCAGGAGTACTCTCACTGAAATGTTTTGAAAATAGTCCATCAAAATCAATACTTTTAGGAATTGCAGACATTTTTTCGACTGTAGTCAAAAATTGTGTCTTAAAACTTGTTATATTCCAAAGTCTATTTTGTCTCTTTTGTCTATCACCCTGATCCCCCCATTAGTTACGTCACTGCACGGATACAAGGGCAAATCAAACATTAGGCTACATCAAAGCATTACTCATTGGTTCGAAATTCGATAATACAATAATTCTTACAACAGAGCTCTCTCACCCACTAATCAATGCTAATTAACTTCACGCTATGAGTCGATTTATTTGCGAAATGGCGGCTTTTGCACACAGACAGCCGTTAAGGCCACCTCCTCCCCCCGTAAAACACTCCAACCCCCTCGAAAATACGCCGCTGCAAAATAATAATCTGCAATTTGAAATTCGTTCCCAAACATAATAGTGCACGGGGCGCTCAGCGTTGAATGCATTATCATCCGAATTGGCCATCATTCGAAAAACTATTATTAGCCTTAATGATTGTTACGGCCGGCAACGTTGCAGTGCAGTTTAAATGCAGTCGTAGAGCTCTGTGATATATGTATATATTTAATTGTGTATATAGTATACGTATAGCAGAGTTTTAAACATCACAGTACAGCAGTAATAGGTGGTTCTGTTCTCACAGGATTCTGTTTTCGGGAAGGAGTTGGAATGAAAGGAACATTGAACTTTAGAAATGGGATTGAACATCTTCTGTAATAAGAGAACATACATTGAACTCGGAGTTCGCTACTTGAAATCGTACCCCCAATGAAATACTATTAAATCCTACTTTTCTGTTTATGAGAAAGAACTGTTCTTGAATTTAAGTGGTTGTGGCATCTTTAAAATGTTCTCTACTTTTAACCTTTACTTCGTTGTTAAAGGAGAAGCTCAATAATATTGAAGAGATTGCGGCTCCTATTTGTTAATCTATATATAATTTATTGTTGGCTTGTCTCATTGTTGGCTGCACTGTGATTTACTTTATAACATAATGTTTGTAAACTCTACTCATTTATTTGTAAGGTTATTATTATTATTTTTCAATCTTCGCCACTTCAAAAATTGAATTTTTACTATTTGATCTCACTTTAATCGGAATATTTCATTTTATTGTGCATAGTTTGTTTCAGTATTTTTTGTTTTTCATCCGAAGGGAGTATCTTTCTAGGTCTCTGGCACAATGGACCGTCCAATTAATACTTTCATCTTTTCCAATCTTCCATCTTCCAATCCTCCATCTTCCAATTAAACCACCATCGCAAATCAAACACATGCTGTGGAATGGTGTATGACACATTGGAGCAAATCAAATAATTCTTCATTTTAAAAGAAATTTATTTGGGATACAGTACTTGACATTCTTTTTATAAGAATAATGGAAATATAAAATTATAAAAATCACTAACTCAATCTCATCCAACAAGAATTTTTAACAGAACCAGCGTGAATACCACCATTCCACAGCATGTATTTGGTTTTGCGATAGTGATTGAGTGCTCCACTGTGTAAGAAAGAACCCTAAAAAAGAGACTTCCTTCAAACAAGTAACGAGCAGTATATGCAAATGAAAATTAAATTTCCGATTGAATGGTAATTAAATTACAATTCTTCAATTCATTGTTGTAATTAGTTAACTGTTCTAGCACTCTCATATTAGAAGAATATAATGTGTATGCTTGCAATGTCCATTAAAATTGACCTTTTACATATTTGCTAACTGTTAATTTCAGGCCCTTTTTCAAGAAAGACTTCACATGCGAAAAAGTACAATTATGACACCTAGGAAAGACGTTATTAATATTGTATAATCTATCAGCAGATTACACACATAAGGCTCGCCGCAAATAGAAACGCAGTCTTGGTGACGAGACGCAGGGTGATATTTTGTGAAACACAGAAATTTCAATTTCAATTCAATTTTCACTGAACAACCCTGTCCAGAGGAGTTTATTTTCATTCAATACATAATAATAAATTTTTACAATGTCTGTGTATAAATATTTTCATATTGATTACTCGTGAACACCCCACTATATAAATATGTGCTGGGGTGAAACAGTCTAGTAAGTTTTCAATTTATGCAAAATTCCTTTTAAAATAATTGAAACATTATTGTTGATTATCCATGTTAGAATTCTAATTATTATTGAAATATTCTACGTTATATAACTACCACTAATATTACTAACACCACAATGACTACTTATATACTACCTAGCACTACATACTACTATCTACCACCTTTCTAACTCTACAAACTTATCACTGCTAACTCTATACAACAAAAAACACCCCACAAAAGACAATGTCATATACCATTATAAGTATTTTTACATAAACAATATGACGAAATATTACATGCTTGTTATTGTCTGGAAAATTGACTGAAAGTTTTAAACACTTTATATCTTTAATTTATTTAATTATACATTTAGAAGTTACCTGCTGAAATGCTTTCGGATTCAATGAAATTTATATCTATTAGCCATTTCTTTAACGAACTCTTATATTTTTTCAAGTTAGCCTCGTTCTTCAAAAGACTCGGCATTCTATTCAGAACTTTAGAGCCAACATATAATGCTGATTTTTGAGCAAATGTTGAGTTTACTCTGGGAACTGAAATATCTTTATTTCAAGCTCTGGTATTGTGAGCATGATCAACGAATTGAATTTGGCTTGGGTGTTTCTTTATATATGTGCTAACTACTAATATGTATAACTGCCTAACGCTAAGTACCTTGTAATCCCAGAATAACTGAATTGATGGGAATAACCGATGCCTATAGCTAATAACTCTGTTTTTGCACTTTAAGAAGCGGATCTATTGTATTATAATAAGCTCCTCCCCATATAAGAATACCATATCTAATAACAGATTCCACCAGAGAGTAGTAAACCATTCCAACATCCGATACCGGCAATATGTTGCGCAGCTGCATGAATATATATACAAGCTTTCTCAACTTTTTAACAACATTAGCCACCTGACCCTCCCATTGGAACAAATCATTTGGAAAACCCAAAAAGGAGATTCAAATTTTGCAGAACATCTCATTAATAATGGACACAAGTTCAAGGCTGAAGAAAATGTTGAATTTCTGCATTTGATTGGCAAAGGCAGACAATTGAACATTTTAGAAGCTTTGGAGATAACTAAGTTGGTAAAAAACGATTCCATAACTAATTTAAATGACCAAATTTATTTTAACCAATTCAGTACAACTAACTTGGTTTCATTATAATTCCAGCCTATTTTTAAAAAGCAATTCTTATGTGTATTTCTCAGTTGACCTTGATTGCATTTCAGTGAGCTTCTAATTTTTAAAAGAATTTTTTATTTTAATTTGATTAAATTCTAGCCTTATTACAAATTTTTTGTTACTTTCTATATGTTCACATTGTTTAGTTATTGATTTGACTCGTATTTTTGCTTGTTACTCCTCCCACCAGGGGGCGTGACTTGACAACCAATCACAACGTCCGATTAAGGTCAGCCTCTTTCCCTCTTAGCCAATAGTATCATTTCATGTATAGTATATATAAGGCTTCTCTGTACTTCAGTTTTTCAGTTTGATTGAGATTGATAATGGTGTAACAACCGAAACTAGTTTCTCGAAGTTTTAATAAATGTGGTTGTGACAATTTCGTCTTATTTTTCATTACAAATCATCTATTTGAACTCCCAAGTATTTCACTGTATCAGATCTTCTAATTACAGGGCAACTGCATTCATCTCCAGTCTGTTCACAAATATGTATTTTCAATGTATTTTTGAGGGGTTTAGTGGCTTCTGTTAATGAGAAAACCAGAAATACAGTCTTTTCAGCATTCAATGTCAGTAGGTTATTATTAAGCCAATTCAGCACTTCACCAAGTTCTCGCTCTGCTGTTCTGAATGTCTCTTCCCAAGTATCACCATTGAATAAAATGGCAGTATCAACTGCAAAAGCTATCAGTTTGCCATTTATATCAAGCGAACACAGATCATTTGCAAAAACTAGATACAAAATTGGTCCAAGCACAGTTCCTTGTGGAACCCCAAACTCAACATTTGCATCCTCGCTCATTAGATTTCCTATTTTTGTTGACTGAGTTCGCTGCACAAGATATGATTTAAACCAGCAATATGTGGCCCCTCGTATCCCAATGGCCTCAAGCTTTTTCAGAAGAAGCTCATGTGATACTGTATCAAACGCCTTGGCAAGATCAAGAAATATTCCCATGCATTTCTTATTATTATCAAGACCATCAATGACATGCTTTGACAGTTGGAATAGTGAATCCTCTGTACTTTTACCTGCACGAAAGCCATATTGGTTAGAAGAAAGAATGCTGTTTTTTTTTCAAATAGTGTACTAGATGCTTCTTCGTAAGTTTTTCCAAGATCTTAGATATATTGCTAACTAATGAGATTGGTCTATAGTTTCTAAGTAATAGCTTGTCACTTGCTTTATGAAGAGGCCTAACACAAACCTTCTTCATAAGATCCGGAAAGACACCATTCTCAAAGCTTAGATTGAAAATATGCACTAGGGGTTTGACTATATACTCTTTCACATTTTTAATAATGCTATTGCTTATTTCGTCCCTTCCTGGTTAGCTATCTGTTCTTAGTGTTTGTATTATAGCCAGAATCTCTTGCTCATCTACTGCACTCAGAAACATAGTTGTTGGGATGCATCTTTTTGGTCGGTAATTGGAAACTATCTCATCTAAAGTTTTATTTAATTTTCTACTGATATTATCTGCCATTCTTGCTCCTATACGTGCAAAATGGTTGTTGGTACAACTCAACACATCATTAGGGTTTTCATCTAGTGAAATCACATTTCCATTAAAATTAATTTTTTGCAGATCTTGTTTATTTTTTCCCAAAGAACCTGAAACCTCCTTAATGACAGACCATGTTTTTCTTATATTTCCTCCAGCCTGCTCAATCTTATTTCTATAATAATCTGTTTTAGTGCTTTGAATAAGTACGTTGAGATGATTTCTATATGTACGATAGTAATCAGCAAGCTGAACATCATTAGGACGTTGCTTACGTTTCTTGTTTAATTCATCTCTGGTCTTTATAGCTCTTATTAGACCCTGCGTTATCCAAGGCTTGATTGGTTTGAACCTTCTCTTTAATATATATGAGTTTGTGTTATTTGATATATGTCTCTTAAAAATACTGATGAATTCTTCATATGCTCTATTAGTTTTATTAGCTTCATAAACAAATAAATGAGTCCGTTCAAATAAAGCAAGGGCGTGATCTTATATTCATATCTGAGCTTGGCAAAAGGTCACCCTGCGTACGTCGTGCAAACAGAATTTTTTTTCTTTTATTTCTCGGAGTTTGGAGCACACATAGGTTTGCAGGCCCGTGCTGGCCCACCGGGACACCGGGACGTATCCCGGTGCGCCCTCCAGCCTGGAAATTTTTGGCGCCCTCCTGTTCTGAAACTGACAAGTTTTACGACGAGGCTTATCGTCGATATAGCCGAGCGGCCGGGTTGAGTGTTGCGACTGTAGGTTGTAGGCTACTACTGAATGGACTTGATTCTTCCAGTACCTGCGCGGGGCGCCTTCGGCTAGGATCTGGCCATGTCGACCCAAAATTATTCAAATCCCACGAATCTTTTCCTTCTAAAGCATTGAAGGTAATAGAATTATAACCAGATTGAGATCGTCTTTGACAAACGAAAATTTAGAATATTTACTGTTAAAATGCACTCAGAAGCTGATATTATCAACTCCATAGATCCAGACACCGTCAGGGGCGCACCCAGACTTTTGGTTTGGTGGGAGGGCTTACCCATCCTACCAGGTGAAATTATTTTAGGAGGGGGAAGGGGGTAAAATTGGGATTTTCTGAGCTTTTTTTTACAAGATTGTGGCCCGATAAAGTTCCTTGAGGGGGTTCATCACTTGACTTTTTAAAGTGTATTAGCTATGGGGAAACAAAATGTATATTATTTGTACAGAGTGTTTCAAGAGTTCAAAATTATTCTGCCAGATTGCATAAGCATCTTCTCATGAAGATAAAAAAAATTAAATTAATGAAAGTCCGGAAACGCTTTGTTACAGAGATAAAGAGGGTAAAAGATAGCTGCTATTCCATCATAAATTCAGAAAACTCTAAGGCCTTCATATAGGTGGTGTGAATTAAATTGAATTAATATAATATTTGCTAAATGTGCTACAAGATCTACTATTTTTCATTTTTATGATGCCCACACCATTCTGAGACTTTTGCGTGGGTACTAAAGTGAACGTAAAATGCCAGTCTGAACGTAAATCGAGATTACCTAATCCGTGAATTGGTGGGATATTTTACAAAAATTCACAAAATGATCATGAAAACACGTTTTTTTATTGTCGGCTTAATGGGTAAACTAATTTAATTGGAAATTAACCAAATCTTTTTCAAATTCTCCTTCAAAACATGTGAAATCATATTTTTTCAAATTAAATGTGTATGTACCTAATAGTTGAGAACCAGGGCTTAATTTCAGCTGGAGCGGAGCTCCATCTATCTAAATTTAATAGAATCATTTATTTTAAACCAGATCTGAAATAGTTGGAAATGATTTTTTTAAATTTAGACGAAGTTTTTGACTTTTGTAGCTATGTTTTTCAAGCTTTCGTCAAAATCGTTTAAAACACCTTATTTTTAAATACCTGAATCTTATTATTTTGTATATATAATGTAATATTAGGCCTATATGTGCATTACTAACATGCTTAAAATGCATCAATTCAAGTGTTATTTTCAACAATTTCCTGGGGGAGGACCCCGGACCCCCCGTTTGCCACCAGACCCCCAGATCCATGCCACCAGACCCCAATAAGTCACAGGTCCGGTACTTCTCAATTTAGAAATTAAGCCCTGTTAAGAACGATCCCAAAGGCTAGTGGAGTTTTATTGAATCAAAGCACACAGATTTTGCACAGATGCTTCCCACTTGATATTCTTGTGTGTTTTGATCCAATTTAAATTCTGATTTTATGAACTCTTGGTGCTTTATTCGCAATCAATAACCAAGTTCATAAATTTCAATCTAAAAAACGCATTCGTTTGGCTTTTTTGCGTATTTCATAGAATAACTCAATAATCACGATAGTTAATGTTTTATACAATTTTCACAATGAATGTATTCAATTCATCACCTAAATGAGGGCTCTAGAAGCCTAACGTTTCTGAATGCCTACTAATTTATTGATTTATTACTGAGAAAGATAGCTCCATTCTTTTTCTATCTGTGTTTCTGTAATGACGCGTTTTCGAAGAAATACGTTTTTGCTATCAGGCAGATTCCTTGCGGAATTCTTTCGCAATTACCTGTATACCTTTTTTAGGAAAGTGATAGCCGCGAGCTGTGGCAGGTATCTGTTCAGTCAGATAAGATGAGCTACAAATTCCTGGGCCCTTTTTGTAAGGGTGACCGATTGGATCAGCCACCAAGAAAGAATCTGTTCTCTGCTATAAAATCACTTGCCGATGATTTGGAACTCACCTAAAACTGTCGGTTCAACTCATCAATCATCATCATCATCCAACTCATTACCCATGCACAGCTCTCAGAACTATCTGTGCTTCACCCTCCAAAAAGTTACATTATTACTGTAACGTTAAATTTAGTACAGGTTCAGGAGGATCTAGAAGCTAGATATCTTGTATTACATCACATGATTGTCAGATCGATAAATGAGTGTAACGAATTATTTTTGTCATCTAAACCGAGCCACTTAGTCTAATTCAATCATGCCAGACTACACACTCTATTTCCACCTATGGTACTCATAATATACCTCTCAATAGTGTGACGGTATTGTTATAACCGCTATCCTATTTAAACAAGTGTAAAATGTACAGCCTGGAATCCATATTACCTACAGTGAATTTTCTTTAAAATTATCAACAATTTTTTAAGGACCTTGGCTCCTTGGGGGGGGGGGCTTAAGCAACCAAGCCCCCCCTGGGTGCGCCACTGGACACCGTTATTGATTATATTTGCCACTCTAGCTCCGAATTAAAAAGATTACTTCAGGTTTGTTTATAATTTCTATCAAAGAACATTCCATCTGTGAACATATTTGTTTTTTGTTACTTTCCTTGTGTGCAATTAACACTTCGATTATTATATTACAGACCCCCCCCCCCCTAGTTAGTACTCCCCCTGCATTGTGCAGGCGCCCTTTGGCTAACGCCGTCCACCGCCCTAACAAGGGGTCCAGCACGGACCTGGGTTTGAGTGGGTAATGAGTTGGATTGATGAGTTGGACTTTCAGTTTTAGGTGAAGTGATTTTACAACAGTGAACACAGTCTTATCTGCTGGTCAATCCAATTGGTCACCCTTACAACGAGGGCCCAGAAGTTCGCAGCTTATCTTTATCTGATGGAACAATTTTTCACCTGATACGACTTACGGGTATCACTTCCCATAAGATTGAGGCAATTTAGGGTAAGGATATTCACACCTGTAATATTCACACCCAGCAATGGGTCTGTCAAGACCTAGTACAGACAATAAATAATCAATCAATCAATAATCAACCTGTTTCTCACAAAACGTCACACTCGGTCACGTTATAAAGCTTAAGTTTCTATTTCCATCAAGCTTTAGACATTTTTTGTGAAAATTACGTTTGAATATGAGATCTCACTTGTAATTCTACTGCATTTGCGCAGACCAGTCTATTTCCGTGTTCCATTAAACATCACAATGCGTCACGCTTCAAACCTGCGTTCCTATCTACGTGTGTTCCATCAGTAATTCATAGTTCAGGCCTAAACAGACATAAAAAATGTCTTCAAACGGAACGGAATTCATAATCCGTTTAGAGCATGAGAAATACGTTCTCAATCATAAGAGGATATTGCTCCAAGCCTCTCAAGCCCATCTCTCACACAGACAAACAATTCTCCCGTATTACGGTGGCTTATGGGGATGAATAGAGACGTGATACACACAAAACGGGAAACTCGTAACTTGTGGGGACCTCAGTTCTGCCAGGTGGGGAATTACGTATAGAAAGACTTTATTGCTCAATAAAACGAGACAGAAATGAGACAAAGAGGAATAGAAGGAATAGGAAGAAAAGAATGAAGAAGGAAGGAATAGACAAGATAGACTGAAAGAGAAATCCGGACTAAATGAAATGTTTCTTCGGATTTCGTTCTTTTCAAGTGTCATGGACAAGAAATATTGCTTTCTTATTACAACAAGGATAGTATGGTGGAGGGGTTGGGGAGGTTAGGGGGTCAATATGAATCAATCTCAGGTGTGTGCGGGTGCGGGTGCGAGTGTCTGTCATGGAGGCTTTGCTTATAAATTTCATACTGCGGCAGGCTTTAACTTATTTTAGTTGCTACGCTTTCTTTCTTCCTGCTTTTATCCGTTCTTCTTCTCTTCATTCTTTGTTTTTTCTGGTCTTTACTTGTCTCCCATTTCCCCCCCCCCACAAATTCTCCCACCCTGCCACCTCAGTACACATGAGCGCGAGCTCGTCATTCATATATCTCTGAAAATAAATCTTGTTAAATTTTTGTGTGTATTTAACTCAAGGATAACAAAATACCAAATAAATAAGACAAAGGTCTTTTGTTATCCTTGAGTTAAATACACTCAAAAATTTAACAGGATTTAGCTCATCTGCATTCTACTTATTTTGTCTTGTTTTATATTGCTTATTTTGTCTTGTTTATTATTGCTTATTTTGTCCTGTATATTATTGCTTATTTTTCTTTCTTTAATTCGTTTTCTTATGTAGGTGTCCCTTTGAAATCACTTTCAAGACTCTTTAAGAATACACTGAGGCATAGTTCCTGTAGCAAAACTGATACAGAATGTAATATTTTCTTATTACTTGTAACCCCACCATTTATTTTCGTGTCTAATAATTTCAAAATTTTTTGTCGTTTGAAGAAATAATCTGTTTATAAGATACAATAGATTTTTGAGAATAAACAAACTGGCGGCTCTACAATCGACAATAGTAAGTTGGGTGTGAAAAATATATCTTGTATAAGCTTTTTTCTATATCCTACCTTAGCTAAAAATAAACTCATTCTCACCACCAGAGCAACTATCATTAAAAAAATGAAATAAAATAAAGAGATCTAAACAAAATAAATCAAGATATGTGATGTGTTGAGTGTCTAAACACGAGCAGTAAATTACTGTGGCAAACCAATGATTCATGCGACGACCATCCTACATACTACAGACTGCTGTCCTGGTCCTGTTGTCGCATATACTATAATATATATATATATATGTGTGTGTGTGCATGTATGTATGTATGTATATAGCTGTGGGGGGGGGGGGGGGCATTGGTTTTAATTTACTGCATTCATTTTCGTGCGCACGCAACGCCTTTTCTGGTCAACACTCGGACATTGTAATTGTTGCAAGTTGGAATAATGTTTATTCTTCCTATATTTTCTGCTATTAATTTGTGTCCGCGAATGTCAGAGCGAAGAGTAGAAAGGAAGAAGAAAATGAAATGAATTTTTCGAGAAAGGATTGTAAACAATAGAAAGAAGAATAGGGGGAAAGAGAATGAAAAGATGTAGGATGAGATAAAATTTGGTAGAATTACTTTATTTACATAATTTACAAATTTCCATTGTGACTGATTAAAAAGCATAGGCTATTATTAATAACACACTAGATTCTAGATTGTATATGGGAAAAAGTTTGGATATTAGAAAATTAAGATTGAAATTTAAATTTGACTTTATAGTCGTGACTCATAAATTATACCCATAATACTCATACTCATAAGTTATTAACTATGATCCAATAAAATCAATAAAATTTAAAATAACACAGGAATTCTGGGCATCAAAACTATAAAACGCAATTACTAGATCCCAATAAAATAAAAAAATAAAGAAAATATTTGAAGGAATACACGTCATCCAACTACTGTACTTGAACCCAGCAACTATGATCCAATAGAATCGATAAAAATTTAAACAATTCAGGAATTCTTGGCATCAAAACTATAAAACCCATAACTAGATCCCACTATGATCCAATAAAATCCCACAGATTGAAAACAATATTGTTCATTAGACAAATAATTCACGCATAACCCACTCGGTGTCAACTAATTAAACTGTGTCAACAGTTGCCCAATAAATAACACATTTAAAAACGTTACTGTTTCATAAAAGATATCGCCCATCCACATCGACCTTTGATTGTAAGCCGGCTTCGACTACACGGGCGTAATTCAACACGGTGACAATAAATAAAACGCCAACGCAAAAAACGTTTGTCCACCTGAAGGTGAAGGTGTTAACGGAAACGTTCATTTAAACGAGTAACAAAGAGAAGTTATGGTTTTTATTCCTTGTCCAGTTCTATTGTATATCTATTCATCTTTTGTTATATTCCATTTCTAGTAATTGACCGAACAAAAGAGAGATCTCCGTTTCAAGTTAACCGATTTACATTTTTCTATTTGTAACGCATTGTCGGCTAAACGCGTGGACCAAATTCAATGTAACTTTGCATGGATCTTCCTTCAAAAAACTCCCAGCAATGTATGTGTTAAGGATTTTCAAAATTTGCTTGCATTTAAAGGATATTTGAAAGAAATAAATGAAATACACTTGGGCCTTCTTCTATAGGAAACAAGATTTTTAAGATGGGCTTCTTTCTCCATGGAATTGGAATCATATTTGAAGATAGCAATGAGCCCTACTAATCTGGTTGAGCCTTCGTATTATGTATGAATTAAGATGTCAATAAGAATAATATATTTGTTTGAGAACAGAAAATTATCTCTGATATTTCAAATATAATAAAAAGTAATTACTAAGTAAATGGTAATTATACAAATTTATTTTAATCTTGTTCTAGCCTACAATTTCATAATTCAAAGATTAGTATATTTGTTTGAAAGAAACAAATCTCTTCTAATTTTTTAATGAAGAGATTACTTAGTAAATTATAATTATTCAAAATTATATCATACTGCTCGAAACATTCATTAATCAGACATGTAAAATCTGATTTGATTTGAACAATTAGCTGTCTGGAACAAATTCAGGCTATATGGAAATAGAAACGTAGCGTGATAAAAAGTGACTTTTTGGGGGAAATGGTCAAGAAATAAACTCGAATCAAGGGTTAGGTCTGATGATTGTGTTCAATTTTGCTATGGTGATTATAATCGATTACATGGAGTAGGTTCCTCTTCACCCTTGAAGTCTACAGCTCACAGAAGCACAGAATTACTAGTAGGCTATGTATGTGTCTATTCAAGCTCTTTTTTATCACTTCTGCAATAACCAATAGTGTAGACAGCTTTCATATAAGCGCGCAGACCTACTTGCACTAATAATACATAATTATGCTAAACGCCCTAACCGGCCTCGTAAATATCATTTTGACAGAGAACCGCGTTCTAAATGATAAATTTGACGGCTCTCATTGAACACTTGACACTGTCATTGATATGCATCGATTCAGGAAGAAGTTGACGATATAGAATTACAATACCAGTTCTATAAATATATATGTTGATTTGGTCAGATTGTAATGAACTATTAATGATAATAGTAATAATAATAATAATTATTATTTTCCGTTGCTGGAGACGAGATAGCATCGACAAGGTTGCTGGTTGTCAATAAGTAATGTTGACCACCTATATCTGTATTTATAATATAAATATGCATAGTTTTCAGATGCCCTACAAATATATCGTATATATTGTGGGCCGCTGGTTGTCAATATCTGTATTTATGGTATCTATAGGTATAGTTTTATTAGTTGTCCCACAGATATAAGTCTTATATATTGTGGGCCGTTGTCTGTGGGATTGTTTCACACATCGTAATAAAACAAATGAACTATTAAATTTGTAAGTTTATATTGTTTTTATTGTAACCGATTAGGCTACTACTTTGTTACGAGCTCTATTCAAATTGAGTTTCAAATTGAGAAATAAATGTGATTTAATTTAATTTTTTAGAATAATTCTCTACATTGCAGTTATTTTTTTAAAATAAATTTCTATAGAATTAGATTTTGTATACAGGTAGGCCTAATATAAAATTATTTTCATTAGTGTGTTGTGAGGGAGGGTGGTCCATGAAGAAAGATAGTGAATGTGAGAGGTGAACTATTGAGTAGGGAAGGTCATAGAAGGAAATTTTAAGAAATTAGATGAAAAATTTTATAATGAAAGAATCTAGATTCCAAAGTGACACAAATTAAATTTAAAGATTATCTGTTAGGGCTAAGGGTCTCAAGAACTGTGATGTTTATATTTGCTTCATACACACTAAAACCTTCCGAGATTATTAATTTTGTACATTCTTTAACAAACTTTTTACAACTTTAATAAAACCTTATAACTTATACAGCCTAATTCACCGAAACAAATCTAACCTAACATACCTATACCTAACCTTACCTGAGTATACTAGCTGTAACTTATTATTTTTTAGTAGTAATCAATGATTTACCGGAGAAATGTTTTTTTTTTTATTTGGCGTATGGCGTGTATTTTATAGCATGCGATATAGCCTACTAAGTATAGAGTATCTTCAATTTTTCTTATTTTTCATTTAATTTTTAAAAAAGCCAAGAATATACATTCTGAACTCTAAAAGACTCTATCTCAAGTCATTATCATTTGACAAAAGACAAGTAAATCATTTGAATTAGGCTTAGGGTTTAGTTTAAAAAAAAAAAGATGTGATCATGACAATATTGTAATGGAGAACTTAAAAGTAGAAGAATAAGGTTGGAATAAGTGAGAAGAAAAGTTGGGAAAAAGGAGAGTGAGAGAGAGAGAGAGAGAGAGAGATAGTGAGAGTGTAAGGATGAGGAAGAGATATTCAGACAATTATTTATTTATTCCTTAATTGCCACAAGGCTAAATATGTGTACATATAAAATAAAAATAATACATACAAAATAGTACATATAATACATATAAAAATACATAACAAAATAATAATCTAAAACTTGTAAGATACATTATATATTTTATAATAACTATAAAATAAGCTACTGCTGCTGCAAAAAAGTTGAATTAGCTGCAAGATGTTATTGAATTAGCCTTGAAAAAGTTTCAATTCCTCCCCATTCAAAAAATTTAAAGGTGTTTTTTGATTGTTCTGTACTCTACAGGAAGGTGAAAATGCAATATTCAATGAGAGAGAGAGAGAGAGAGAGAGAGTGAGTGTGAGAGTGTGTGAGAGAGAGTGTTATGAGGGAGAGAGAGCAAAAACAGACCAATCCGTAGGCCACATTTCATCGGTGCTCTTCGTGGTTGAGTGAGACTGCAATTTGGGCTAAGTGGTTTGGGGGGCCATATGGCCACGGTAAAAAGCACCCCCTTCTACCACAACCTTATTCACACTCCCTCAACCCCCCCAAACCATTCGCCGGCTCCCAGACCCCCTCTTACTTACGGTGGGTGAAGGGGGGTCCCCGATCCATTACCGTGCGACGGAACCACTTTAAAATAATATATTGGAACGACACTTCACCCTTAATTTATATATAAAGTCGTAAACAAATAACCCCGTTTAAACGTGGCGGCTGAGTGTTGTACGTTAAAGGAGAATGTGAGGGGTGGAGGTGAAGCATTAAGAGGAGATAAAGAACTAAATTAAAAGGATGGTTGGTTGATAAATTTCCAGAGAATAACGTCATGAACGATTAGCCTGTTATATTCTTCCAGGATCCAAGGAAAACAGTTTGATAGACTTTTGTGAAAAGGTTTGAAAACAGTTTCTTGTATCGATCACCATCAATCACCATCATCCAACTCATTACCCACGCACAGGTCTCAGACCTATGTGGGCATCATCCTCCAAAAAAAAAAAAAAATGTGTATGTTACATTGTTTGTAAATGTACAAGTACAAGCATTCATACTGATTAATGTCTGAGAATTTATTTTATTTACACCACCTACATAATTAATTATTTCCGTATTTAATTTATTTTACATTTACTTCATTCATTCGTTCAAACAAATGAAAATCTTCGAAAGTCACTCTACTAGCCTATTTTGGACAATTTTTCAATAAATTGTTTTTAATGAAGATAAAAAAATTAATTGTGGGAATTGATTTTAAAGCGGACAAGTTGCACAGTAAACATGAAAATTATAAACTAATTTTCATCTTTAAAATATTTATGGATTTACGAAGGCTAATAACAGCATTAAGTACAAAAGAAAATACAGATTTAATCTATTGCTTCACGCTAACAATCATTACAAATATTTGGACTCTTGTAAAAATTTAGTAGGCCTAATAGAGACAGTTTTGGGCTGAAAGCCTGCTGTTTCTTTACAGAAATAATTTCAATCATACCTTATTGGGAGAAAGCAATGTGTAGAACTATCTTTAATAGGTGGGAATAGTACAGAATATATCAGTTAAATTGGAGGTCCAAGCTGGCGTGCCTCAGGGTCAGTATTAGGTCCATTGTTTTTATTGTTATATGTCAACCGTTTCCCTAAATAATTAGATTAGTCTATTTAGTGGTAGAGCCCTCTTATTTGCAAAATATACATCACTTATTTACAGCAAATCTGTTCTAGATAACTTAGAAATAATATCCGTACAGGTGTGCAGTCAATTGTCCAATTCTTAAATCAGTTGAAATTAACAATAAATAGTAAAAAATGCCAATACCTACTTCAAAAACAAACCTAATTCAAATGAAGATAAACGATTTTTTAAATTATAATCAAGTAGTCCAGGAAGAAAACATTGCATGTCTGCGGGTTTTGTTGGATAGACGATTGACCTGGGCTCCATACAATGAGAAAATATGCTGTAAAATTTCATCTGGGGTATTTGTACTGCAACAGCTTACTACATTAAATCACAAAAGGCTACTTTTACAGCTTACCATGAGCTCTTACTGTCACATATTGGGTATGCTATCTTAGTAAGGGGTAATTCATTAAAACTAAACCTTGATAGGGTGTTTAAGAACCAAAAGAAAGCAGTTAGGTGTATGAAAAGAGTAAATAAGATTAGATTCATTCAAATTGTTGTTCAAGAGACTTGGTCTCCTAACTGTACTATGCTTATATGTGTATGAAGCTACTTTATATGTAAAAAAGAGTGATATTAACCAAAATCTTGACGTACGCGATTATAAGACAAGAAGCCGAGGAGATTATCACTTGGTGAGTCACAATAGCAGCTTATTCAAACAAAAACCTAGATATATTGGTAGGAAACTCTACAACAAGCTAACGTAGTTTGTGAAGAATCTTGAAATATAAAAATATTTAATAACAATTGAAAAAATATTTCGTTGATAAAGCTTTTTATAGTGTACGAGAGTTCCTTTCATATTAAAATTAAGCTCCAACTGAATTAATTGGAGTAATAATTATAGTAACTAGTGTATAAAATTGTACAAATGTTGATCTGACGTCTTATACTCCATAAAGCCGCCAAGACGTAATCTAAAAAAACAATTAGTTTTATCTTGACTGTATCAATAAATAAATAAATTATTGAACATTTTAAACAAATCGATTCTACTAGTTATCTCATCGAAATGAATGCCGCAAAGCTAGTCGAAAGTGCGTAAAATGATCCGATAAATCTGGAAATACGTATCTTGAAATTGAAAGATTGTGTAGTCCTACTGAAACTGTAACTCTAGTTTATTTGTAAATAATTTAGTATACATACAAAAAATTTGATAGAAGAATATCTGAGACCATCTCACGTGAATCAATTACTGAAATTTTTACAGAAAATTTAACTATTTTGGCTATTGGCATTAATCTGTCAACAGTGGTGGAAGGCTACTCTTAGTTGCACCGTAATGACGTAATGTCCTTTGATGTAGCTAGAACGTATATTAAATAATTAAATATTCAGCATAAAACATTAAAAGACAAATAACCAAAACCATTTCATAAATACGTTCATGAAGTCAGCCATTTATTAGCCATAAAACACAATTCCAATGTTAGTAATAGGTTTCGTCAATTAATAACTCAAACAGCAGAATCATACAATGTCCCAAAAAAAATACAATAGACAGGTCATCAAGAGTCAAAGTGATCAATAAGTCTTATTACCGAACATTATAATTTTCCAGGTACTCCTCCACAGAGTAAAAAGCTTTATCTTTCAGCCAGTCACTAATAAAAATACAGAAAGTCCTTAATATACAGGTTTGACATTATGTCGTAGTAAATTAAACATTAGAATTGGCTGATAGTTATGGCTTTTTAATGATTTAGTCAAGTTGAACTTGATCAAATTGTGACTCATTCCTTTCTGAAGCTATTTAGCTAAGCTTACTAGCATATTGCAAAACACTATCTTGTTACCCTGTTTTCAACGAGCATGATTGGCTTCATGAATTGAGGAAACGGTTACGTCTGTTTAGAAAAATGATTAATGACAATTTGATGACTGATCAACGCACCATTGAATGGCTACAGAAAGAAAAATGATGTTCAGAGTAATGTATGGACATGCGAAGGGTATCATTAATAATAATTTAACGCCATGTTGATGGTGGAATGGACCAACTTGACAGACTGACTCTGACGCATTCCAAGCAAGATGTCTGCTGAAAGAAAAACGTCTAAAAATGACTCAACGTTGAACGTTACTTGAGCGTTGTGGTATATTCAATTTTTAAATCAATCTCATTGGTTGATTTGATCTACATTATCTGCTAACGAGTGCTGCAAGATGCAAAATGTTGTTGTACTTGAAAATGTTCAACCAATCAGGAACAAGCACAGGCGTTGGGGGCGTGTAAGAGGGAAGAGTCTAGTTAACAAGCTGCAAAATGTTGTTGTACCTGAAAAATGTCAACCAATAAGGAACAAGCACAGGCGTTGGGGGCGTGTAAGAGGGAGGAGTCCAGTTACCAATAGGACTAGAGATCTTTTAGATCGATTTTACTTTGGTGAATTGGCCAAACGTGTTAATTTTCAGGCTGTTTTAAATGCTTTTTAGGAAGTAGACTACTGTATGTCTTACAAGTGACTTCAATATCATTGCTAAGACTCTGGGCTATAGTTCTGACAAGGCCAGTAGGCCTTAATATAGGTTGATTCACGGAAGCGTTACCGTTAACCGGTAAGTGGAGTTTTATGGGAAACTGTCTTATTTATGCACGTACAGGCGTTTAAAGTCAAAAGTATTGCCTGTTAGGTTAAATTAGGTCTATTGAGTAATTTGTGTTTTGAGCAGAAATGAACCGATTTAACGGAGTATCCAAGGATCTGACGAATTCATGTAAAAAAAAAAAAAAATTATTATTAATTATCAGTTCTTTGATTTTTATATAAGTATATCAAATGGCAGTTCTTGAAAAAGAGTTTTGTTTCTTCTTCTCCTTCTTCTTGTTCAACGGATCTCATAATAAGTCATGCATAAATCTTTTCTCTCTGTTTTTTTTTTACAATTCGATGTCTTGAAATAATTCAAGGAAAGCTTTCAACACAATCAAAAATGAAAACATCAACGCATGCACTGTAAAAAAAGCTAGTCTAAGCATCAGCCGTCGTAATTTCCAATGTTTTGATTTTCAAACTGCAACAGCAACTACTGCCAATGTTTTCATTTTCATTAGCCCAAACTAACCTAGAGTCCAAGTGCAAATCTATTATTTTTATATTCGACTCTCAAACTCCAAAATCAATAGCTATTTTACTTTGACTATGAGGAAGTTATATACCAAGTTTGAAGAGTCTAGAATCTTTTTTCAAGCGCTAGGACACAGACGGACGGACGAACCCTGTAGGGTTCTAAATAAACGACAGAGAGATGTGATCGTGTGTAGTAGACTAGAAGAAACAAGCGAATTGACGTACGAAAAAAGGCCTCGAAAATAAATGACCCATTTTTCATGAATATTGAATACATGAGAGTGAAAATTTTAGCCTGTTTCGCCAGTTACTCACATAAGAGCAGGCAGAATTTCAGCGCATGTGGAAGCAAAGCGACAAAATGACATTTCAGAATACATTGGACAACAGCAAGCAGTTGTCTCTGAACTGTATTTGTCATTCCTTGCAGTAAGAGAAGACAACACAAATAAATTATTTATTCGTCGCTTCTCTTCTTCTTCTTCTCCTTGTTCTTCTTCACTATGCTTATTCTCCAACTTCTTCGTTTTCTTATTTCTCCCCCTCACTCTTCTCCTCTTCTTCTTCATCATCCTCCTCTTCTAGCTCTTGTTCTTCTTTTCTACCATTATTCACCATCTTATTTTATTCTACCCTTCTTTAACTACTTCTTTTTCTCCTCCATCAATCTACCTCTTTTTCTTCTTTATTCTCCTCTTCTTCTTCTTATTCTTTTTCTTCCCCATCATCCTCCTTTTCCTCTTTCTGTTATTCATTCTTTCTCCCTTTTCTTATTCTTCTTCCCCTCCTCCTCCTTCTCCTTAACCCCCTTCTCCTTAACCCCCTTCTCCTTATCCTTCTTCTCCTTATTTTCTTTGTTCTCTTCTTTATCTTCTCCAATCTTCTCTCACCTCTTTTTTCTTCTTCGTTTTCTTCCTCATTCTCCTCTCCTCCTACTCTATTTTTCGTTTCTTTCTCTTCTTTATTTTCTTTCCACCTCTTCTTTTTCTTCTTCGTTCTCTTCCTCATCCTCTTTTTCTTCTTCATCCTCCTCCACGTCTTTCTTCTCCCCAACCTCCTTCTCTTTTTCTTTCTCTTCGTTTCCTGCTTTAGTCTCCTCACTCCTCTTATTATTCTTCTTTTTTTTTCTTCATTGTCCTCTTTGTCTCCTTCATTCGACTCCTTTCTGTTTTTTCATTCATCATCTTCATCCTTTTCCTTTTTTCCTTCTTTTTCTACCTCCTCCTTCCCCTTCTCTTCCTTCTCCTACTCTTCTTCTTCTCTTTTCTTTCCGTTTTCTTCTTCATCCTCCTCCCTCCTCTCCTCATTCTTCTTCTTTTTCTTCATCGCTCTCTTCGTCTTCTTCAACCTTCCTTCCCTTCTTCTTCTTTAAACTTCCTCTCCTTTCCTTCTCCCTATTCTTATCATTTTCTTTCATCTTCATCGTCCTCTTTTTCTTATTCTCTTTCTTCTCCTTCCCGTCCTCATCTTCCTCCTATTCTTCTTCCACCTCCTTCTCTTCTTCTTCCACCTCCTTCTCTTCTTCTTCCTCCTTCTCCATCTCTTCTTCTTCCTCCTTCTCCATCTCTTCTTCTTCCTCCTCCACAATCTCTTCTTCTTCCTCCTCCTCCTCCCTTTCTTCTTCTTCTTCTTCTTTTTCGTCGCTGTATGGTCCCTGTGGAAACATTCTGCAGTTTACACATCTATTCTTTACCTGCCCTACTCATTTCCTTCAGACAGTCTTTTAATATTTACGTTTACGCTTGCAGTCTGTCTGTTTTTCTTTTCATTTTATTGCGATGCTGAAGTGAGACAGAGAATAAGCGGATGACACACCTTCAAGAGGCACTTGCTGTGTTAGTGTATCCTCAACTTGTTCCGTTCCACTTGTACTGGTTTTCCTTATTCTTTTCTTTTTTTTCTTCATCGTCCTCTTTTTCCTCTTCTTCTTGTTCTTGGTCTTCTTCATGTCCTCCTTCTATCCTCCTCCTCCTCCTCCCCCTCCTCCCCCCCTCCTCCTCCTCCTCCTCCTCCTCCTCCTCCTCCTCCTCTTTCTCCTCTTTCTCCTCCTCCTCCTCATCCTCCTCTTCCTCCTCCTCGAGTTTCTTTAATATAAAATAGAATTACTGCATATATTTCATCTCTGACTACCAAAACAATACGTTTAATTTAACTTTCAATGAATCCGATAACTTTTCCAAAATGTAACATTACCTACAATACGTGATTGTTTTCCACAATTCCGATTTGAAATCCAGTTTGATTTCGAAAAGTTTGAATCAGCTGATGTGACTATTACCTAATATTCATTTCGCCTTTTTTTTTTTGAAGAAATCACGAGTTCTGATTGGTCTAGACTTCTGTACTGAAAAGTGACAGTAGTGTTAGAATAGCATCGTTATGACACTATAGTTTGATAAGATGTGGAATAAAGTGAACTGTATTGACATCACTTTCTAAACTTTTATATCTACTTCATAACATAGCCGTACGTAAAATATAGTTTCACAATCCATCTAGTCAGTCGCTTAAAAAAATTTAATAGCCAACATATTGTAACGACTCTGTAATCCTGTAACGGAGCACTAATACTTCAACTTAGTAAGAAATGTGATTATTTCACAAAATAAAGATATTCAGTTTATTACCGCATTGAAAATAGAAAAATATGGCCACTACGGAAAAAAGAGAATGACACCAAATTACAATCTAGTCATGTCGTCCAAACTAATGTCTAGCTCCAGGCCATCTTGACGGTTTGAATTGTGTGTTATGAAATAAACCGAAAATATGTTTCACAAACAAAAGAATGAAATGAAATAATTGAAATTTATCCACCTCCTGTGGGGATTTCGTGTCAAAACACAAGCGCCTTGATTAATTTTTATTAGGAAATTTTGGCCGGAGTCTCGTCCTGCACCCACGTGGGCCGAAAGCTGACCCAAGGTCGCTTCAAGGTCAATGTCGGCCCGCGCCGGATCTAGAATTTAGATTGGCTATTTAACAGTCCGTTTAACTCCGAAGCTCACATGGTTTGATTGCTCTTCTAAATTGATTCTACTAGTTTAAATTGATTTTAGTGGTTGTATTTTGATTTGTTTTAGAATTGATATTGTGATACTGAAACATAAGAACGGGTTGAGATCCGCACAAGAAGAACATTATCAGTGGATAAGATAAGATAAAATTACTTTATTTTTAAGTAAATGTACAAAATTCCATCATGACTGATCAAAAAGCATATTATTAACAACAAAAAAGATTGTATATGGAAAAAAATTTGGATATTAACAATGAGTTTTTATGTAAAGCATTCACGTAATAAGGGTGAATTCTGGACAAAAATTCATCTATTCAAACTTAACAATAAATGGAAAGAACTTGAAATCTCCATCAGGGTAAAATTGTCTAGACTGCAGAATAATTATTCTCATTTGGTGTAGAGTCATCATACTATATTATGCAGTTCTATAATGTAGTTTATATACTTTTTTTATACAAATGCTTGTCCAAGATAGTGAATGTTATTTTTAAATTCTTGTAAAAGTTGAGAATTAATATGGGTTCCTATTTTTTTCAGGTGAGCTTCGGATCAATTTTATGGTTTGCGAGAGTCAGTAAGTTTTTAAATTCTTGTCTGTCATGTTTTACTTTAACTTTTTACAATTTTTGACCTAATGATTGTTAAAAGAGCCGTTTCTTTTGGAAAAAATATAAGAACTTGTGCATTCATACTCTTTCCTTAGCTCGCTTTCTTTCTCTCCCTCTTTCTCTTAGTCATCTTCATCATTTAAATCATGGTGTTGTTATCATTCACTTATTGACACCTTTCTAATTCTTATTCACTTTTTTTCTAACTCTTTTTTATATAGCACTAATAGGTACTTTGTCTATCCATCTAATTTATCTAATTATTTGACATTTTATTACATGGATCTTTTTCAGTGTAAATGTTATACAATTTATTTTCATTTTTATTTATATATCTTTCTTTTATTTTCTTCAAATTAATTTATTCTAATTTTGTATTTACGTTCAATGTGCAATGGGTCTGTCAAGACCTAGTACAGACAATAAATCAATCAATCTCTCTTTTTCTCTCTCTCTCTGCTTATGTTGTTATTTATTGTGACACATTCGCTCTCACTAACACACAATTTATCGACAAACTAACTTTTCTTTCTATATTTTATATTTTTCTGTTATTGTATTTTTTCTTCCTTTCTACAAATGCTATTATTAATTCTCCTTTCTTCTTTCTTGCCATTTCTATTCCATTCAAATGAGAATAGTAGTTGGTGTTTTATTTTTTTGTAATATAATCCTAGCTTAAATTTGTTAAGTCTTGAGGCAATTATCAATAAAGAAATCAATCAACCTCTTTCTCACCCTATCTCTTTCTCTTTCTCAAATGAATGTGGGTTTCCGTTGCCTCCTCACTCCTCTGTTGAGTGTTCGTCATCATTGACTGACTAGTCTCGTCCCATCTCACAACATCGAAACATGGGTTCAAGCAGTAGCTGGCAAGAAGATCAAAGGGTATCAGTCAATTCTAAACCCTCCTGCGACTAAACCCCGAACGCTGTTCAACTAAACAGACATGTTCAGCATCCCCTGAGAGGGGGATAATTAACCTCCCCATTAAAAAATTCCCTCCTATTGAAACTCGTGACTCCCCAAGGTAAACCTACCAACGGTACCGTACTACGTGAGCATTCCTCTCTGTAGACGTCTTTTGTGAGTGTTCCTGTTTGTATTCAATGTGTTTGCTACTCCAACGTTCATCACCTAATTGGTATTTGGTAGGCATTTATTCATTCTTGTGTTGTACGGCTGTATGGGAAATCATTCACCAGTTTGCGATCAATCTATTTAATTGCCCTCGATTGAAATGATTTCATTTTTGAGAAAGATATCGGATAATCTGGCCGGGTAGGGTGTGTTCATTCATATGCCCTTTTCATGTAGGCTGGATAGTATGATATGAGTCCAATCCATTAGCATCAAGTTCAGGAGAAGTGGTCATGAATCATGAATACGTTGAATTGAAATTTTGTAAAGTTGAAGAAAGTTGCTCCACTAAAACTTGAAGTGTAATGTATTTTTGTTATCATATTTTGTATTATTTCATTATTGAAATTGATTAAGGCAAGGTTCATTACTTGAACTGGATGAGTTGCAGAACAATGGTTCCAAGTTGAGCATTATATATTTTTACGGGTTCATTCACTAAAATAATGTTGGCAACACTTGAAATTAACACTCGAACTTTATTTACACAAATTACTTACAACACGCACTAATCAGTTATATCACACAAGAAAACCAAATAGAAACAAAAAGTTCAATAACGTTCAACTGATAATAACTTTACTATATATATCACTGTACAAAATCTAATTACTAACTGTCAATATGCCGATCAATAATTTAATAAATAACTGTTCATTGACGTAGAGAGAAATGTTTAAAAGCAAATAAACACTCAATAAATAGACTAAACACCTACGAAGCTCAGTGTCTATCACGGTATTTGTTAATCACAATAGCACTGAGTTTGTGTAAACTTGTATAAACTATGAAAGAAGTCTGAACAATATACTGCCACTATGTCATTTATCATTTTATCACATTGAACGCTCATATCACAACTGAACTACTTTTCTACAAGGACTACTCTTTATATACTGTTTAAAAGTATTCCAGGAAGTTAATGGTAACTGATAACATAATCTGGAACATTCTGGCGAATAGTCAAAATCTCCATAGGCCTCCCCATGTTTCTATTTTTACACAGATAATGTTGTCTTGAACATTCTAGATGGCCATTTGAGATGGATGGAATGCAAAGGAGAAGACAATAAACAAGAAGTTCCTGTTATCAAGGTGACCGGAAGTACTGTTGACACAATGGGCAGCGCAGAAATATGTTTTTTTCTTCCTTGCGTTTCCTAACACTATCTTTTGCTGTACTGATGATTAGAACAGAATGCTCATAATTTATTATTGTCAAAAACTTATATCAACCAATGCAATGCAGGTGATTCTATGATTAAAATAATTGTACATGGAATTTTTTGAGTTTGGTTGAAGCTATAATAAAACGTTACATTACACGAGATCATATATAAATTTTAATAATAATAATAATAAAAATAAAAAATAATAATTATAAAAAAATTATAATAATAAAAATAATAACCTACTATAAAACGTTTTAATGAAGTTATAAGTCTGCAATCCATTAAAAAAACGCGTATTGTTTCGTTTTAAACGAAAAATAGAAGCGCAGTCTTGGTGACGTGACACAAGGTGACTTAATGTAAATAAGATAAACGAATTATGCCATTTACCTTCGCTTTTATTTTCAAAAATCCAATTCAATTCTGTGTTTCTCTAATCTTGTGTTTCTATTTGCTCAAGGCCTTACTAGGCTACCTATATTTTTTATAAATAAAAATAAGTATCTTTTGTATCTTTTATAATTTACAGTATAAGTAGTATACTAGAGATAAGTATCTTATCTAAGTGAATAAATATCTTTGAAACAAGTATTCCATCTTGGGGCTTTTTTGGGATGTCAGAGTCAGGGTGAGGCCAAATTTCAGTGTAAACGCGAGCCAACTAACCAAATGGAGAACAGATAACGCGTGCTGCGTTGAGAGTGTGTGTTGACCTTCTTCAAGTTGGCAGATCAATCACGGAGATTTATTAAAGGTGGCCAGCAGTTAAGTATCTCACTCTCATTTCTGGAAATTTGCTTGTTCAGAAAGAGATGGAGGATGAAGAAAAAAGAAAGCTATGATAAAGAAGAAGGAGAGTGATGATGAAGAAAAAGAGGATTGAGGAGGAGAAAAAGTTGTGAGGAGGAGGAGAGGGTGTTGGATGAGGAAGCCGTGGAGGAGGATGAGGAGGAGAAGAAGAAAGTTTGGAAAAATGAAAAGAAGAGGAAGAAGAAGAGGTGGAGGAGTAGAGGGAAGGGGAAGGAGAAGAAGGGAAGAAAAAGGATGAAGCAGAGGAAGAGGAAGAGGCAGAAGAGGAAAAGAAGTAGAAAAGGAAATGAAGACAAGAAACAAAAGGGAACAAGAAGATAGAAGTAGAAGAGGAACGAAGAGTAAAAGAAGATAGAAATATAAGATCAATGAGATGAAAGCAGAAAACGGGAAAAAATGAAAATATAGAGAGAAAGAGAAAAAATGTATCGAATAAGATGGAATAATAACAAGTGGGAAAGGCAAAAGAAAAATTATAGATATCAGATGAAGAAGAGAACAAGATGAAAAATAAGTAGAAAAGAAGATGTCAATCAGAAAAAATGACATGAAGTTAGAGAAAGAACAGGAACGAGATAGCCTAAAGTTGAAAATTTGGTGGAGAAGAAAAAATTGAGAAAAGGAAGGAGAATATGGAGAGAATGAATAAAATGAAGACAAAAAAAGATCGAAGGAGAAAATAAATAAGAGGAAGAGGCAAAATAAAAAGAAGAATCAGAAAAAGAAATAATTAGAAAAACAAGACGTTGGAAGAAGAAAAAACAGAAGAAGAAGATGAAGAAAGTGAATAAGGAGAATAAAAAAAAAGTGAAATGATAGGAAGCGATAAAACGGACATTTGAAGAATGATTGAGGAAGATGGATGTTGAAAAGAGAAACAAAAGACTAGAAAAACAAAATTCAAACAAATGTAAATGTAAAAGGAAAATGAAGAATTTGGACAAAATGTGATAAGATGTGATAAACAAGACCAACACGAGAAATCTGTCTTATTTCTGTATAAAGCAGCAGTTCAACTAAGAACATAAATAAACTTACTAAACAACAAACAGCAGAAATAAACTAAAAACACTAAACAGCAGAAACAGCAGAAACAGCAAAAATAGAGTGCGGTACCGTACATCATAAGATGGCAGCAATAAATTGCACTCTAGCTGTCTGGACGTGGGTGTGGTTCACACTGAGAGCTGAGGTGTGACACACGTGTAGACACTCGCACGCAAAACCATGCATACGCACCGGCACAAACACCTGAATTGACATGGACACTGACCGCGCCCTATTCAGCCACGGGTTTCTGGTCGCCGGAAACGGAATGAAATCTGAACTGAAACTGACATGACTTATGAAGTTTGGTGATTCATTCAAGATGTTACTTGTTTTATCACTTACCCGGTGGTTCGGAACGCATCTGAAATTTTAGATCCACTATACATTGTATGGGACGCACATAAAATATGGTGGGTCTGCCATTCATCATTTTATCATTATTTACATCATAACTTACGCACAAGTATAAGTCATTTGGGCATCATCAGCAAGATAAAATTCATCTAGCTATAAACTTCCTCTACCATCAAAGGTTCTAAAAATAAGTCCTGTCTCTGGATTTCCAAGGTGAAGGTGTTATGTTGAAAGAAAGAAATTAAAGTGAGTATAAATATAATTTTCCTACAACTGATTGTAAAGAACTTTTCCTACAACTGCTCATAAAGTAGTTCTTTACGTACTGAAAACTGATTGTAAAATTCCTCTTTAGTGCTCAGCGAGCAGTAAAGTCATCTGGCGAGCGTAAAAAGTACTTTACCGCTCGCCAGCTGTGTTCGATGTCTTCTCATTGGTGGATCACAAAATCCGTGAGATTCTCAAAACCTCATTCTCATAAAAATGGCGCAAATTAACCAAATCCGCGCACGCTAAAATCTGTGATGTTACAAACTACAAGCTTTTATTGGAATCCAGAGCTGTAGTTGTAGGAAAAATGTTGTATGTGATTATGTGAAATGTAAAGCTTCTTTATCGCTCTGGCAAAATTACTGCGCTACGCTACGCGTCGCGCAGTACCTGTTTTGACTCGAGCGATAAAGTCGCGCTTTACGCTCTTAATACATTTTTTAATAACTATTTTTTGTGTGCTGAAAACTCATACAGCTGCTTACTGAGGAGCGAGCAGTAAAGTACTTCACGCTTGCTATGACGTCATAGCTGATTACCTTACGCTCTCCAGTGTAGCCAACCTTCCATTCTAAAATTATCGTACCTAACGTCCAAAGCTATCATATTATTTATCAGATATAATATAATTATCTATGCTTTAATTAAAAATAATTATCTTAATTATTTAAGAAATAACTGTTTAGATTGAGTTTTCTTTGAAATTATTGTGAAAAGGACTTAGCCAGATCCTGCATCATACAAGATACCAAATTATCGTACAAAACTATAATTATCATACAGCTGGCAATGCCAGTGATTACTGCCAGATAAATTTCCCCCAACCACAATATTGGCGCGATGATTTTTTTTTTTTTGTAGATTACGTCTTGGAGACTCCAGTTAAGGAGTATAAGACAAGTCAGATCAACAATATTATACACTAGATACCATAATTACTTCAATTAGTTGAGGTGAGGCTTAATTTTGATGTGAAAGGAACTCTTGTACACTATAAAAAGCTTTATCAACTAAATATTTCTTCAATTGTTTTTTAAATATTTCTATATTTTCAAGACTCTTCAAAAACTGCGGTAGCTTGTTGTAGAATTTCCTACCAATATAACTAGGTTTTTGTTTGAATAAGCTACTATTGTGACTCACCAAGTGATAATCTCCTCGGCTTCTTGTATTATAATCATGTACATCAAGATTTTGGTTAATATCATTCGTTTTTACATATAAAGTAGCTTCATACACATATAAGCAGGGTACAGTTAGGAGACCAAGTCTCTTGAACAACGGCCTACATGAATCTAATCTATTTACTCTTTCTATACACCTAACCGCTTTCTTTTGGATCTTAAACACCCTATCAAGATTTTGTTTTGATGAATTACCCCATACTAAGATAGCATACCTAATAGGTGACAGTAAGAGCCCATGGTAAGCTGTAAAAAGTAACTTTTTGTCATTCAATCTAGCGAGCTGTCGCAGGACAAATACCCCAGATGAAATTTTACTACATATTTTCTCAATGTATGGAGTCCAGGTCAATCGTCTATCCAACATAACTCCTAGAAATGCAATTTTTTCTTCCTGGTCTAATTGATTATCGTTTACAAACACGTTTATAGCCCTATCTTCATTTAAATTATGTTTGTTTTTGAATTGAAGGTATTGGCATTTTTTACTATTTATAGTTAATTTCAACTGATTTAAAAATTGGACAATGGACTGCACACCTATATGGGCACTTATTTCTAAATTATCTAGAATGGAATTGCTGAAAATGAGTGATGTATCATCAGCAAATAAGAGGGCTCTACCACTAATTAATTCTTTAGGTAAACGGTTGACATATAACAAAAAAAGCAATGGACCTAGTATTGACCCCTGAGGCACTCCAGCTTGCACCTCTAATTTATTAGATTTATTCTTTACTATACTATTACTAACTACTGTAGTTAGTTCTACACATTGTTTTCTCCCAATAAGATATGATTCAAACCATTTCAGTTTAACCCCATTTACACCTACATTTTGCAGTATTCCCAATAAAGTTCTATGATTAACACAATCAAATGCCTTTGACAGATCTAAGAAGATTGCAGTAGCTTTATCACCTGAATCTATTATATCTATTAGTTTTCAACTAGAGAAACTATGGCTGTTTTTGTTGATCTCCCTTTCTGGAAGCCATGCTGTTCATCACAGATAAAGTTAGCTTCTTGAAGGTGCAGAAGTAACCTATTTAGAACTACTCTTTCAAAAATTTTACTTATTACATTTAAAATACTAATAGGCCTATAGTTTTCTACCTTTTCTCTATCACCACTTTTGAAGATTGGCAAGATCTTCCCCTCTTTTAAGTTATCTGGAAAAACACCTTGTTCTAATGAATGATTGATCAGATGAATCAAAGGGTCTAACAATTGATCTTTACATTCTCTCAGAATTTTACTGGATACCCCATCCATTCCTACAGTTTTTTTATTATTTAAACTATCAATGATATTTGACAACTCGTCTTGGCATACTGGGTGGAATTTTAATTCGTTCTGAATCCCCTCAGTATTCCTCATGTTTGCATCACTAATACCTGTATTAAGAGATTTTTGAAGATCCTTAGCAACCAGTTGATAATATCTGTTAAAGAAATTACAGATGTCTACACTATCATCAATATATTTGTTATTTTCGTTAATTATTCTGGGGACACTAGTATAAGCATCTACATGAGCTACTTGCCTATTTTTGTTTATTACATCCCACACTGCTGTTTTAAAGTACACACTATTATTCAAAATTTCAGCTGTTTTCTTACGTTTCGCTCTTTTCACTTCTCTTGTATTTAGAGCAATTTTTCTTTAGAGCTTTGTAATTATCTTCACTTAACATATTTCTAGATAGTTTGAATTCATCATATGCATGTTTAACCCTATTTCTTTCTGCAAGGATATCATCAGTTATCCACTCTTCAATCTTGTCTAATTTGTTCTTTACAGGGACTTTTTTAACTGGACAACTCATAGTAATATGAAACCTTAAAATATTAATGAAACTATCATATTTGTCATTTAAACTATTGCTATTGTAAACCCTACTCCAGTTTTCTTGTAGCAGATTCTGCTTCAAACAATCGATATTCCCCTGTTCACATTGTTGAATTTCTTTCATTACTCTACTCTTTTTAATTGATTTATGACCTTGCAACCCCACCTCTTAGATTTGATAGTCATGATCAGATAGTTCCGAGCCGCCTAATCTTGTTTTAGAGTAATCTATATTAGTAAGGATGTTATCAATTATTGTTTGTGATGTTCTTGTGACTCTGGTATATTCATGAACTTTTATTTCCAAGTTATTCATGTATATAATATCCCTTAAATCTTCTGTCATTTTATTCTGTGTTGCAAAGTCTGTATTGAAATCTCCCGCTACAATAACGTTTGTAAAACGAGTAGTAGTAATCTCTAAAAGCCTATTGAATAGTTCACAAAAATTGTTCCATTCCCCATTTGGTGACCTGTAAATACCTAACACCGCTACTTCGAAATTATTGTCGATTTTTACTCTCAAACCAGTAACTTCTAAATCCATTTCCACAGCAAATTTCTCTACATATTCTAAATTAAATGTTTGCATATTCTTAGCATTTTTAGTGAAGATAGCTACTCCCCCACTTCGATGAGATGTCCTGCAATACGACGTTTTCAATGAATAGTTTGGAATATTAAGTTGTGACAATTCATCTTCTTTTAAACCATGCTCTGTGAAAATAGCTATATCAGTAGCCTCTTCTTTAAAAAATACTTCGATTCTATCTATTTTGTTACGAATGTATTGAATATTCTGATGGAACACAGTGAGTACCGGTACTTCCCTATCATCCCTTATTACTTTATCGTTGCTTTTGCATATTGAAGTAGATTTACTTAATCTCTTAGAATCTTGAGAGCCTATGAGATTGCTACAAGAGTTCCTTCCACTAATGCTATCCTGATTTTTTGATCGATTAACGTCTTTTAATATAATTGAAGATATGAATTTATCATCTGAAACTAGTTTCCCTTCCCGGTTTTGAGCCACTTTACTAAAAAAGGTTCGTTAGATGATTGTTTAGGAGAATTATTGACAGTAGATTGCAAACGACTTTCAATCAGCTCTGCCAGCCTATTACAAAATATTACTTTGCCAGATTGATTTAGATGTAGACCATGATTAGTGAAGTTTTGTTTTTTCAGCCTTTCATTTAGAAAACAAATCCCCAACTGCTTAGAATTCTTATTTTTTAGGCTGTTGATTGTATTATGAATTGATTTATTTGTTGACTTAATGGCTTCATTTAGCTCTGGCCTATCAAACCTATACGGAATTGTACTTATTATTACATTAGTTTTTTGGCTGAGTGGCACAATCTCTTTAATTTTTTCATTTATTTCAGGAAGATGTTTTAGATTAGGTTCATTTATATTGTTTGAGCCACCCAGTACTATTAGAAAATCGTTTTTTCCAAAATCTTTAGTTTGTTCCTGTGCTGACTCTACGATTGCGTTTATAGGGGCACTTGGTTTGAAAAAGCTCTGAACTTCATACTTATTTTTTAATCTTTTATTTAGTAGGTCACTACAGTCTCGTCCATGACTGGTTGTCAAGAGCAGTACTCTACCTTTCCTATCGTTATTTACCCTTACTTTAGATTTGGTTGCTGTTTGCAAAACCTGACTATACGTTTTTGTTTGACCATTTCTATTTATTTTTTCCCCATTTGATTTAGGTTCTACTTTTTTTGTATTGATCAGAGGTTCAGATCTTACATTAGCCAAGTTTATTTTTGATTTTAATATTTCGATTTCCTCTGACATAGACCTACATTGACTCGTGAGATTTAGTATTTCAGTTTTATGGTCTTCCTGCTGCAATTTTACAATAACTTCCAGAGATTTTATGTGATCCACTAACCCTATTCGTTCTTCCTCAGAATTTTTTAGTGATGTTTCTAATTTTGTTTTCAATTTGGTGTGATCACTCAATAGTTTAGCAACCTTTTCTTCTACATCTACAGTAGCTTTAAGAGCTGTTGGAGATTTTTTTGTTAATAATTGCTGAGATCGCGTAGCTACCTGAGTTTTAGTTAAACAATTAGATTTAGATGCCTTGTTTGGACTCATTTTCCTAGCTAAAAATTGTTTTCAATTGATTTTAGTTAAATGTTTAATGAAATATTACTTAATTTATTACAATTGTCAACTTTAGACTATTTAATTACAAGAAAATTTATCAATATCGGTACACCTAGCCTCGAAAATAGAATTTGACTTTATATTTAAATACTTTAACTTATATTAGACAAGTTAATGATGTAAATTAATAAGATATTATAAATACTAATAATAATAAACAAAAATACTACTTATCCGTTCGAATTAATATTCTATGCTTCAAAATTCGCAGAGCCTGTTCTGACAACGTATGCACAGTACCACTGCTACCTCGATAGATGATGATTGCAATGATGGCCAATCGCATCACACCGTAACCTGGTTATCTCATCCTTTATAAAAATGGAAGAAGAAATATAAAATAAAGTCATAGATGTGGATGTAACAGTAGATGTTGGACCCAAAAGAGAATAAAAATGAAACAGAACTTTGAAATAGTTGAAATTCAATTTCGGCTCCAAATCAAAAACAGATTTTTTGTTGAAACGCTGAAAACATCACATTTGGTTCATTTAAAATCATAGAATAACATTGAAATATCATAGAAAATGAAAGATGTATATCATAGAATACATTTTCAACTCTTCAATAAATGGAAGGTAAATCTAATTTCCCTGTGGGTAATGGAGTTTGATTTTGAATAGTGACAATATCTGTTTCAATGATTGAACGTTTGATTAGTGCATTCCAATTCATTACTCACTTTGCTTGCTTGAATAATTATTGGTGTACAGAGACTAGCGTACCAGAAACAATTCAAATTCATTATCTCAAATCATGTAGACAATGGGGATGAGTGACTATTATAGCCTGAAGGTGAATGAATATGACTAACGTATTTCCCAGCCTATGAAGGCTTCAATTGTTTCTAATATTTTTTTGTATTAGTCAAGTTTATTTGTATGTTCCGCTCGTCCAAATTATTTATTGTCCAGTAGACTAGGACAACTTGAAAGGAAGGCTAGAATATCTGCACAGCTACGAAATAGTAATTAATATTAAAAAGGATACTATATATATCACGTTCTGAAGATCCAGATTCAATTGATTCGAGGAGCCTGCTAGCTATTCATAATACATGGTGTTTGATAAAGAGCTGCCTAGTTTTAATTTGAACGGGGACATTTATTACGAAATGTTGACAGAGTATGTCTTTCCCCAATTAAAAGATATTGAGGCGGTAAAAGGACTTGTGTTTTTCCAACAAGACCGCGCCTCACCTCATTACAGTAACCATGTGCATGCTGATATGTTGGTGAATACGTGGCGAGAAGTGGAATATCGTCTAGACGTGTGCAGAGCAACAAAAAATGGATCCCACGTTAAAGTCTACTAACATTCAAACAAGTACCTTCAAGTAACAGTACCTTAAATTTAATCTATTTCATTGCATGTAATCATTGATGTAGTTTATCATTAATTTCATCAATTTATTTAAAAAACTAATGAGTTCTTTTTCAAACACATTGCTAGGCTGCTATTGTGCAGTGTTGTTAGCGTGGCGAACCTTCATAAACGAATATAATGAAATAATGTGGATCATCACGAGAATGGCATAAACTAAAACGTAGTGTTATGGGGGCCGATGCCATTCTTGTGTTGCGCCATCTATTATGTCTTTGTAAACATATGAAAGAACTTTATACATTGGTACATACAATATAATTATATTGGTGTCTGAATAGCCTATATTGGTTGAAGAGTGGGGAAGATTCCCTGAATCATACGATCATACCGACAAATAATTTGAAAAGTGATGCTGATTATTAGAGAGTTATTATTGACTGTGTGTCAAAGGCCAGAACTTATCCCTCCATTTGATGTATTTTTTCAAAAGTTATAGATACAGCATCAAAATTAGCTTCATTGTGAGTGTGCATAGATTCCTCTTGATATTTCTGCTAAATTACACCCAAAAGCATTGAAGCAACAAGGAGTAGGTATTCTCCCAACCTACAGCACCCCCCACCCCCACCCCACCCCGGACAATATCATGAGCTTATTTACATTTGAAAGTTTAATCTGGGATAAATGAGCGGGAGATAGAAGAAGATTAGGTGAGATAAGATTTCTTTAACCATGAAAATATACAAATTTTTCATGTGAGTGATTGTAAAACAAAATTATCAGCATCACATGCAGGAGTGAAAAGGTAGAGAAGGAAAAGGTGGAGAAGGAGAAGAAGAATTCAGCAACAAGAGTATCCTACCCCTAACCACAACCCCCCACACACACTACCCGTTGTATAAACCTTCCAGTAACTTATATTACGAACTTATTCACCTTTGAGACACTTTAATCTGGTGAAAATAAACAAGTTGGCTCAGTAATATTATTCAGGAGCGGGAGCTTTTCAACGAACGGTAAAGCTGGGAAAGTTTAGCGATAAATTTTTACGGACCGCTAAGGGAACTATATGGGAAAGAGACGTGGAATTTTCACCGATAAACGCTGCCAAGTATGACTAGAAAATTTAGCGCTGTCGAAAACGCGATAACCTGGTTGAAGTTTGAAGTTTTACTCACACGCACTCACTCACTCTCTCTCTTTCTATCGCTCTCTCTCTCTTTGAATTCACTCTTGACTTCACTTCACATGAGTTAATAAACTTTTTGAAGTTCATGCGACGCGTGAACAAGTCGCTAATTAGTTGATTACGTTGGCGTTAACGGGTTTTTGCCGCTTTATCCGCGGTTGACGAGATCACACATTTCATAGGTAGTATTTATAAGTACATTGACTGAACTTCACACTTCAGTCCACTGAAATAATCGACTGTGAGAATCGATAGTCGATAGGTGTAGCTTTGGGTTTGGTACAGGTGTCGACTATAGATTCTCTCAGTCGATTATTTCACTGGACTACATACAGAAAGAAGTTTAGTGTTGATTTAATATGTTGTATTATATAGGTATGTGATTTGAAGTACCGTACTGTATTGTAAAAGTGGTGATTGAAAAGCACGGTATTAGAGTAAGCGAAAATGTCGTACCGGTATTTTTAATGTGCTTGTTGTATCGTTGTATGATGTATTTTTTGTTTGAGCTGAATTTGTCAAACATAACCATTTAAAAAAAATTATGACTGTGGTTTGAAAGTTTGTTTAGTTTTGACGCATCCGGGTTGGCAATTATATGAAAAAATCATGTGTTCAAAAAATTATTTATTTATTCATTACAAAGATGCAACAGGCTTTCGCCCACCACTACTTTCTTCACAAATTTTCAACACTAAAGAATCCAAATGTGAGGTTATGTCAACTATTACTAGGAATTTCACTTTTGAGAACAATCACCAATCCCTTCCAATTCAAAAATTTTATGATTTTATTATTCATGTTCAATGATTATTATTCTGTGCTTGGACAAGAAGTAACAGATATGTTACTGCCTCGCATCAATATGCGTTATCTGCTCAAAACTGTAGACAATGCGGTGACGCTGTTGGAATGTGTTTGTTCTACTGAATTTCAAGTTGGAACTGTTTTTTATGCAAGATATTGAATAAACAGTGATCGAGTTTCAAAGAATTGAGAATCATCAAATTTTCAGGCCTTCCCCGAGAGAAATTCAGTTCTCTGATATTATTATTATTATGAAATTGCCCCTTCCAACCCTCAACAGATTATGCTTCCCCCCCCCCCCCTCACCATACCAAGGGGTTGAGGAAATTTAGTATGTTCACCTCCTAAGTATTAACAGACACTCGAAGTAAACAATTTTTTTCTTCGGATGAAGTCAACCTAGACCTATGCGTGGGTAATGTGTTGGATGATGGTGACTAAAGAGTTGGACCTACAGTTTTAGATGGGTTCCAAGCCACCAGGAAGTCATTTTACAGCAGAGAACAAAGTCTTTTTGCTGACCAATCCAATCGGTCACCCTTACAAAGAGGGCCCAGGAGTTTGTAGCTTACCTTATCTGTTTGAACAGATGTCTGCTATGGCTTGTAGCTATCACTTCCCAATTGTCGCGTCATTCTTCATTCATACATTCTATAATACAAGGTGCGGCAGAACCGACTAAGCAGTTTTAAAGAGCAATAAAAAGTGTCTCAGGATATATAAAGAAAAAATGTTTTCATTTTCTAAATTGGTCGAATATACCATTTTATATTAATTAGGTTTTGAAAATAATGTCCTGAAGATGGCGGCCGTTAGCATCAAAGCATTGTTGAAGGTAATCTCTGTTTTCTCTGAAGTTTTGAGCAGCTCTTGCACACATATCGCGGGGTATGGCATTCACTTCGTCAATAATCCGCTGTTTCAACATTGCTAAAGTGTGAGGGCGGCCTTTGAAAACCTTTTCCTTCAGATATCCCCCAAAGAAAGAAGCCGCAAATGCGATCTTCTCAAACTGCGGTTTGAAATCCCCAATGCAACAGAATGTCGTCGAGCAGAACGTACCGGTGATCGTCGGACTGCTGTTCTCACCCTCTGCACATTTTCTGGCGTTCTAATGTATTTGCGACGACCATGTATCTGTTCTTAGTGTACTACCAGTTTCCTCCAACTGCCGAACCCAGGACCGAATTGTGTTAGCATTAGGAACGGCGTTGTTGCGTGGAACGTTGAACTGTCTTCGAAAAGTTTGTTGTGTAGCGATCATAGATTTATTGTTTTCATAATAAGCGTGAAACGCAAACCCACGATGAGCACTGGTCCAAAGCATGTTGACTCCTGAAATGGGGTTAACTAATAAACAAAAAAAGACCATGTGAAAATTTGTAGCCCTATCACAGCTGATGTGACAATCGAAACAAACTGCTTAGTCGGTTCTGCTGCACTCTGTATATTCATTAACTGGAATATTAATGTTTATTGAATATATTAAATATTAGTGTTTATTTACTTTTTTTTAGCCATACATCAAGTTATAAAGTTTTAATAGTTAACTGTTTAAGAGCGAGTTTAAATCTTAGAATCTATTAATTACGAATTCCTCAAAGCCGCAGAGCTGATATGGCCAAGTCTAAAATGAACGCTGCTGTGCAGAAGGGTCACTGTAGTTAGTGGTTAAGACGCCCGCCTGGCAATTGGGAGGTCTACGGTTCGGTTCCCGGCGGTGACTGATATTTTTATACGGTAGCATTCATCGATTTTAATCAGCTATTCTATGCTGTGATCAATATCCGCCATTGCGGAAGTATTCAGTATAAATTAATAGCACAATGAGGAATTTAAATTAATAAATTCTGTTTCTGTATATTTGTCAGTTACTTCTAACTAACTTGTTTAAATCTTAGTTTCTCATTATCATCATGTCTTTATCTTTGAAATGTATTTCATTGATTAAAATAAACAATTATAGAACAATAATAATTTTTGAATTGTATCATTCGTTTAAATCAAATCCAACTCCATAAAAGTCGAGATTCAAGTAATGTAGCAGGATGTAAGCAGAGAGTATAGAAGAAGACTTCTATTCTCTCTGGATGTAAGCATTGGTAAAGTAAATGTACAAGTTGAAAAATCTGTTTTCAATAAACATGAGCATTAGGCAGTAGGAAACAGATCAAGAATTAGACATTCCATATTCAAATGACACCATTTCATTGCTGTTCATTGATTTTAAATGTAATTTAACAACAAAGTACAAACGAAGAAATCGTTGAAACATATATCCTGGAATCACAAATAGCAAAGACTTCCCACACACCAATCCATTCTTTCGGATTATTTGTTCTTCCGTTATTTTAAATTATTTAAATTTGTTCTCTTGTGCTTGATTCCACTGTCTAGCATTGACAATCGTTCCCAGTACTAAAGTTAAAGCTGTGTATGTTAATTCAGCTGCAGACATTTGTGTAAATGTAAATTACTGGAGTATTGTTAGTTGAAATACAAAACTATTTAATTTATTGTGTGTTGAGAAATGTCTTAAGGAAGCACAAGGCTGTTTATAACACCACAAACTTCTGATCGTAATGTCATTGATTACAGAATTTTACAATCGTCAGTGTAATTTTGCCAAGAATTTTTTTCAACGTGGTTCCTCTTTTTTAACCGACTTCCAAAAAGAACAAGGTTACTATATTCGACCTTTTTTTTATGTTTGTACATCAATCATTCGAACAATATTGAACCGATTTCGATGATTTTTTTTTAAATGAAAGAGCATCGCTCAGCGGTGGTCCCATCCAAGTTTCGCAAGGATCGGCCCAATACTTAGCCCAATATTAAACAAAAAGGAGCATTCTTCGATGTCTTCATTTCAATCAAGTTTGAATAGGATAGTTCCACACATAACCGCCAATCGGATAACCGGTGTCGTTTACCAGGCAAATCATTGTATCATATGGAGTGCTTTACAACTAGACGGTTTTCGAAATCATATGATGCAATGCAATTATGCCGGGTAAACAACATCGGTTACCCAAAGCTGGTTCAGTGTGAAAGAAGTATTTAATGTTCTGTTTTGACCAATCACGTGAACTTAATTTGAATCGAGAATAAGAAGAATATAATATTTCTGTCCATATGTTCATATGAAAATTGTAAATAATTTAGTTGATGTTATTGAGTCATAGGAATAAGGTTATTTAGTTGCAATCATAACACAAAAAATATCGTACATAACTCGTCCGGGAAGATGTTTACCATACTCGTATGATAATACCGCACTCAACTTCATCTCCTGCGTTTACTTATCATATTTTCAGTAAGCATAATATTTTCCACACTTGTAACGTAATATAGGTCTATACTATTTCAGTGTAGGTATATTCTGAAAGGGACCAAATCAAAAACCATTTCACTTTTAAGAAGTCTTTCGCTATTATAATTTTCCTGAATACAATATTCCACATTAAATAAAACGTTGTAGAATTTTCCTTAGTTTATCTTTTCTTATAAGTGGATTTTTAGTTACTTAACTTTCGATGGTATAAATTAATTATTGGCTTGCTAATTTGATAAATATTTCATAATGTAGGCTTTAAGAAATTTCTCATGTTTTCAAAGTTTGAAAATTCAACTAAAAAGCTTAAAATAAAACATATTTTAAAACAAAAAAAGAAACCGACTTCATTGAAATGATAAAATACTTGATAAATAGTGGGATATAGCTTTTAAACATAGTACAGCGCTTTATGCTGCGGACATACAACAGCCAATTAATTCAATTTCGTGCCCTGTTTATCAGATAATTAATCCAAATTTTGTTTTGGCTGAGCAATTTAGTTTAAAAGCAGTTTTTCCATGGGTCAGATGTATTACTCAGCTGCGCTTGGCGTCTGAATATGGTTTATATCTTTATTTGAAGGATAAAGGAATTTATATAGCTTGTAACGAACACTGCCCAATTTGCAATATCAGAGAGGAGGAAACACCAACACACATTCTAGTCAGGTGTCCTATGTATTCTGATTTGAGACAACAATTCTTATCAAAGTATATTAATAACATAGTTAGTCATAATGATAGGGTTATGGTTCTTCTTTCTAATGTTTCTGTGAATAAAATGAAAGATGTATACAAATTTATGGTAAACGCTTTGAACTTACGTACTTACATTTTGAAAACAACAGGCTGATCTCCTACAGTTAAAGCAATCATAATATAAATTTCCTGATATATTTATGGCCTATATTGAATATCATTTATTATATTATTATTATATCCATTGTCGATTTATATTGTTATGTGGTGATGATTCCTATATTTTATGTTTGTTATTACTGTATGCAACTATAGATATGCAACTCATTTGTATGAGCTAAAGCTCAATAACAAATAAAATGATTATTTATTTATTTATTATTTAGTTGCAATCATAACACAAAAAATATCGTACATAACTTGTCCGGGAAGATGTTTACCATACTCGTATGATAATACCGCACTCAACTTCATCTCCTGCGTTTACTTATCATATTTTCAGTAAGCACAATATTTTCCACACTTGTAACGTAATATAGGTCTATACTATTTCAGTGTAGGTATATTCTGAAAGGGACCAAATCAAAAACCATTTCACTTTTAAGAAGCCTTTCGCTATTATAATTTTCCTAAATACAATATTCCACATTAAATAAAACGTTGTAGAATTTTCCTTAGTTTATCTTTTCTTATAAGTGGATTTTTAGTTACTTAACTTTCGATGGTATAAATTAATTATTGGCTTGCTAATTTGATAAATATTTCATAATGTAGGCTTTAAGAAATTTCTCATGTTTTCAAAGTTTGAAAATTCAACTAAAAAGCTTAAAATAAAACATATTTTAAAACAAAAAAAGAAACCGACTTCATTGAAATGATAAAATACTCACGTACTAAAAAGTTTAAAATAAAGTATTTACTTTAAACTGAGAAAATTTTAAATTTCATACAAGTAATCTTTTGAAGTCGGCGCCAAATTTCCCATAAACTTCTAAAATATAACAGAATTACTCTGTGATGTTTTACATGACGAAATAATTGAACAATCTAATATCAAAAACTGACACTGTATTTCAGTAAAAGTGAGTGTAAATCACATATTTAATTGAAATACGGTGTTAGTTATGATATTAGATAGAATTTCTTATCAATTACTGTATTTCAGTAAAAGTGAGTGTAAATCACATATTTAATTGAAATACAGTGTTAGTTATGATATTAGATAGAATTTCTTATCAATTACTGTATTTCAGTAAAAGTGAGTGTGAATCACATATTTAATTGAAATACAGTGTTAGTTTTGATATTAGATAGAATTTCTGATCAATCACTTCCTGGTGGTTCGGAACCCACCTAAAACTGTAGGTCCAAGTCATCAATCTCCATCATCCAATTCATTACCCACGCAAAGGTCTCAGACCTATGTGGGCTTCATCCTCCAAAAAAATGCAGTGTTTGTTTTGATATTAGATAGAATTTCTTATCAACTTCATAAAATATTTGGCGCCGACTTCAAAAGATTACTTGTATGAAATTTAAAATTTTCTCAGTTTAAAGTAAATACTTTATTTTAAACTTTTTAGTACGTGAGTATTTTATCATTTCACTGAAGTCGGTTTCTTTTTTTGTTTTAAAATATGTTTTATTCTTATCAAACAAACAATCCAACAATCTAAACAGTTTTCAAGTGATTTTCAGGTTCGGCCCTCAATAACTGAGCTTATCATTTTTTCAAGCTGAGGTTATTTGGGAAGAAGCTTCATTATATTTCAAATCAAATAAATCTTTATTATTATTATTATAGTTTTATGGCCTTCATTGGACCACTGTAGTCAGTATCTTCCGGCTTTCCTCTGTCTTCTCTCAGACCAATATCTCTTCATCCACTCAGAAATCAATTTCCTTTCCTCGTCCGAAATCACTCTTCCCATCCTATGTCCGACTGATCTGCAGTCTGGTCTGTTTGTCCTTCAGGATTCTGATGTTGTCTGACATGTCCTTCAAATCCTCGAATGTTATGCGCAACTCTCATATCCTCCTTGAGTTCTTCAATCCATTTTATATTTGTTTTACTTTTTCACAGCTTTTCAATAATTCTTCTACTTAGTCTGTCCTCAGAAGCTCTAATCAAGTACAATAAATCTTTATATTGACAAAAATAATTAAAATACACAATTATCATCATAGTACGCATTATAACAGATGATAAAAATTTACTGCCATAGTTATAAGAATTAAGGAATTTAGAATTTAAAACTTAAGAAATATCGAGAATTTAGAATTAGGCTTTAGAATTTGTATTTGAGAATTAAGAATTTAGAATTGGGGCAAAACAAAGGATACTGCTTTCTAAATTGAAATAATTTGCTCGAAGCAGGAAAATTCAATTGCTTTTAAATTTTACAATTGGCTTGATTTCGAATATTTTATTGCTAAAAATTATTAAGGACCCGACAGGGCTATATTGAAATCGCGCCGTTGTCCATCCGTCCGGCCGTCTGTGCCCTAGCTCTTGAAAAGAAAATTCCAGACTCTTGAAACTTGGTATATTGCATCCTCGTAGTCCAAGTAAGATCTTTATTGACTTTGGAGTTTAGGTGGCGAATATGAAAATAATTATGATGGAAAACAGATTGCTTATAGGTTCTAGGTTAGTTTTGGATAGGGAAAATCAAAACATTGGAAATTATGAGGCTGATTGATGTTCAGCCTTTATTTTTTCTACAGTACAAGCTTTGAAGTTTTCATTTTTGATTGTGTTGAAATCTTTTCTTAAATTATTCACATAGTCGTATTGAAAAAAAGCAGAGAGAAAATATTGATGCATGATATGTTATGAGATCTGTTGAACAAGAACTGCCAATGTGCATTCTGGCCAATTGGGAAGCATATAATTATTATTATGTTTTTATAGAAACCGGAGCAGAAGAATGGTAAAGTTAGTATGCATCTTGGTTGAATGGTGCATATGCCTTTTTGCACAATAATAATTATATTTTAATTTGTCGGGTCCTTGGATACTCCATTGTATCGGTGTATTGCACTGAAGAAATATATTGCAGCCTGATTGTACTCACCGGTATGGCTAAGACTCAGATGGTAGTAAGAAGAAAAAGAGGAAGAGTATTAAGAAGAAAAAAGAAAAGATAGAAGATGAAGATATTTCAAATTCTCAACTGCCAGAAGAAGTGAGAAGCCAATTACTGTACTACAACAATAATTATTATTGATTAAATGACGGCCAGTGAAAGTACATTACAGTACAGTACACGGTAACATCAGCTGAGCTGCCAATTACATGTTCTGTCTCCATATAAGAACAGAAAAAGAGTAGCGCTGTTCATTAAGGAGTGCATTTAGAAGTTAAAAGCAAAGAGAAATGACGAATAGCTTTCCATTACGTAATAGGATGATGCATGTGCATTATACATGGAGGCAGGTCAAAAGGTCTTTCAACGAAAGATTACTGGCTAAAGAAGAGAGATGAAGATGGGTTTCTTATCCTTTTCCAATTTTTATCTTCATCATCTTCAGCTCTTACTGTACAACAATTACAAAAAAAAAAAAATGGTATTACGGAACTGAGAAACGAAGAGGAGAACATCCTTCAAGCGCTTGTGTTGTGTCAGTTGCCGATAAGGTTGAAGAGTTTGTCGTTCTCCGGATATTAACCAGCATTCAACCGACCAGTGAGCTTCTAATAGAGGTTCTAGAATTTCAATCATATTTAAAACTTAAAACATAGATACAAATAATCCAGCTGCAGCAAAAATATAGATTCAGCGTACCCTAAGTAGTAATACACTGGTTGCAAATAGGTGTGTTATCCCTCCAATAATTATTACAACCTTCAACTAATTATTACGTGCTTACTGAAACAAAATATTTATTTCTACAATCAGTTTCCTTAAAAAAATAGATATCTATTCTTTCACAGTATTTAAAAATGAGTGGAATTGCATTTGAAGACAAATACAATGACTTACATACCCGAGAAGTACTGTCCTTGGTGTGATAATTTGTCTGAATTTGATAATTGTATGATGGCATCAAAAATACCGTAAATTAACGGTTAAATGTATCATGAACCTTAGGAGACGTTTAAGTCTCTTGAGAAGTGTATATATTTTAAGAAAAATACATAAAATTATACAGTATAGTTGTGCTATTTAACTTATAAAAGATAGGCGATAACGTGAAAAGAGACCCTGATTACGTCACTGCATCAGCTGACTAGCTTGCAGCTGCGCAACATGCTGTTAAACATTACCTTGCTTCAATAGTGGAAATTATTATAAATATTGTTTTAATGTACAACTTTTTGATTCCATTTATTTTCAAAAACTCAGGTACTCCAATGGATTCTGTAGTATATTTCATATCCTTGTTAATCTATCAAATAGTTTAAAAACTGTTTTTACACAACGTTTCAAAATTATTATGATTTTTATCTATTGGTGCTAATGGACCTACGCAATTGGCTTGCAGATGGGCGCGCGCGCGCAGAATATTGCCAAATCATTGCAGCTTCCTTTTGCGTCCGCAGCGAGTGATTAGGACAATCAACGTCACTCAAAGAGGTGTCCGTTCATTACTGCGTGCGATAGAGATCTAGTGAGAGAGGCTGGTCGCTGCCTTTTAGGTCCTTCGCCGACGAGGATTATATGGGTGTGTGTGTATGTGGGTGCAGGAGAAGAAGAAGATGGTGGAAAAAGGAGGTGGAGAAGGAAGAAGTAGAAGAAGAAGATAATGGAAAATGGAAAAAGGATATGAAAAAGAAAAAGATGAAGTAGAAGATGATGATGGAAGAAGGAGATAAAGATGTAGGAAAAAGAAAAATGAAAGTGGTGAAAGAGCAGGAGGAGAAGGAGAAGCAGAAAAAAGAGGAGGAGAAGATTCAGATGGCTTTATTTGTATAAATTTACAGTGTACATGAATGATAACAGTATTATTATTAATATTAGCAACTCTCAGATCCCCTAGTTCAAGTGATGTACAGTGATTTTTGAACAGTGAATGGTTGAATAGTTTGAATAGAAAAGATTATAAATTCAACAAATAAATATTTTAATGTACTGTACAGAAGAAATTCTTGATTTGATTGTTAAAAAAGAAAAAGAGAGCTTGGATCTAAGAGATGAATTACAGAAAGAGGCGAAGTCTTGGCCATTGATGTCATTCTTACACTCAACCTTTTAAGGTTAGGAGGGAGAGGAGCAGGAGAATATGAAGATTGTAGAAGAAGACGGGTGAAAAAGGAAAGGAAAGAAAAAGAAGATAGTTTCCTCTACCAAAAAAGAAAAAAGGTAGAAGAATAAGTTAGAGATGGAAAAAAGAGAGAAAGAAGAAGAAGAATATGAAGATGGAAGAACACTTGAGAAAAAGAGTGGAGAAGTAGAAGAAGAAAAAGAAGGCTAAGAAGAAGTTAGAGATGACAATAAGGAGAGTAAGAAGAAGAAACGAAGAATATGAATAAGAAGGAAGACGGGAGATAAAGAAAAAAAGGGTGTAGAAGAGAAAGAATTTAAAGAAGAAAAAAGGGTGATGAAGATGAAGGTAGAGGTGGAAAAAAGGAACAAAAGAAAAGGTAGAGAAGAAGAAGAAACGGTCGAAAATGAATGAGAAGGAAGAGGAGAAGAAGAGGACGAAAAATACGAAGAGAATGAAGATGGAAGAAAAAGAAGAAAAAAGGCAGAAGAGTAATGAAAAAGGGACAAGAATGAGAAGAAGAAGAAGAATAAAGTTTGAGGAAGTTGAAAATGAAGAAGATGGCGATGAAGAAAAAAAGTCATAGTGTGTGTAGGTGCGCGTGCGTGTGTGACATTTTCACGTGATTTACGCTTGAGCTTGTGTGTAGGTGTTTTGGCAAGTGGCCAGCTGAGTGCAAAATCGTTTCGTTAAAAAATAAAATACGAAAAATAAAAAGCGAAAGTCATCTTTGAATAATGTAGTCTGGTTGGACAGATGCAGGCAAGAATGATTGAGTTGGGTTAATGAACTTGTAGTGTGTGATATCACGGCCATTTAGTAGTATATGGATGTGGTTTTGAAATACAATCTCCAGATGGTGTGAAGAAAGTTGAAACCATTGATAGTATCAGTATTACGATCGGGGAGATCTGAATGAACGTAGTTGTAGGCCTGAGCAGCAACCTGATAGTGTTTTTGTAACACATGATAGTAAATACTATAGTAGTGAAGCAGGTTTCTTTTCTTTCCCTGGTAGAAGATGAGTTATGTGATAGTGGGTAAATTGTATTTGTGAAAGAAGACGAATAAAAGAGGAGATGGAGGTGAGAGAATTAAGAATATGATGAAAATAAGAACAAGATGAAGATGAAAAGAAGGAAGACAAGGATGATGATGAGGAGGAGGAGGAGGAGGAGGAGGAGCAGGAGCGAGAGTATTAGGTGGAGTAGGAAGAGGAAAGGAGGAGAGAGAAGATGATGCTGATGAGGATGTTGAGGAGATGGGTGAGAGGAGGAGGAGGAGGAGGAGGAGGAGGAGGAGGAGGAGGAGGAGGATGATGATGAGGAGGAGGAGGAGCAGGAGGGGGAGGAGGAGGAGGAGGAGGTTATGGAGGTGGAGCAGAGAGAAGAGGAAGAAGAGAAGAATAAAAACGAAGGAGGAGAAGAAGAATAAGAAGATAAGGAGTAAAAGATCGAGGAATAGAAAAAAATGACGATGAAAGAAGGAAAAGAAAATTATATGAAGAATAGGGGGGCAGAGTCTAACCAAAAAGAAGTTGGAGAACCCAGGACAAAAAGCAACAAGGAGAAGAAAATGAGAAAGAGAAGAAGCAAAAGAAGAAAAAGATGGTGGTGATGAAGACGAAAAATGGGTAGGAGGAGGAGAAGACAAAGAGAAAGACGGAGGTGGTTGAAAAGGAGAAGGGGAAACGATGGAGGTATAGAAGGAGATAGAGAAGAAGAAAATGAAAGGAGGAGAAACATAAAATAATATGAAGATTAAGGGGAAAGATCTAACCAAAAAGAAGATGGAGAATCCAGGACACAAAGCAACAAGGAGAAGAAGAAGAGAAAGAGAAGAAGAAAAAGATGGTGGTGAAGAAGACGAAAAAGGTGGAGTAGGAGAAGAAGAAGAAGAGAAAATCGATGGAGGAATAGAAGGAGAAAAATAAAATTATATGAAGATTAGAGGGAAAGGTCTAACCAAAAAGAAGGTGGAGAACCCAGAAAACGAAGCAAGAGGGAGAAGAAGATGAAGATTGAAGAAGGAGGAGGAGGAGAAGAAAATAATATGAAGAATAGGGGGGGAGAAGTCTCACAAAAAAGAAGATGGAGAACCCAGAAAACGAAGAAGAAGATGAAAAAAAGATGTTCAAGAAGAAGATGACGATGAAGAAGAAAGAAGAAGAAAGACGAGAAAGAGCAAACGAGCTAGGTTTTATGAAACATAATTTTCATAATAATAGCCTGCTCTTGCCGGTTATCAGATACACTCATCTGAAAACAAAGCCGCCTCAAGTGTGGCCCTGTGCCCTCCGTGCCTCGGGGCAAGCACTGTCGGTGTGTAATTCTATTAAAATATCGCTTTCACAACACATTCAATTGATTCTAAAAGTAATGATGCTGGTGATAGCGCGAGAAGCAACTTCATCCACAGAGAACACAATTTGTTAGAAAAGAATTCACATATTGAAAAAATAAGAAAAGAATACACATATTGAAGAAATAACTTGAAAACTACCTGAACATGCGCAGAACTGACTCACAAAGTAATTAATTTCCCCCATAAATGGTGGGGTTTTTTCAAGTTAATTATTAATGTTTTATTTTTTCAAGTAGATTCGACTTATTTTTATTTCAAGGATTGTAGAGTTACAAATGGAATTCTAGAGTTCTTGAGTTGAATTTATATTCACTGTTTTAGTTTCGGCTGGAACTACGTGGACGTCCAATGTTATACGTAATTATTCATTTATTTATAGCATAAAATACAATCAAGTAAAGATACAACAGGCACAGCCCACTACTGCTTTCTTTGCAAATTTTAGGTTATGACCACGTTCAACTAGAAATTTCACTTAGAAGTACAATACCAGATTTATTCCGAAACATGAAATTAATTTAGATGTTCACTTTAAAAACGAAGCACTAAAACTTGTCCAATAGTCCAAAGAGAGTGAATATAATTTTGAATTTTGTTTGAGATTTTATAGTCGAAAATGTAGAACTCATTTCTACGAGACTACGAGCTCACTATAAACATACCAAACATACTAACATACTAGCACATACTGTGCGAGACTAAGCTCCGTGTCCCTGACGGCTGAAGAGGAGAGACGAAGAATACTCAGCGAACACAGAAGACCAATGGTCTTATGGGTTCGTTGAGAATACTATACTGGGCAGCGCGTACGCACGCACAGAGACGCACAATTGCATTGCTTTTGCGATGACGTAGTGCATTCCTCCGAGGGACACGGAGCTCAGTCTCGCACAGTACACGTTCTACTTGTATTTCCACATTATATTCAATTATACTTTTTTTCATTCATTCACGATAAATGCATTTATTTTTTTAAATGCATTCATTCAGAATAATTTATTCACAATTCATTTTCTATTCAATCCCACATTTCATTCTCAATTACAACCCTCAGTTTCTTTTCATTGAGCTTTAAATCTCAATTTGACGGTTTCGTTGTATTCTTCTAATGTATCCCATACAATTTTCAACTGTCAAATGAGTTCATTCTATAGAATCTATACAATCTAACCTCGAATCGACTATCGATTGATCGATTAATGAATAATCGAAAATCGTTAGAGGTCAGTCGACATTTTAGAGCCCAGATTACAATTATTATTTCGTACAACTGATGAGGATTTAGCGAAAAATCGTCTCTCAGCTTCGCATTCAATACTTTTATTCACCTTATTTCCATCTATAAAACTCGGCTATTAAAGTTTCAAAGCTGCTAAACAATACTGTGATTAATTTTCTACTAATGTCCACCTCTATTTCAAAGTCCAACTCTGTAGGTCGTCAATACCAATCTAGGGTTTCAATACCTATGAACCGATCTATTGTTTTGTTTCATTGTGAAATTCGAGTCTCTGGCAAGTCTGCTATTGATAATATTGATTGTTTTCTGCTTTAGAATGGTCCGATAAAATCTGGTATGAATTAAATATACCTTCAGTTTTAGTTGTTTTAAGATTGATAATGGTGTAACAACTGAAACTAGTTTCTCACAGTTTTCAATAAATGTGGTTGTGACAACTTCAAGTCTTATTATTCATTACTGTAAATATTAGCGAATCGGAAATCATTTAATGTTTGTAGAAAACATGTCTATTGTGTCTATCAGCACAATAAAATATTCCATTATACGGGGTCGGGTCATCGGATACTCTGTACTAGTTTATTTAGATACATATTTTCAAAGACAATATTATTTACAATTATTGAGACATGTAGTCAAAGTATTTCTGTATTAATCAAGATCTATAGAAAATGTGATTGGAAAGGACGTATATTGTCAAATTTGAAAATATTATCAACATATCCACCCTTAAAAAGAATAAGTCAAAATCTATTCCGTTTCATTAGACCTTATTAGTTCGAACTTTGTGATAGGTGCATTCAAATAATGAGCTCACATCACAGATCAAATTCTGTGCTTTGCAAATGAAGTGGATGGAATTCTACACTATCTGATTATTTTCAAACATAGAAAGTACTAATTTAATCAGCTAAAGTTGCGAAAGTCACTTTACAAAATGCAATTTCTGCTCTCTATGTGAATTAATTCCCGAATCGTTGATGCACTTGGGTGCTCGTTGTTATTATGAAATTACAGTGCATCAGAACAAAGAGTGACCTACTAGACAGAGAACGACTAAACAGAGTGCGATAGCAATCACTGTTCAAAAACATCTAACTTTATTATTTGCAGTGTCTAATTGAGCGTTTGTTTACACTGCTTCTGGATGTAACTTTGCTAGGTACTGTAATTTATTATTCTTCAAAGTTGAACATTCATAAATTAGCTTTGCTTTTCCAGTTCATTTACTAAAGAGCTGAACTTCTAGTTTCAACCTCTTTGCTGATGAAAACTTTTAATGCCAAAACAAACTACAGTTCTACAAACTTCATCGTTTAGTTCCTGGGAGCCTTACCAGTAACCTGTTAATGTTACCGGTGGCGTCTGATTGGACTATTCTCATTTTTAACAGCTATGAATTTGTATAGACCAATCTATACAATCGGTGGTTCGGAACCCACCTACAACTGTAGGTCCAACTCATCAATCACCATCATCCACGCACATCATTCATTACCCACGCACATGAACTCAACCATTGATTCAGCTGCTGTTGATTAAAATGTTTTCATCTTCGTAAATATCAAATTTTTGTGCCATTTTTTTGGCATGTTTGTGGTAATAAAAATAAACATCTTTCCTCGTATTATTTGTTGATTTATTAATGGAGTGACAAATGTTACGATCATAATAAATTCTATAGGATGTTAGGGCACCTTAATTATCTATAGGATCAAATCTGAACAGTGATAGAAATGAACATTAATTTGAAGCCCGAGCAAAAAAATTAAAGACCTTTTCTTCTTTCAAGCCTACTGTACAAACTTCATTTAAGTGTCCTGGGGGCCCTCAAACCTATGATAAGTGTGACGGAATCCTACAAAATGATGGGGGTTTTCCCCGGAGAAAATTGTTTTCCTAGTCTTGAAATTGCAACTCTTATTTTTTGGTACTCAACATCTTCCCTCATATAGATTGTTGATTGGAGTCACAGATCACAATGACCGATATTATTGTTTATGGGGTCTATTTTGCAGGCTCAAGGGGGGGGGTTCGTAACCCGGAAACCCCCCTCCCCGCAGTCGTTACACTAATGTTTTTAACTGTGGTAGCTAATTTATGATGTAACCCTGACTGCCCAAAATATACAGAGCGAGTGCGGACAGCTCAATCTTGTGGCCTAACCTAAGGCTTGTAGCACACCTTGCATGGAAACCCAATGTAAACAAACGGACTCGAGACAAGGTCGCTGACTAGTTTTGCATGATAATTATTGTACGATGTCTGCTCTCGACCCCATAATTAAAAGCCCACTCATCGATATGTTTGCCTATTAGCGGGATTCTACACATGCTTACTACTGCCATTGATTCCAGTTTGTAGAATTTGGACATTGATGTATAAATTGGGTACACCCGGAAATCGAGTAGGTCATACTATTCTCGTTAGGGTCTTGGTAAAACAATTGTGACAGATAATAGGCATTTGGATCATTCTGTTCTCTTTTTTATGAAAACCTTACTTAGTTTTTCTATTTCTTTGTGAGTCCAACCCATCAATCATCTGGGTATACGAATTTACAATTTGTTACCAACGCGCCTGAAAGAACTCACAGGTAACAAATTTAGCATCTATAAATTCAGAATTTATCATTAAAAAGAGAGCTACTGGACATATGCGCATACTAAAGCTGAAAATTTAGAGCGCATTATGAGAGGCGAAGCAGCTGATTGAGAATCTCATACTAAGTTTCACGCAGGTAACTTGAATCTTTGACAAATCCATATAGGTACTGTACTTCATTCATAGGAAAACAGAGGATGCTAATGATGATGATAATAATAATCATCAAATTGCCAATATGTTCCGAATACAAATTGTCAATGTCCTGCTTTACACAGATCTAAAGAAACAAAGTATCTGGGAGTGCTTCTTGACTCACATATGAGATGGGATCATAATGTAAATAATATGTGTTCAAAAGCAAGATTAAATCATAAATCCTACAAATTGGTCTACTAAAAAATATAGAAATTTCCCGAATAGTGTACTTCGCTTACGCACAACCGATCTTCCAATATGGAATACTTGTATGGGGTGGGGCAGCAGGCATTCATATAAATAAACTTTATACCATCCAAAAGTATTTAAGGCTTCTTTACTGACGAGTAGGCTATATCCCAGTAGAAACCTTTTTAATGAATTACGTACTTACTATAAAACAGTTATATATATAAACTCTAGTATCTTTCATAATTTCATAAAAACAGAATTTTTTCATTACACGGGAAATAAACTACATCCGATATCCAGGTTTTGAAATTTTAATACAGATTTAACCGTATGCAGGAGACAATTTATTTACACAAGTCTTAAACTAATTAATTTACTACCAAATAATATAATAAACGCCCGAAGGACATTCCAACTGAGAAATCTAATTGATGATTGGGTACGATCCAATAGCAATTCAGCAATATTTCAATAAATTCAATTCTTTAATCGCATACATTCAAGTCATTTTTTCCTTATCTACTTGCATTCCTTTTTTCTTTACTTATTTTCCTTTCCATCTCTTTATCTTTTTATTATCCTTATCCTTAACAGATTTTTTAAATTGTTAAGCAAGGAAGTTGTAAGTCTTGTTCTATTTTATTTTATTTATATTATAACTCCATCCCACGCACAGATTCAAATCTCTGTGGGATACTCCATTATTTCATTTTTTTTTTGCATTTGATCAAACATTTGTATTTGTTTTTTCTGTGGAAATAAAGTTTCATTTCATTACTCAAGCACCGTGATCTCAAACATAGTTATATGATCTTCATATTTCAAAAAGAAGATTCCTGTGTATTTCTGTATTGCATTATATAAAATTTTATCAGGTAATAGTAATTAATTCAATATAATTATTAAAAATTACGGACAAGTATTGACTAATAATAGTATTAATTATGCAGGATAACATAAAAAGATGGAACCCCTATTAAAAGTAGAAATAACTTTAATTGATTTCTCAATTTTGAATTCTCTCCATTTCAAATTTCCAGTTTATTAAATAAAATTTTCTACTTTGGCGCACAATGAATTTTGGTAATTTCATGATAACAATGTCAGGAAATCCATGTCAGTCTTTTTGAAATTGTAGGGCTGATACAGAGCACAGGCCAGCCGGTTAGACTACAACCACCTTGTGGCTATAATATGAGATGGTTGTCATAGTAACCCAAGGGGGATGATGTTGAGGGGGGCAGTTTGGCAATTCAATTGACCTGATCAATCTCAAGCATGCTTTGCTTCGAACACAAACAATTTCCTGTTGCATTATATTCGACCATTGAGGCTCGCTTTGATAACAGACTCGGCTATTTAGGCCTACATCAGCTATTAGCGACGCTTAGGATGTCCGCACTGGATATTAGCCTATTTATCTAGATATAGGGTAGAGACCGGTTAGCTAGATCAAATAGGTAAGCTAGATGTTAATACTGTGTCACTGTATCTAGATTTTTTTTAAATAATGATAATGAATGAAAACAAGCGTCAATAATCTAGGTCTAGGATACAGAAAGGTTATCAAGAGTAAGCTAGATAATAATACTGTACCTAGATTTTAAAAAAATAATAGAAGTAAAAACATCTATTCCTTTGGAAAACACAAAAGAGAGCGTTTTGTTTTAGATGCCAGATTTTAAGCTAAAACTTGTGAAACTTGTGAAAATGTTTCTAGATTTTTGATCATAGCATTTGTAGCTCGCTAACCTTGAGACATTTTTTCCCCATTACACGTGTTGGCACCTAGTTGGAAACTAATAAGCTATTCTATCCTCATTCCACTGAGTAAAGACATTACCAATATTATATAATAATTAGGTTTGGTTACTATTTGATTATTTTTGAAGTTTTGACATTTACACTACCACCTTCTTTTGTACACTAAACACATAAGCACACTTCACTTGAAATGCGATGAAAATCGTTTTGTTTCTTTGTAATACTGTAGTTTGAAAAAATCATATTTATTAAAATTTTAAATACAGGAGAAATATAATTTAAGCAAAATTTAAATAAAGGAAGAGCAGTACAACAAGGAAGAGGAAGGAAAAGAAACAAGAGAAAAAACGGATGCGGAAGGAAAAGAAATATAGATGAAAAAGAGGAAAGAAAAAATAAAATGTAAAAAGAGTGAAAAAGAAAATGTGAAAGAAGGGGGGAATGTGGTGATTATGAAGGAGAAGAAGAAATGAAAAAAGAGGATAGAAAAAAGATACAATAAGAAAGAAAATAAAAAATTACAAAACGACGAAGAAGGGGGGGGGGGAGAAGAAGAAGAAAAAGAAGAAGAAGAAAAAAGTGTAGGAGGAAGACGAGGACGACAACTAGAAGAAGGAAAAGATCTGTGTCGGTGTCTGAAGAAGGAAATTGGAGATTTTATTAGTTTGAGGAGGATTTTTTAATTTGCATAGCCATATCAGCCAAGCCTCCTCTATTAATTGGTCGGGCATGTAAAAAACGTAAGCAGTCGAATCTCACTTCAAGATTTAATCATCGGGCAAGTGTCATGTGTGAAGAAGAAGGAGTTGGGGAAGAAGACGAAGAAGAAGAACAAGAAAAAGAAAAAAGATGGAGGAGAACAGAAAGATGAAGGAGATGGTGGAGAAGAGGAAGAAGAAGGAAAAGGAGGGAGAAGAAGGAAAAGGAGGGAGAAGAAGGAAAAGGAGGGAGAAGAAGGAAAGAGTCAGGAAGAAGGAGAAGGAGGATGAGGAGGAGCAGTAGAAGGAGATAAAGAAGAAGGAGAACAAGATGATGAAGAAGATGAGGTGGAACAAGGAGGAGGAAAAGAAGAAGATGAGGAGGAGGAGGAGGAAGAAGAACGAGGAGGTGATAAAGCAGGAAGAAGAAGAACAAGATGGAAGAAGAAGAGGATGAAGATGTAGGAGAACAAGATAAGGAGGACGATGAGGAGGATTGGGCGGGGGAGGGGAAAGAAAGTGGCGAGGAAAGGAAGAGTAGAATAAGAAGTTGAGGAAGAAGAATAGGTGGCCGGTGATGAGGAGGAGAAGGAGGAAGAAGAACGAGGAGGTGATAAAGCAGGAAGAAGAAGAACAAGATGGAAGAAGAAGAGGATGAAGATGTAGGAGAACAAGATAAGGAGGTGGAGGAGGAGGACGATGAGGAGGATTGGGCGGGGGAGGGGAAAGAAAGTGGCGAGGAAAGGAAGAGAAGAATAAGAAGTTGAGGAAGAAGAATAGGTGGCCGGTGATGAGGAGGAGAAGACAAAAGAAGAAAAAGAAGATGAAGGAAGAGCAGGAGGATGATGAGTATAGGTGATTGAGGAAGAGGTGGGGGGGGGGGAAGGAGAAGGAGAAAAGTAGATAAAGATAAAGGAAAAAGAAATGGCTGAAGAAGAGGAGGAAACAGCAGAAAAGAAGAAGAGGAGAATTAGGAGGAGGAGACAGTAGGAAAGGAGGAGAAGAAAAAAGAAGAAGAGGAGAATAAGGAGGAGGAAGAAGAAGATAAGAAGAAGGAAGAAGAAAAAGAAAAAGTGAAGGAAAAGGAGGAGGAAGAGGAAGATAAGAAAAAGGAAGAAGAAAAAGAAAAAGTGAAGGAAAAGGAGGAGGAAAAGCAGAAGAAGAAGTAAGAGGAGAATAAAAATAATAAGAAGGAGAAGAGTAATATAAAGGAGGAAGAGGAGACTAAGAAGGTGGAAGAGAAGAATAAGAAGGAAATGAAGAAAGAGGTGGATGGGTGGTGGGGTAGGAGATACAGAAGAAGAAGGAGGAGGAGGAGGAGGAGGAGGAGAAGAAAAAGAATAAGAAGTGAAAGAAGAATAAGATGGAAGAGGAGAATAAGAAAGAAAAGAAGTAGAAGGTGGAAAAGGAGAAGGAGTAGGAGGAGAAGAAAGAGGATAATAATGAAAGGAGTTGGTGGAGGAGGAGGACTTGCAGAAGAAGAAGGAGGAGGAGAAGAAGAAAAATAATAAGAAAAAGAAGAAGCAAGAGGACAATAAGAAGAAAGAGAAGAAGAAAGTGGTGAAGGAGGAGAAGCAGAAGAAAAACGAGGAGGAGAAGCAGAAGAAAAACGAGGAGGAGAAGGAAGAAGAGGCGAATATGAAGGTGGAAGAGGAGAATAAGAAGAAGATGAAGGTGTGAATGAGGAGACAGAAGAGAAAAAGGATGATGAAGAAGAAGAATAAGAAGAGGAGTTGGAAGAAGAATAAGAAGAAGGAGAAGAAGAAGAAGAAGAAGGAGAATTAGAAAAAAAAAGAAGAAGAAATAGAATTATATTCGCTTCACCTTACGAGGTGACTAAGGTTATCTTGCAACGATGATCCCATCTGATAACCCACAGCTACAACACAGGTTACATTGTTGGAGTGAGCAATTATACATTTCCCAAGCCGCTTATACAGTCAGTACGACAATTATTTCATAATTTATACGCTCGGATAAATGTTTCGTTAACCAGATAATAATTTAAAAAATATCCAACTGCGAAATACGCACGTAAGCCACATATTTTGATTTTACTAGAAATTCTGTATTTCAGTCTATTTTGCTTTAAGGCTGTGCGCGGGGTGTTCGATCGAAGTTTCTTGTATTGGATGTTATTATTTCGTGGAATATGGGGGTCAATGTCTACATTTTTCCTTTGGGGGGGGGGGGGGGGGCAACTGACCTCACCAACAAGTCAATTTAAACGTTGATGATTTTTTATACCTGAAAGATACAATTGGGGATAAAATTACACATTTTATTTTTCAAATCAAAGTATAAAGTATGGGGATTCAGAGTTTAAATTTTTTTCGATTTTTGGGAGCAATTGATCTCATCAAAATGTTAATTTAAGCTTTTGATAATTTTTTATACCTTAGAGAATAAATATCATATTTTCTTGTTGAAGTCAAACTATTAGTTTTTTCAAAACAAATTTTGAAAAACTGAGAATTTTTTAAATAAATTAATTGTTTGATCAAAATAAAAAATATGAAAAATTTTTCAATGTGGTCTTCTAGTTATAAAAAAATATCAAATTAATTTATAGGTGAGGACAAATGCCCAGAAAAACAAAAAAAATAATATCACACAAAATAAATTATGGAAAAATTTTTCTTTCGGCAATAGATAACACTTGTAATGTTCTGGCGATCTAGTCTATCAGATACAGTCTAACTGTAGTCTAACAGGCTTCAGTAAATTTATTATTCAAGCAGGAGAAATAGTATTCTATATTCAATGTCCATTCATTGTAACAACATCCAAAATTACCTGTATTTTTCAAAAACCAGGCAAGAATATAGAAGTATCTGTAAGAATCTACTCTCTGCTATTTTAATGTGTTATTGGTCTTCGTCTGTCATTAAATTTGAAAAACCTTGACTCGGAGTCACGATTCTATTGACTTCCTCGTGACCATGAACGATGGATGCATATGGAATTAGTTGGAGTCAATGTCCGTCCGGCTTGCCAAAAAATTGAGGAATAGATTGGTCAAACTTTCTTGGGCCTGGCAGATCACGTTATTGTACGGAAGACTTAGACCCGTATTCCCAATTACAATCCTACCTTGAGGCTTCTTCCACTCAAATGAGACTTGAAAAGCCTCGAGTGAATGCCTTCCAAGTCTTCCTTGAGTTGAGGAAGGATCAAGGTAGGTTCAAGTTACTGGCGTCATTTGTTCTTTCTTTTATAGGTTACGTCTTGAAGACTCCGGTTATAGAATATAAGACAAATGAAGTAAGATAATGTATTACAAAAATATGTAATTTTAAGTGATCTTATTCACTAGTTACGACAATTGTAGGTTGTATTAGTTGAGGTGAGGCTCATTTTTGATCTGAAAGGAACTCTTATACTTTATAAATCAACTAAAAAGTTCTCAATTTATTTTTACTTCAATATTCCCAAGACTCTAGAAACTGCGGTAGTTTGAAAAAGAAATTCCTACCAATATAACTATAGGTTTTTCTTCGAATAAACTTCTGTTGTGACTCGTGGGTTCGAATCTCGCTCCTCCGCCTGGCACCTATGTGTTATTATTCACCTCATTACCCACGCACAAGTCTCGGACTCATATGGGCTTCGTGTCTTGTAAACATGTATATTAAGATGTTGGTTTTTATCACTCGGTTTATGTGTAATTTAACTTTATACACATACAAGCAAAGCACAGTTAGGAGACTTTGTCTCCCATCTCTCATTTTCTTGAATTCTCTTCAATGTGATGTTAGTTATTTGGGCTGAAGATGGCTAAACGTTTTCAATAAGTGTCAAATCAAAGATTGCGTTCATGGGAGCCTTACCGTTTACAGGTAAATAGAATTTTACCAGAAGCGTCTGAATGGTCTACACGAATTCACATTTTTTTTATTGCTGATAATGGCGAGTCCGAGACTTGTGCGTGGGTAATGATGTGAATAATAACACATAGACGCCAGACGGAGGAGCGAGATTCGAACCCACGACCGCTTAAACGACAGCAAGCTGAAGTTGCGACGCCCCAACCAACTGCGCTAAGCGGCTCTATTAAAAAATATGACTAGAGGATTAACAATCAATTTTCAAGATTAGTTTCAATAGAATTTATTAAAAAAAACTGAAACCTTTCAAAGCCAGTGAAGTCACACTGACTTCTGTGATCAATTAAAGAGGAAGAGAGTGTTGAGTCTTTGATGTCCGGTTTTATGAATTTTCCTTCAGTCGCTTGACTCGAAGGACTCGTGAAATGCAATGCATATATATTTCAAGATTCCCTCGAGTCAAGAGACACTGAAAGAACACTCATGAATACGGGCGTAAGAGTTTCTGACATTTGAATATAATTAGTGGTGTTGATGACTTTTCAGATTCTGTGAAGTCTTTTAGGCTTCTTTGATCAATTTAAAAACATTCTTTGAGAGTTTTCTGACTTCTTGAAAATAATTTGTACCATTGTTTTTATTTGTAGGACACCAGTCGAGGCCAAGAAGTACTGGACACTGTATACAGACACCTGAATCTTTTAGAAACGTCCTACTTCGGTCTACGCTACATAGACACTTCAAACCAAACGGTGAGTCAAAAATTATTATTTTTTTTTCTTACTGGTGAAGCCGACATGAGTCTGAGACTTGTGCGAGGGTAATGACGTGAATGATTTATGGATAGGTTCGGAGCCCTACTAAACCTACAGATTTAGGAGGGCTCCGAACCGCCGGGCAAGGAATAGATAATAAAGCAGATGTCATATTTTTGTTGCCGGCCACCCTTCCAAGTGTTTCTTGTAGTACACCATTCATCATTTTCTCGTATTTTGTTTAATTTTTCAATATAGTTGGGCTAGTTACAAACTTTTATTTATATTATGGAAAACATAATGCTTTCAGCCATGTTATAAAAGCATAGTGGACCTAAAATTCCATTGCAATTCCAAAAAAGGAATTAGGAGCTGAAATATACGGAACGTGTTGTTTTGGTTTGTGACTTCAAAGCTCATTTGCATCAAGCATCAACTGTGACGACTCGCGCATCAACTGTTCTTTGAGCTTCCTGCATCTAAACACATTTTGAAACAATAATAGTGTCCATAAGTGAAGTTTTAACATTAATTTTGAAAATTCTGAAATGAAAATAAAAATCGGGCTCCGAGGTGCACTGAATTGAGTTGAGAAGAAGCTTTGTACCAAATTTAGTGTTCCGAATCGTTGCCGTTTTTGTGAAATCCATCCAGACAAAAAAAAGCACACAAACACATCCCTACTTTCTCTTCATATATAGAAGATGATGAGCAAATTAATGTCATCTACAGAGTATATTTAAGCATATAGTTATGATCTTAACTGTATGTCGTCTATAGTGATCATAAACTGGTAGGGCACATAACTCGCTTGTAGATGTGTGATCCCCCGTCTGGCCACAGGTTCGGACGTGCATTGTTTCCACCTTAGAACACACTCTGTATACAACCTTGTTTCTGCTAGCAAGCTTGTAGTACAGAAGCTTCTTGGAGCATGATCCCTCCCAGTAATAATGTCTGAATATTATTACACGCTGCTATAATTCTCGCTGTGCAGCATTTAGATGAGCGAGGGGGGTAGAAGAGTTGGTTATCAGGTGAGGGGGGTTTGCAAGAGATATGTTAAGGGGAGGAAGAGTTGTGTTGGGGGGGGGGGGAAATGAGGAGGGAGGAGTGATGTGTTGAGGGGGTAGAAGAGTTGTCTCGGAGGAGGGTGTACCCTCTACCAGCTGATATGAGAAGGGGTAAGGGTACACTACTTGTGTTCATCCGAAATTTGGGTCTAAATTACATTCACCAAGGGTAAAGCATAAATACGCACACAACAGGGATGCTACTGGAGAGCTAAGTTGTTGCATTGTGTGTGCGGGAGCTTTCTCACAGACAACATAGTGCTTGGACATTTATAAACGAAGAAGGTGGTTGATTCAGATAGCTTTATTTGAGTAAAATTACAATTTATGTGACTAATGACTATAACCTCACAATGAATGACATCACCTAGATTGATCGAAAAGATAGATAAAAATAGATAGATACAAGACAATACTGTTTACACTGTTACTATTAATCTGTTTTGTAAGTTTGATTACTAACATTAGTAAGAAGGTTTGCATAATAAATGAATTGGAATATCAAGGTGATACATTTACACAAAAGGGCGGAGTTAGGGCAGAATAGCCCTATCTTACTTTCAATCTACCATTGAACTCTCCTAGAATTAATTTATGCAGAAATAACAAATAAATTTCAGTAAAATATTTGTCATTATAGTGACACTGTCTTGGAAGAGATAGGAAGCATTAATATTATTTCTGATGTTTTCTATGACGAAATACTTGATAAACAATCCAATATCAATACTGACGCTGTGTTTCTATTTAATATATGATTTTCACTCACTTATACCAATGAATACAGATACTATCTGTATTAATATTATACAGATAGTATCTGTATTCAATGCTTATGCTGGAGATACTGGAGGTATACATTTCACTTCTAAAGAGAAGCTGTTGAATTTTCTCTTTAGAGGTGAAAGACATCCCTCCAGTATATCCAGTATAAGAGAGTGAAAATCATCATATAGAAATAAAGCGTAAGTTTTGATGTTAGATTAATTAAATATAATAAAAATGAATAATTTAGTAGTTAGAATCAATTATTGATTTTCAATGAAGAAACTACTCTTGATATGATTCAGAGAAAAAATTAAGTAACGAAGAAGAAAACTAAAAAAGTTAAATACAATGCTAAAACTAAACAAACAACTAAAACAAGAAGAATTTAGAAATGAGAATGAATAGATTGAAGAGATAGATTTGATAGAAGAGAAGAAGTTGAAAAGGGAGAAGAAGGAGAAGAAAATAAGTGAGGAGAATAAGGACAAGAATAATGAGAATACAGAAAATAATGAGAAAAAGGAGGAGAAGCTAGAAGAAATAGAACATTTTAAGCAACAGCAGAAGAAGAAAAATTGGAAGAAGAAGAAGAAGACGACGCCGTCGCCGATTATTAATTTTGAGAATATGTTATGTCACGTTCTAGATCTAGATGATCCCGATTTAATTAAATCGGGCTATCAACTATTTGAATTATATTATTGTGGCGTGAGGCCTCTGATTAATAAAAAATAAAAGTATAAGTGAAACTAATCAGTTGAAAGCAAAATAAAAAAATGTTCTGAACTATATTTTTAAAATTGAAATTGAAACTAGATTCAAATATTAAATTTAAAAATATTGAAAATATTCTATGTCAATTAAAAACAACCAAGAAGGTGGTCCTGCTGCAAAAAAACAAAAAAATTAGTTGAGTTGTGATAATTACAATTAAATGAAGAAAACCGGAATAAAAGAGTGTGATGTTTCATGACGAGATATGAAAAATCTAGTATTGAAGGATGTAGTTGTGAATACATTTGTATGAAATACACATTTATTTATTGTGACAAATTTACAACGAATGTGAAGGCGCAACAGACTCAAGTCCAAAACTGTTCCCTTCACAAATTTTGAGTTCGTTACATTATCCAAAACAAGTTAACACAGACTAAAAATTTAAGAGTTGCTAGAAACCTTCACTCAAAAAATAACAAAATGAAACTTCTCACTCAACCACTATTAATTTAAGAGTTCACTTGAAAACATCAAGCAAAATCTTCATAAGAAATAGAATTAATAAAATAAACTGATAAGTACTGCATGAATTGGAAAACCAGGCAACTTTAAAAAACTTGAAACCCCAAACTTTGAATAATTTAATTGACATTAAAAAGATAAAACAACACAAATATTGGAGGGAAGGTAACAAACAGCTGGCAGACGTCAACCTACTAAAGGCAAAAACTAGTTCCATTGAACTATTTTTATTTTATACTCAAGTCATGTTCACCAAGAACGGAAGGCCAACTGTAGCAAAAAAAAAAAAAAATAAAATAATAATAATAATGATAGTTTTATGAAACTATTATTCATTTTCATTAGAGTCATGTTCAAACAAAAAAAAGACTTACTATGAAGAATAATTAGACGAAATTGTCACAACCACATTTATTAAATAATTTTGAGAAACTAGTTTTGGTTGTTATACCATTATCAAACCCGAGTTTGATTGAGATTGATAATGGTATAACAACCGAAACTAGTTTCTCAATATTTTTTAATAAATGTGGTTGTGACAATTTCGTCTAATTATTCATTATGGATACCTTCCACAATATCACCTTCACCACTGCAAAGAAACTTACTATGAAGGCAAAAAAATAGTTTTTCAACTGTTATTTATTTCCATCCAAGTCATGTTCGCCAAACAAAGAAAGACTACTGTACTATCTTCGTCTTCAATCTGATCCATCATCACTACCAATAAATCACTCACATGATACAAGAATATCAAATACCATCCCAACGGCCTCCATTCTAGCAACTCGTTATAACGATGACAAACCGATCGGTTATAACGCATGCGCCGTTATCTCTGTCGCGTTTTGAATTATTGATATCAATACCATACACACACACACACACACACACACCGATCCAATCATCCAATCACGATGACAGTAATAAGGTACACTACGGCTAGTTCTAAATCAACTTTGACATGCTATGCAGTGCAGTCAAGGCCTTTCAAACCGATCAAGGCCTCACTTCATTCTTTGGCTGAATCGTCTATGCACATGCCATGCTCCAGAAGATCTAATGGTTTCCGTCAGTTAATGGCTGTTCATCAGGGAATTTGAGAAGGAACGCTTGCTTTATATCATGGTATGCGATTGTTGACTCAAGTGAGAATTATTAAATCAACCATCGTCGTCGATGATAAACAGTTCCAAGTTCCATTTATGAATATCTATATAGTTAGGTTATATCGATAAGAATCGGGTTTATAGATATAAATCTATGTTATTATAAACTAATCTACGAAGAAATAGAGCCGCTGAAGCAGGAAACTATTTGAAACAGGTGAGAGATTGCGGTATGTGGGAACGTTTTAATGCATGAGCGTCTACGCCCTTTCTGTGAGGGTGACCAATTGGCCATTGATGAGCAATTTCCTTGCTGTAAAATGACTTCCCGGTTGTTCGGAACCCACCTACAACAGTAGGTACAACTAATCAATCATCACCATCCAACTTATTACCTCCACAAGTCTCAGACATTTTGTGGGCTTTATCCTTCGAAAAAGCCGTTCCTGTACAGTCTCATTATCCGATAGTGTAGTATATAAAGATCATTATTCTTTTTCATAGAACACTCCAGAATCCAGAACATCATACTTGTAAAATTTTCAATCATCTTATGCTAATAAACAATCTTATACAGCCTCCCATATCAATATATATAGATATCATTCATTATTTTCCTCCGAAAAACACTCCAGAATAAATATATAAAAAAGAGACACTCAGGAAACTGTCGAAGAAGTCAAGAGTACAGGCAATAATTTATTCGCCATGGACTGCTACCAATCATTACGTCTGCACAGAAAATAAGTTATGCAGAATAGAAAAGTGGTCCTCCCTTGTAGGTCAGGGGAGGGGGGAGAATGATGAGGAAGGTGAACTGGGTGGGGGGGGGGGTGAAGTTAGGGCGGAGGGGGAAAGTGGGGGAACAATTTAAACTTTGCCAATGCATCTGCGGGAAACTTTTTCTGTGAAGCTGCTTTTCCTTTCTCACTGACTCCCTCTGGCTCTGGCTGGCTGGAAAAACAATTTGCCTACAGTCATACTACTGAGAAGAGGCATTTGCAGTTCAAAAGGGTTCATTACTCGAGTCGAACACTAGCGAATACATTCGCGCGAGCAACAAACTTTCGATCCAATTTGTCTCGAATGAACCGACGAAACTTTCAATAGAAATTCACGAGTGAGATAGCCTAGTGGTTGTTGTTCGGTGGGGGGTTTGATTTTAGGGGGGGGTGGTTTGTAGGGGTAGTAGTGTATAGTAGAGGGGTTTTGTATTACGAGAGGGGGTGGTAATACACCACGTCCGCCATCGAATTAGTGACGAAACATCAATTTTTACAAGCGACCGTTCGGCCGTCGTCGTGATTATAGCAGGATTTTATGGACTAGAGTTTTTCGGATTGGATGCGATTCGATAATAGAAAAGTTTTACAGCTTGTATGTGATCTGGGCTTTCACAATGTGTGTTCTAAGTCGTAGGATGGTGATGTCAAGTCATAAAAATTAGGGTATGCGAAATTAAAAGTTATTCAGTTGGAAATAATAGTAATGCAAGTGATGAGAAGTGTGGGCAACTTGATCAGCTGTAAATACAGTAGTTACTCAAGGTTAATAAAAACGAGGCTGCTCCATAAACAGCTCAGATCAGCAAAATAGAAAAGGCATGACGTCAAAAACAATTGGGTAAAATAGTTGGATAATAAAACAAATTTTAAAACAAAAAAGAAAAAGACTTCGATGAAATGACACTAAAAAAATTCATTAAGTCGGTTTCTTTTTTGTTTTAAAATTTGTTTTATTTCGAGCTCTTTAGTTGAATATTCAAACTTTGAAAACATGAGAAATTTCTGCCTACATTATGAAATATTAATCAAATTAGCAAGTTAATACGACATATAAATTGAAATAACTAAAAATCTATCTATATAAAAGTTAATCAACTAAGTCCAATTCTACAACTCTCTATTTAACTTAGAATATTGTATTTAGGGAAGTTATAATGACAAAAGGCTGTAACCTGATTTATACGACTCTATGAGTTCAACTAAATTATGTTCAATTGAACATAAATATGTGAACAGAAATATATTATATTCTGAATTCAAATTAAGATTGGCCAAAACGTAATATTACAGGTTTGTTTCACACACAACCGGCCTTGGGTAACCGATGTCGTTTACCCGATATAATTACATTGTATCACAAGAATTCGAAAATCGGGTAGGTGTGACAATGCATATGTGACAATGATCGGCCTGGTAAACGACACCGGTTATCCGACTGCCAGTTGTGTTAAACTATCCTATATTGGAACAAAACTGATTTGAAGGCTCTGTTTTGTTTAATATTGGACTAAGCATTGGGCCGATTCTTGCGAAACTTGGTTGGCTTCACCGCTGAATGATGCTCTTTAGTTTAAAAAATTCATTGAAATTGGTTCAATAGTGTTCGAATAATAATAATTAATGTACAAACATGAAGAACAGGTCGTTTTGAGAACCTTCTCCTGTTGGGAAGTCGGTCAAAAATCAAATCTTCGATCGAGACATAGTTAATGTATGTGGCTGGTATATTGATCTTTGGATATCTAAGTTGTGCATATGAAGTTGAACAGTTGGGGAATGGAGACCGATCGAAACAAGATTGGCGGGAATGGGGTTAAGCGGGAAATAAATGTGGATTGAGCGGGAAAAGTCGTCCATTAAGCGGGAAAAGCAGCGATTGCAAACGGCCTATTCAACCAAGGAGCAGTGCAGTACTCTCGAGTAATGCTGTGCTCAATGCTGCCTTGAGCCGTACCTATCGCACGTGTTTCAAAGCACTAACGACACTGTTGACGAAATGGTGGTGGCTGTGATCCAGGAGAGAGAGCATGTGATAGAGAAAAACAGAGAGGAAGGAAGAGAGAGACAGGATGAAAGACAGAGAGAGTGATTGACAGTGAACGACAGAGAGAGAGTGAGTGAGTGAGTGAGTGAGAGAGAGTGAGAGTGAGTGAGAAAGTGCGCAAAGAAGAATGAAGAGAATGGAAGGAAGAGAAGGAAGTCTGAGAGTAAATGAGAATGTAAGAGAGAGGTGAACGTGGAGGTAAGAGTGGGAAAGAATGAGAGAGAGAGAGAGAGAGAGAGAGAGAGAGAGTGAATAAATGAGAATAAAGAGAGAGAAAGAAAGAGAAAAAATTCCAGAGCAAAGAAGAAAGTAAGAGAGAAGGGAGAAGGAAATTTAATTTGGAAGGAAAAGTTTAAAAGAAACATAAAAAAATAGTAAATTAAAAGAATTAAGAAGAAGAGAGGAATGATGGAATAGCGTGGAGAGGATGGAAGAGATTATGCGGAGAGAATAGAATAGAATGGCTGCCTTTTATCATGGGAGGGCGAAGATACGGCGCAACCGGCCCTCTCCGGAGAGGAGAGTGGTAGAAGGAGTGGAAGTGTAAGGAGAGAGAGAAAGTGTGTGTGGGTGTGTGTGTGTGAGTAAGAAGTAAAGGAGATTAAGAAAGAATGTAAAAGAGAAGAAGTCGGGAATTTCACGTGGAAGAAAGAGTGGAAAAGAGTGATCGAGAAAGAATAAAGAAAAATAAATTAAAATAGAATTGAGAAGATAAGAGGAATGGTTGAACTGATGGGAAAGGGTGAAAGCAAGTGAAAGATGATGAAGGAGAAAGAGGTAAAAGTTGTGGAAAATTCAGCTTTGTTGGTCGTTCTCTTGAAGTTCAAGCGTCTTGTACAGAGTACTTGCAGTTTTTATTCGATAAATTTGTATTGAAGTTTGTAGCTACTATAATTAACTCGAAAAAATGAATGAATACGTTGTCATTACATTTATTATGATAGGCTAAGCAAGCTATTACAATTTCGACAGTTAGACAATTACTTAGTCCTGTACTTAAGAACGTTCCTTTAGTGTCTATTAACCCGAGGGACTCTTGAAAAGTATCTACTATAAATGTATTTCAAGAGTACTTCGGGTCAAGGGACCCTGACGGAAAGTCCACGAATACAGCCCCTCAATCTCATGTAAACTAAACCTGAAGATTCAACATTTTTGGTCTCTCTCTAAAAGTATGAGAAGTTTGTATTGCATTTTCTAGCACTGTGATTTACTCGAAAAGAATGAATGAATACATTATCATTATATGTATTACGTATAAACGAGATACTACAGTTCCGGCAGTCACGCCATTATCAATCTCAATTAAGCTTATCCTGAAATATACGTAGTGTACAATAACTTCATAATATACCACAGGAGGGAGAAGTCAAAAGCTTGAATTATTTATATGTGAAAATGCTATATCAGGTAATGCTACGGGGAGTAAAACTATTGGCTGAGCCTAATAAAATAGGAACATCTATTGGCTGAGTTTTGCGACGTTGCAGCTCTGTGATTGGTTGCCAGTGTCTCAGCCCTCAACCAATGACAGGGCTCCAACTTAGTATAGGTCAGCCTATTGGAGGCTTCCATTTAGGTTATGAATAGAACGTTCAGCCTTTTTTCAGAATAATCTATATGAATCTACTCTGAAGACCTTGTATTTTAGTTCCAGTTCGATTGACATTGAGAATTGCGTTACTGCTGAAACCATACAGTATCACGTTTTTTCATAATTATGTTGTTATAAGAATAAATTCATTACTGATATCTATCGCAATATTGCAATCACGAATACGAATAAGATGAAAAGGAATTGATAGAAAATCTTCCTTGTTTAGCAAACACAATGAGACTTTGGACAAAGCTGATTTGAAACAACTAAGAAATTAAAAAAAAAAAAAAAATGCTTCAAGGTAAATTAAATTACAGAAATTGATGGGAAAATATATTGTCTTGATTTTATGAACCTTCAATTCTCCTTTCTATTACTTTATTTTCCCTTAGATTATTATAGTGTCTTTGGAATCACAAATAATTCCATTTTCACTTACCAAATGAGCTAGTGCAGAATAGAAGTGGTGTTAGTAAAAAATTTGCAAATCTGGTGTTGCAAAAATGGGCATTTTTTAGCTCCTCTATTCAGTATGATAGACTATGGTATAAGTCAATTATATCAGTTAGATCAGTATGGTATTATAAGTCAATAGTTTAAAAACTAGTAACTAGGAGCAGCACCAATTTTATCAACTAACCAAACAGCTGTTGGACTGAGAATGAAAGTGGTCAGTCAGTCAGTTAGTGGCCAGTTAAGTCACTAAACATAAATAGTTCAGTCAGAAGTCAGTTATTCACATAGTAGTGGGACAAGCTATTATTTCGTGTATTATGACAGTGTTTTAAACGATATTTAAGTTTATTTTATTATTTTTCAGTTTTATAATGTTTCTGAAGACGACCCAGCATTATAAGTTTTTTAATCTATGAGTCTCTGTAGCAACAGAGAAGAGCAAAGCTGTTTTAAATAAACTCTTTTTGGTTCAGTTATTTGTTGCTTAAAATAAAGAAAACCATACTCAACACAAAAGTTTGTATGTTTTGTAATAAAACTAATGTAAAATAAAATATACCTTCACAAAATACACTCTCTTTCATAAACCCTAATGATATTCATATTCTATAAAACTACAAAACTACTGACTATTACTTTATTTTTCACGCTGCAAGATATCAAAATATTGTCTCATCTTATTCTTATGATCTATTTTAATCAATTTCTTTTCTTTCATTTCAGCATTGGCTGGATACTACCAAAAAAGTTGTGAAACAGTTGAAAGGTAAGTTGAACTGCATTTACATTACAATAGTTAATTTGTCTTATTTAGTACAGTTTTCATGGTTTATTAGTACAGTTTTTTCAGTAAAGTCTACAATTCTATTATTTATGTTTGTGATGCTCGATTAGTCGATTTCTTGAAACTGATTTTAATGATTACCTGATTAACCTGACTGCTTCTATTCCAAATTACTGCTCTCCCATTTCTTTCTCGTCATTCCTTTTATTTGTCTTATCCCATCTTTTCTTTTCTCAATTTCATTGCAGTTTTGTGAAAATTAGGTGTTATTTTTAAGCCGATCTACAGCTTCTTACGTAGAAGGGAAATCGAAGATAGATAAATATATGGTAGATCTTATATTATTTTTTGATTGTATCTTTCCTGTTTAACATTCTTTTCCCATCTTCCTCCATTCCTTCTCCTTCATATTATATCCTTTTTTAAATCTCCTCTAATATTATTAGTGAGAAGATTTTTGTGGAACGTTTGTGGGTACTTTCTCATAGCCTTCTTCTAGTAGGCCTACCACATCGGCAAGAAATTGCCCACCATTTCAAAAGACTTCTTGCGATCATGTTTCCTCTCCACAATCTTTATAAGAATTTTCGTAGGCGGCGAGACGCTGTTGTTATCGTTCCTTGTCGTGGTTGTCGCGCTTAGAATTTTACACTCAAAAAGAAAGATGGCGGACTGGAAAGACGTTGTCGTCGTGAGTGAATGGAACAGTTTTACGAGCGCTCGCCAAGCGAAGAACCGTGTCTATGCAGTGCCGCTGCATTTGAATTGACGCTATTTTAGCGCAAAGCACTCGCTCGCGGCTCGTGATTTGGTTTGTACAGAACTATATTACCATTTTATTGTGTACAGTTATATATTGAATTGATAGTATCGATGATGATGATGATAACGATGACAAAAAAAATTTCATCCACTTTCTTTGGACTATTGGACTGTTTTTGTGCTCGTTTGCAGAGTCAACTCCTAAATTAATATACTATTATTAAAAAAATGTGTCATTAAGTGAGCTGTAGTAGAACTGTTGTTTTTTTTTAGGATGAAGCCCACATAGGTCTGAGACCTGTGCGTGGGTAATGATTTGCTGGCCAATCTCATCGATCACCGTTAAGAACAGGACCCAAGAAAACGTAAATGTTTACTTACAAAATGAAATTTCCAGTTGAACTTTTACAAATTCCTCGTGAAAAATCGGCATAACCTAACACTTGGATTCATCAGTTTTCGAAATTTGCGAAGAAAGCAGTTGTGGGTGAAAGCTTTGCTTTATTGTATCTTTTTGAGTGACATGAATAAATAAATGAATAAGTGTAGAGAGATTCTGACATGACAAATTTTCCGTTCCCTTATTACAAAAAAGATACAAAGAAAATATATTAATTTCATTTAAAAAGCCTCGAAATTCTGTTCTCAAAATCTCTTACAGTAAATAATATAATTTTGTATTTGTATTTAGCTTCTATATAGGTTATATTGAATTCGTTTCTTTCTACTACTAATAGTTGTAAGGCATTGAAATATTCTTCTGTTGTACATTTATTTATTTGTGAATAAACTATCTATCTATCTAACTCATCGGTCACAAGAAGCTCAATAATCAATGATAAAGCTACAATGTGTTTAAAAAATTACGCAACTTATGAGGTATAATATATAACATACTCAACATGCTCATAACTGAAATTAAATCTTACGTTATGTATAACTTACTGATGTCAGGATGTTAGATGTTGAATTTGATGCTCTGTAACTTTAAATTTGTACTACTTTCAACACATTTTCAGCAACTTTCCTTCAACTTTTCTTTGTTACTTAACTTTGAATGATTGTCGTTTGAGTTTCAAATCTATCAGTAGCCTATTGTATGAGAATTTTGTCAACAACTAAATAATGCTAAGAGTCCTGTAGGAAAACATCAGGCAGGATAAGTTCCAAGGATCTCAAGAATAGAACAATCTTGAAAAACATTATATATGACTGAATTCAATAAAACGACTGCTGTGACACCTAATGCTCGACTAGTACATTCAGGTAGTTGGCGTTGAATTAAATGTTGCTAAAATATCGATGGGGTACAGAAAATTCACTCCATGCATGACTTCATGCGATTTCAGGGCTGCATCATTTTTTAAACACCCGTTATCAGGCAATAGTAGCTTGAACACAATAGTAAAGCTGGTAGGATGGAAGTGTTCAGAAAAAGAGTGTTTTGCCATTGTGTGAGCACAGCATTCTCGCTTTGTTCAAATTTGAATTTGATTCTTTTGCATATAACATAAATGTTCGTTTTTGTCTCATGTAAAAAATAATTACTGGTACTGGAAAATTAATCTAAAAATGCATTCAGATTCATCAATATTTTTTGAATTCACAATAAAAATCAATTTCAACTGACGGCTCCGGTAGCGAAGTTGGTTGGAGCGCTTGTCTGTGATAGGACTCTGGCTGGTTTCGTTTCCTGCTGCAGCCTTGAGTTCGAATCTCATTCAGCCATGGAATTTTCTCATCAATCACCTCATCACCCATGTACAAGTCTCCAGACTCCAGATTCATGTGGACATCATTTGCAATAAAATTTCAAAAAAAACTGAGAGTTAAATAAGTACAAGTACAGAAAGCAACAGTTATTGAATCTTAAATGATTTTTTTTTAAATGAATTTATCTTGCCCTTTAAATTCATCTAATTTAAGACTCTTGGATTACGGATATCGACAAGTAGACGCAAAATGCTATGAATGCCTGTTACCCGAAAAATCATGCCAATGTTCAATACTATACCAATACCCTAACATCTAATGGTATATCATACTTGATACTCAATGATAGTCACCATCGCAAAATCAAACACGTACTTTTATATGGTTATATTCAAGCTGCTTCTTTCATACACCATTCCACAGCTTGTTTTTGAATCTGAGATGGTGATTATCATTGAGTTCAATTAATGAAGTATGCCTCACTAAATATCACATTTGTTGTTAGTTAAGCGATAGCCTGAAAATCAATTGGATATGAAAATTATTTAAAAAATAGTAACTATTCATTGAAGTTAACTTATTAGATAAAAGTCATTCAATAAAGTAGACAATGGAGTTTTTTAACAGATAAGTTACATTCGTGTAGCGTCACTTGATCCAATTTTTCACACACTGTAGACTTAGGGGAGCATCACACGATGTATGTAATGTTTGTAAAGAAAAAAGCAATTAAAGCGTGTAATTACTTAGACGGAGTGACAGACAACAAAGTGATGGGAGTCAAGGGGATAAAAAAGTAATTAGTATCGTTTTTCGTGATGGTTATTTTTAGAGGCCTGACCAATCCCTTGTTGAAAAGACATACTGTCCAGTGATCACGTTAATAATGGTAATTGCACGATGATAACAACTTCTAGACAATGGACAATCATAAAGCTATCATAACAATCTTTTAAACAAGTCAAAATAAACCATATACAGGATATACTAGTATATGTTTAGTACTGCACCCTTTCTCATGATTGAAATTGCCGAAACTATAGTATCTCGTTTTTTATAAGTAGTGTGATTGTGACAGCGAGTCTTATTCATCATGGATATCTATCATTTCTTCTGGCAAGAATTGTGCAATGTCAAATAGTTATTTTAGTCAGGGACAATTTTTTTAAATCTTGGAAATCATAGTCATTATCTCTTTGTCTGTATAGAATTAGTCTGTGGCTATTCATACTGTTCAAGTGCGGAGGAGCATGAGGAGAAGTAAGAGGAGAAGAAGGAGTATTTTTTGTGAAATATGTTTTTTTTTTTGTTTTTTTTTAGGATGAAGCCCACATAGGTCTGAGACCTGTGCGTGGGTAAAAAGTTGGTTCAAAGTTGAAATTGTCCGTTTTTTGGGTAATTAATCTAATCTCAAACTTATTTAAAACTGTTGATAATTTTTTGAAAATGAAAGACCTTCAGGAATAAAATGGCAATTTTTTATTTCAATCTTAACAATTTTGAAAATCTGACTAAATTTCGTTTTTTTTTTTTGAAAATTTATGTGGTAAATACTTATAGTTGTATTGAAATAGAAAATGCGTCATCCTATTCTCCAAGGTGTCTTTCAGTAATAAAAAATTATCAAAAGTTTAAAATAAATTATTGTAGAGATCAATTGCCCCTAAATCTCAAATTTCATTGAATATTATCAAGTTATTGGAATGTTATCTATTGTCAAGAGAATAATTTTTTTTATAAATTATTTTGTGAAATATGAGGGTTATATTTCACAAAATAATATTGATGAAAAAAATATTATTCTCACGGCAGTAGGTAACTGGTAGGTAGGTAGGTAGCATTTCAATACCTTGATAATATCAAGGTATTATCCTCCTCATCCTTCTCATCCTCCTGTTTTCTTCCTCCTTCCTTCTTTCTCTTCCTTTGTTTCTTCTCTATAATCGATCCTCCTTTTCTTTTCCCTCGGTTCCTTACACAATCATTACCATCTCTTTTTTCTACTTCTTCTTCATCTACTCTTCGTCTAATACAAGAACTTCGAAAATTAATGTTATCAGCGTAAACCTTGCGCACTCTCTTTGAAAGCAGATGACACCTTACCTTCATCTTTCCATCATCAAATCACCAATTTTTGCGCTCCACCAAAATGTGTCTTATACAGCATCCCTACCTTCAATACAAAGGATTATATCGTTTGAACAGCAGCACTCCCATAAATATTCTTATTAATAATACACCAATGGTGTTGATGACTGTGGAACTGTTTTAATAGCCAGAAGGCAGCTCAGTAACACAATGAGGGTCTGTCGGGGGGTGGAGGGGGGGCTATGAGGGGAGAGTCAGCAGAATAATTCACGAATTAAAAGTCCGCGAGTCTCAGGATTATGGGGGAGTACGAAAGGGAGCGACCTGGTATGTATCCCTGTCTTGTGAAACACAAGGGTCGTAGTAATTAAAGACTTTCTTATTCTGGAAAATCCCCCCCCCTTTCGTCTTACCGCTCCCTAC
>OX418216.1:47631114-47977976 GCA_948455865.1 Conomelus anceps
GATTTCTTCAAAATCAGTGTCGAAATGAAATATTTTGTTAAGACAGAGCCACTTCAGTCGCTGTCGCGAGCCACAATTAAAATAAACTACACCAGCTGTGTAAATTTTAGTAAAAAAAAAAACAGCTGATTGCCCTAAACTTGTTAATGCCGCCATGTACTTTTACATTGTTGATCTCGGTCAGACGCTCAGCTGATGTAATTTAGCCTAAGCTGTGGCTTGTGACCGCGACTGAAGTGGCACTGTATAAAAAGTGCCTAATAGTTACATCAGCTGATTTATAAATTTCAAAAGCATTTCAAATTTCAATTATTTAGTGCCGATCAACAACAAACGCATTCTAGATTATGTTTGTGTAGATAAGTCATCCGAGTGATTGCTAAGTTGTATTAAACATTATATTATATTAATAATGGTAATCGTAACTAAAATATTTTACGCAAGGACCGTATTCTTCCTATAGATCACTGGTGAGATGTTTAGGACAATCGTTTCCTTCATGTCCCAACTTGCATCTCACTTGTGAATAAAAATTGAGTAGAAATTGTATTAATCAAAGGAGAGTAGAGAGTATTGATTGTATTTAATTATTTAAATACAATCGCTGCGTAAACTACTATTTCTAACTAAAATAGTACAGTTGTTTTTCTACATCAGTTGAAAAAACACTCTTCTGCAATGACAAAGTTGTATAATATTATTACAGAAGTAACTGTAGCTTCAGGGGTACTTTCCACGGGGACTCACTTATTTATTCACACTGGCAATGCAACAATAAATTAATAATAAAATTAGGGTACAAAGGCAAAGTATTTCATAGGGGAGAGACTAGATACAGTTAAGCCATGAAGTACACTCGATACTAGAATTTTAATTAGTGGGATGAGTTTTCAGACGACGACGAAAACAACAAAGAGACATCATTAAAACAGTTTAGAAAGAGGCAAAGAGTAGAAGAAGGGCGATAGAGAGAGAAGTGAGACAAAAGAGGAATTGTAATCAGAGTCTATGCTGTTGTCTCTTATTTCCCCTTTAGAGCAAACAATTGTTGCGAAAACCAAGATGGAGGGAGCCACTAGTAGTCCGAGTCTATTTGAACCCTCAAGCTTTAATTAAAACTCTAATGTCTGATGAACTCAACCAGATACTAGAGAGCTAAGACAGAAAAACCCACTATGTTGTCATTACAGTTGATGGGGATGAATCACCCACAATAATTGTCAACTGAAGGAATGGACTGTTGAAGTGCCATTTAAACAGTCGAGATAGTTTCAAAATGAACAGTATTAGGATTCTTTCACACATATCCGGCAGTCGGGTAACCGTTGTCTTTTACCTGGCCGTAAGAACATTGTATCATATGGAGCGCTTCACACTTACCCGATTTATGAAATCATATGATGCAGTGAAATTATGCGGGGTAAACGGCTACGGTTATGTGTAACAAGCCTTAGTAGCTGAAAAGGCTTGTTAGTGGCTGAAAATATGGACAAAAAAGTCTACTTCTTGAAAAACTAGCGCTCCAAAGTAGAATAAAAGTAAAATAGATGAACTATATCACTTCATCAGGGAAATGATAACCGTGAGCCGTAGCAAGTAGTTGTTCAATCAGCTAAGCTAGAAACTCACGGGCTCTCTTTGTAGGGGGGTAACCGATTGGATTGGCCTGCAAAAAGATTTGGTGCACTGCTGTAAAATCACTTACCAGTGGTTTGCAACCCACCTAAAACTGTAGGTTCAGCTCATTAATCACCGTCATCCAACTCATTCTGCACACAGGTCACAGACCTATGTGGGCTCCATACTCTCAAAAAAATAAGTTTTCCTAGCGTATTATTAAATAATTTTTATAAAACAAAGTTGACGATAACGTTAATGCTAAACTGAAGTGTCTATGCATCTGCCTGTCCTAGAACTAAAAGAGTGTTCAGGTTAGTATTAGCGTTATCGAAGTTCTACAATAATTTTCTATCGACGAGTTTACACATATTTGAGGTACTGAAATTGAGCTTACCTAGCTCTTCAAAATACTGACATTGTGGTAGAAAAATTGTCATAGAAATAAATCGAAGATATATACACTGAAAAAAGGCTGCATGAAAGAAGAATAGAAGAAATAAAAAATAAGCTTTACATTTCCGATGTAACAAACATATAAGACAGTAAGCGTGAATTAGGCTACATTGAGCAAGTTTATAAGCTACTCCCAATTTACAATCTGATTGTGAACTCGCCCAGTGTGATCGTGTTCACTAGCTATCTTGCACACTAACTACAATCCAGAGTTTAAATTCCTTGATTTTGATTTATCAAAGTTCAAATCAAAATAAAACCCCAAGTAATAGGCCACAAAACTTTTCGCAACCCAATAAAGCCTCTATGCAACCGTCTACTTTACTAAAGTCGAATTAAAAGTAAAAGAGTACTGGCACGGGGCTGTGGCGAAATCAGCCGATGTGATTCGGGTCGGTTCGGGTGAATCTCCAACAGCCCGTCCAATCACAGCCAAGCACTATACGGCCGAGTAGCTAAAGCGTTGCCAAGTTTCAATGCTACTGATACCTGCATCGGCCTGGCCTTATCACTTCAGTTCTAAAACGTGTCCCCTCTTGTCACTCAGACTTTTGTCCCCTTAACTCAATCAATATAATAATAATAACAACAACACCAATAACAAAAACAGCAACAATAACAATAGCAATAATAATAATAATAGTGATGATATAATAATAAATATCAAATAATAATCATAATAATAATGATAATACCATAATAATAATTGCTGTTGAGTTTTATCTAGAATACCTAATAAATATTGCCATATTATTATTGTTGTAACATTGAGGAATTTTATGTGCATCTCGAATTAATTATTACGATTTAATTAATGGATTGAATATTGAGTTTTGTATGATTTGCGGAATTTTTGGTTTTATTTGAATTTATTTGTGTAGTTATTTTTTTATTTATTTAAGTTGATGGCCTGTGCAGCTAAAGTAATGTATGTTGTTATTAATTTTCATTGTTCATTAATTAATTATGATTTTATGTGATGTTCTGTCGAATTGTGGAATTAATTGGGTAGCCTAATCTTGGCTCGAAGGTTAAAAAGACTTTGTCTATTTGAATGTTTTTGATACAGTTGTTTCTTCAGATATATTTTTTGTACTGGATAATCTTTTCCTTGCATAATTTGGTTCATTAAATTAATTAAGTGGTACTGTACTCTAAATTATTGTGTAATTGTGAAGTCAGTCGTCTTCTCTGGTAGTGGTCACCCGGCAGAGGCAAGAGCAAGTCGCCGACTGACTGTGACTGAACAACTTGGCAACAGTGTGCTGGATGTAGCCGACCAGTCCCGAACGATACCGAACACTGCCGAAGCACCACCAGTCTCCAATACTCTTTTACTTTTAATTCGACTTTAATATGGACGAGCCGGCCCTCAATTAAAAAAACGTATTCTAACCATTCAGCTGCAAGTACAACCCACACTCTGCGAGCCAATCAGGAAAGAGCAATGATTCTGGGCTCCTCCTCCAAGCCATCTATCTCATTGGCCGATGACAAATGCAACGTTGTTACAATATCTGGAACTGGATAAACGCTAAATTGTGAAGTCTAGTGATTGAGAAATCGCTCTAATATGTGAGTAAAACCATTGATCAGGGATAGTAAGGTTCAGGGATCTTGATGGTTCGTCTATGGTAAAACTAATACGTCCAGTTTAGCTTTTTAATCTTTATTGATTTACAAAATACAGTTATAATTATTATTATGTATTTAATATTTATATAATAATGAAATTAGAAATAATAAAAAATTACAAATAATAAAATTAGTGAAGAAAGCAGTTTTTCACTTGTGAGTCTGTTGCGTCTTCACATTCATTTTAAGTTTGTCACAATTATTAAAAGTAAACAAATAAAAATGTTGATTCTGGAATAAATTAATAATTCTCTATTAAAATGGACGAAGTGTCTCCCAATTTACAATGAATGTAAACTGTTTGCTGTCTCAAATCTCTTGAGTTGTGAGAAGCTACCATACATTTTTGGGGCTTGTTGCAGGAAAATTCACAAAACCATCAAAATTGAGAAGTGACGAGTGACGAGTGAAAACTTCTTTGAATGCTTCCTTTCGTAAGATTTTATTTTCAAATCCTGTCCATTGTCTACGGTATCGTTATATCTATATTTTCCAACCACATAAATCTGTGGAAAAACGTGATTCTAATTAAATAACTCAGTAATCACGGTAATGACGGTCATAATCAGATTTTAACATGTTTTATCAGATTTTCCAGCTTCTTCTACGAAGAAAATGATCGATTTAACACCTGAATGAAGGCCTCAGAGATTTTTTAATGAATAAATTGATAGGGTGAACTTCAACCATCTCTGTTCCTACGACGGTGCGTTTCCAGATCTATGTTTTTGTTAACTCTAATTCAATAACCGCGTTAGTTACAAATTTTTAAAATTTTGTTTTATTTGATTTTCCAGCTTTTTTTTTACATAGAATTCGTAAAAGTTAACGTCTAAATCAGGGGTTCTCAATCTTTTTCAAGGACTGTACCCCTTAATGAGAAAATAAAATTTAGCGTACCCCCTTGTTACCGCGAGGAGATGTTTGGGGGTGGTGACGGTTGAATTAAAAACCTTTTTACATCAAAACGCAATACATTTGGAAACATATTTAAAACCCATTACAAAAAATTAATGAGAAGGATGAGTTCCTCATAGTTCCTTAATGCTAGGCTCGAGGTGAAACCTCTATCGTCCCCAACATTAACCTTGTCTCTGAACTTCTACGAAATAGTTATACAAACCTATTGCACTTGTTGGTTCCTAGTAACTCGACCACAAAGTATTCAATTTATTAGATTTAATTATTAAATAATAACCTTGCGTGATTGCGAAACGGAAAAAAATGGTTTAATTTTTCATTAACCTGCACCCCGTACCCCCTGAAAATTTTCGAGTACCCCCAAAGGGTACGCGTACCACAGTTTGAGAACCCCTGTTCTAAATGAAGGTCCTAGAGATATCTGAATGAGTGAATTGATAGGAATAGCTGAAAACTTTAGCTAGCCAGCCTACATCTGTTTCTGCAACGAAGCTTTTGCAGAACAATTTTCATTACATGAACATATATCTTCATTATAAGAACTTTCCTCTTCCTTATGACATGTTTTTCATTTCAAATAACAAATAATTTGTTTGGAAAATTGGAACTTTTACAGATTTAAAAAAATGTATTTTGAAAAAACCATTTGCTTGACCGGAGTAAAAAATATTCCAATTTATTCCTCAAAATGTCTTTTAATTGTAGAAAAAGTTTAAAAATCAAAAGTTTAAAATCACTTGTAGGTGAGATCAATTGCCCCCAAAAACAGAAAAAATTCAAAACTTTGAACCCCCATATTTTACAAAATAATTGATGAAAAGAACTTTTTCTCACAGCAATAGATAACATTTCAAAGCCATAATAACAACCAATGTAAGAACTTTTTAAAAAAAATTATGACCAAATCCCTGCGCACAGCCATTCCTTGAAAGGAATCAGCTAGTGCAGTATGATCCAATCCTCCTGATACACTCTTTACCCTTAACAAAGCTATATTTATCATTTCACCAAACCTCTCGTCTCACCAAAATTTCTTCAAGCTTTTCTCGTATTGAAAAGTATTTTTGAAAACCATGTACCTAAGTTATATCATTCACGTTCAATGATTTAATTCGTAAAAATCTCAAGTTGACAAACTTCTCTTCAAATTTAAATTTTCAATATCTTATCGTTCCACACCAAATTTAAGCTTTTCTTTCAGTAAATAAGCATTCTTGAAATCCATCCACCTACTTTACACTTTTCATGCTGAAAGTCTCCATCGATGGAATTATTTTCGTTCCAAGTTATCCTTTGCTTGAGTGCGCTGTGATGAATTCTTGCTTTTCATAAAGGAATTTCAAACAAGACTAAACCATTAGAAGAGCTCTGAAAGCTTTCATTCGAGAACGAATATTGAAGAGCAATGCCATTGTATCTTTTCTATTTTCTTTCTTTTATTCTATACGTATTTATTATGACAATAGCATTTTGTTTTTCTCTCTCGAACTCGAGAATGGTTCTTTCAAAGGTATCGTTTTCATTTTAATCATTCCAGCTGTCAAATGAAAGATAGAGCTAAAGAAAAGGATAAGGAAGAAGAGAGATTGAAAAAGGATAGAAACGGAAAGGTTGTTGGAGACAGTTTAATGCGTTTTTGAAAAGTAATGAAAGCATTTTAAAGATAAAATGCTATAAATATTTCTCGAACAGCTCTTATATTAAATCTAAAAAAGGTTAAGCTCACTTTCTTCGGGGGGTTTTGTTTGTAATTGATGGAATGAACTTTTTCAAAATAAAATATGAACGAAGCTTCAATAAAATGGATTCTTCAAATTCTGGGATGTTGTCCTAAGAAATCACATTCTTGTTCGACAAAAATGCAGTTCGAATATTTTTTATTCTTGAAAAATTATTTCAATACACGATTTCCACTAAGTCTCATTGCAGTTATTGGTTGAGTTCATGGGAGCCTTCTTATTAACCGGTAAATGTTACCGGTGGCGTCTGATTTGTCTATTCACCGGTAATTTTTGCATGTTACTTTTTAAAATGCATGTTACATAATTTTTAAATGTTACCGGTGGCGTCTAATTTGTCTATTCACCGGTAACATTAGCCGGTTACCGGTAAAGTTCCCAGGAATTCAAGCATTGACTTCTCTCAACTGTATCGATACAGTAATTGGCATCAGAGTGACGTTTCATGTATTAGGTATTCTATGAGATTCCTGAATCCAAACAAATTTCAACAGTAATAGTGTCCCATAAGTGAAATTTGAACGTCAATTTTGAAAAATTAAAATGAAATCAGAATTCGGGCTTAGAGGTGCACTGAATTGAGTTGAGAGGCTGGAAAAAAAACAAACACACTCCTACTCTCTCTTATTATAGAGACTATCGATAAACTGTAATTACTCCTTTTTAAGGCATTATAAGACAACTACTTTAAACCAGCCTGGTCCACGCCAGTTTGAACACAGAACACACAATCCACAAGACTAAAATAATAGCGCAAGGGCGTTGCCAAGGGGGGCCCCGGCCTCAGACCCATCCTCATTAGCGACGACTCAAGCAATAGATAGAATCGATTGTGACCCAAATAGTGCGTTAAATGGAAGGATTATGTCTAGAAACGCTCAATATACGATTTTAATGACGTTTTTTCTGGGGGAGGACCCCCGGACTTGCGCTTGCGTTTTTGGAATTCTTGGATTTGCGTTTTTAATATTGTTATTTCACAAATTTTTCCCGGGGGAGGGCATATGGCCCTTACGATAAAGTCAAGAATAGTATCTGGGTATTATATTTGGTGGGGGGGGGGGGGAGTGTTCATGCTGACAGACTCCCCTTTCCCGCCAATAAGAAATTTCTGGTTCTGTCTACGCCTATGTAATAGCGTATACGTTACGGTTATACGTTATAATTAACGTACATCAGTCCACATATATTGGGTTAGATGGTCAGCAGTGTTTGGTTGTTGTTGTTGTTAGAACACGGAAATGAGTGCTGCGGGCTTGATGCGTGGCTACTGGTTATAATATTGCTCTCTAAATCAGTGCACATGTATACATATATACATATACTAACAGTGGCCTTTGATGGAGCACCAACATGACCACATAGGGTGGAGTGTGGGCCAAGCCAGGCCAGCTCTCTGTTTTCATTGGCGCTATCAGAGACGAGCGAAACGCGCGTTTTATGCGTTCATTACTTAATGGGTGCCATAGTACAACAGCGCCGACAAAAAACAACATTTTTACACGCAGGTCCTCTCATTTTCCTCTTCCTTCTCCGCCACCTCTTTATCCTGCTCCTTATCCTTCATCTGAAAATATATTTTGCCCCATTCTATTTCCGTTACTCGCTTTCATCGTCATATTTTTACTCTATCTCTCTAACGTATGGGATTATCTTGCTGCTTAGCTCTCATCTTCTTTCTCCTTCACTTCTCTTCGTTCTTCTTCCTTACCATCTACTCTTCCTCTTTCTCCTCTTCACACTCACCATATTTGTTCATATTTATAATAAAGACTGTTCAAGGTGTCGCTTACATCCAAATAAATGTACTGCTGATAAATAAATAGTTGAATAAATAAATAAATGAAATGAATAAATGCATTCTCAAAGGTCCTTTTTGTAACGGTGACCGATTAGATTGGCCAGCAAAAATTCATTGTTCTCTGCTGAAAAACTTCCCGGTGGTTCGGAACCCACCTAAAACTGTAGGTCCAACTCATAAATCACCATCATCCAATTCATTACCCACGCTCAGGTCTCAGACCTATGTGGGCTTCATCCTCAAAAAAAAAATACATAAATAGATGAATAAGTAAATAAATAGATAAATAAATCAACTACCACTACTACAAATGTAAAACAATAGAGTAAAAAAGAGTCTATGCCTGTACCAATGAGTGAGACGGCGATTTTGAGTAGAAAAAGATAAGGCATAAGTAAGGTTAAGAAAAAGATTAAAAATTACGTTTAAAGGTCAAGATTTTAAGTTATGAGAAAATTATAAAACCGTAGATTTTTCCATATTTTTTTAAAGTTTTTAAAACATTTTGTTATCACGCGTATAAGACCTCCATTTGACGCCTATAACAAATTTCAGATTTTTGGTTTTGCCAGGTTCCACCGTTTTTTGATAAATGTAGTTGTAACAGCATTAATTCTTATTTGTTAGTGGTATTTTTCAAAATGTTTATTCTTTCAACAGGCTGATGTCTCCTGTCAAGTTTTTCTGCTGTTATTGTGGGTAATAATAAGTAGTACACTGTAGTAGTACAATTTAGTACACTTTACAATTGTTGTAAAGTGTACTAAAGTATAGTACACTTTATAATTATTGTAAAGTGTACTACAAACTGCAATGTGTACTAACGTGCAACTTGAGTATTGTATAATAGTGTAAAATGAGTGTCATACTACCGTTTTAAAAGTTACAATTCACACCAGTAACCTACAAAGTAACTGACACCCCAAAAGGATCTGAGAGCTTAAAATTTGAACGAAGACTCTCCTTCAAACCCCCTTCCCAAAACAAAGCTACATGTGGATCCCGGGTGCATCCAAAGCGGCAAATATTTTATTCATTCACCGCGAAAGTAATCATGTTAGCACTGTCACAACTCACTTCCTGAATATTTAACAGGGAATTCACGATATAGCAGAACATTGCATTCGTTGATTTATTGTTTACATGTGTTTTTGATATGGGGGGGGGGGGGCGGATAGGAGTTTGAGGGGTGTTAAAAAGGGGTTTGAATGGGTGTGTTTTTGATATGGTTGGGAGCGATATGAAGTTGTGGGGTGGTAGAAAAGGGTTTGGAGGGCTGATGAGGGTTGAGGGGGGCACACGTGTTTCGAGTCCCCCCCCCCCCCCCCCCCCGAAATATTTCATCAACCTGCGGCCGAGATGTGGTACTGGAGTAATTCCGAAATTACTGTATTATTCAAAAGTGGTTTAAACTTGTTTGAATTATTGTTGTCTAAGCTGACAGGTGGATGATGGATTTCATGATTTAGGAATCTTGACGTGAGTTATTACTTGATTTGAGTCATCATTTTTGGATCACTTACCCGGTGGTTCGAAACACCAGAGTTTGAAACTTGTGCATAGGTATTGATAAAATGATGTTACGAATGGTGAACCTAGGGGCGATTCCAAAATATCTTCATCTACGGCAACGTTATTTTAACACTAGTTATTTTACCATTATTGTAACGTGGTTATTTTAACGTTATTGTAACGTAGTTATTTTAACGTTATTGTGACGTAGTTATTTTAACGTTATTGTAACGTAGTTATTTTAACGTAGTTATCTCAGCACTAGTTAATTTAACGTTATTGCAACGCACAGTAGTTATTTTAACACTACTGTCACTTTCAGTGTAGGTCTACAGTCTAGAGGCTAGACCAATCAGAATTCAGGATTTCTTCAAAACAGTGTTGAATGTTATGCGTTAGTCACATCAGCCGATTCAAACATTTTGAAATTTGAATTTCAATTCAGAACCTAATGTACAACAAACATGCATTCTAGGTTATGTTAGCGTTGTTGTTATCCGATTGCTTGGTAAGTTAAATTTAACGTGATATATTGGTAATAATTGTAGATAAAATATTGAATGCAACGATTCTATTTCGCCTATAAGCCAATCGTGAGATGTTTAGGACACTCGTTTCACTCGTGCCTCAACTTACACTTCACTTGTGGCTTAAAAGCAGTCATAATACAATCGTTGCATGAACTACCATTGCGAGTTTGGGGGGATAAAAACTGAGAAAATATTTCGGGGGGATATCACAAAAACGATCCTTATTAACATACAAAAGTAGAGCTTTTTTAGTGTCAGTAGAGAAGTTCCGGGTATTCGTTCAGGGATTGAGAGATTTATCTTCTTTATCCCCTCCCTTAATTTTCCCCTGGGGAACCTACAGTTTCAGGTGAACTCCGAACCAACAGGCTGAATGTTTACATGTAAAATTAATTGACATAATAATTTTGAATATTGAGAAATGAGTTTAGCTTCACTTGACAAATCTCTTCGTTCATACTTGTTTAAATTCATTCAGATTTTATTCAGATTTTCATCAATTTTTAAGCTTTCTTATGGAGTTGTGGCAGATGATAGCTTAGGGAAGAGATAGCCGCGAGCTATGGCAAGTAAATGTTCAGTCGGATAAGATAAGTCATGAACTCCTGGGCTCTGTTTGTAAGGTGACCGATTGGTTAGCCAGCAAAAAGGACTTTGTTCTCTTCTGAAAAATCAGTTCCCGGAGGTTCGGATCCCACCTAAAACTGTGGGTCTAACTCATCAATCATCAATATGAAATGTAAGGTCTATGGATATTGTACGCCATCACCCAACTCATTACCCACGCACAGGTCTCAGACCTATGTGGGCTTCATCCTCCGCAAAACTGTATTAAAATGGTGTCTCTGTGTGTGAATTTTTTGATTTAATTGGTTAAAAATAAATTTTTATTTTTAAATAAATCCTCCTTCTAGATCCGTTATTCATCGAATCTAAATAATTATAGACAACAGCTAACTACCGTTGTGTGTTGTGACAAACTGCGTTGAAAAAGCATGCTATTACCGTCGATGATAACCACCATCTCGCACGAAGGGGGCTACTGGTCTACCCCCCCCCCCACAGGGGGTCCTCCAATAAATCCCTGCCTGACAGTAGCTGGCTGAGGATGTCACGCAAGACCACATATATATTTAAATATATAGATATAAACAGTGATGATGCGCACTCACATCTCACACACGCAGGCAATGCAATGCCGGTACTGCATTATCGGCACGCAGTTTGCAGTAGCTGTAGTAGTTAAAATAGTGGTGGTAGCAGTCATAGTAGTAGTAGTAGTAGTAGTAGTAGTAGTAGTAGTCGTAGTCGTAGTAGTAGTAGAATAGAATAGAATAGACAAATTTTTTATTCACTCAAAACTACATAACCTTAAGCTAACCTGAAAGGTTGCTTGACAAGGTTCATTACAGCAAATCAAATTTCTTTTTACAATGAAAATTTATGAAAGATTATTTTTACTATAATTAGAATTTAGCAAACTTAACCAAATTGATACTGTTTTAAAATTACAATAGTTGGCTCAGTTCTCAATTACAACATAAAATAATAACTTCAATCAACCTGAATTAGTTATTTCTCCATTAAATGAAATTGATTAGGAACAACTGAACTAAACATTATCTAACGTATAATGAAATCTAACGCCAAACCTTTAAATTTCGTTTCAACAATTTCATATTTACAAACTTAGTGCAGCACTCAGGTAAATCATTAAATTTTTTTTTTGGAGGATGAAGCCAACATAGGTCTGAGACCTGTGCGTGGGTAATGAATTGGATGATGGTGATTGATGAGTTTGACCTACAGTTTTAAGTGGGTTTCGAACCACCGGGAAGTAATTTTACAGCAGAGAACAGAGTCCTTTTTGCTGGCCAATCCAATCGGTCACCGTTACAAAGATGACAAGGAGTTTCGTAGCTTATCTATGATTGATACCTGCTACGGCACTCGGCTATTACTCCCCATTTTTGGAACAATATATGATAAATTATTCTTTGAAATATTATTATGTGCAAATGGAACAATATATCTCTCATTTCTCAAGCCATAACGGCTTTCTTTAAGAACTAAATACTTTTTACTAAAATAATTCTCCATTATTATTGTGAACAAAAATAAACCTTTAATACCTAAAACGTTACACCTGTTCAAGAGGTTTCCATATGGAATGCTTCTAGGTGAATCACTAATCAAAAATAATTTTTTTCTGAACACAAGATATTTTTCTCTAATAAACATCACTGGCATACCCCACCCTTGTAAACCATATCTCATGATAGACTCACCCAAAGCTATAAAATCATCCTCTTTATACTATGGGAATCAAATCTTCAACATAATGCATTTTGGCTAAAACTTTAATCTGTTACAAACATTTTTAATGTGTATATCCCATCGAAAGTGATTGTCTACTGTTACACCAAGATACTTGTATGAAGATCAATTTAAGATAAATGGACAATCCCTGGTACAAACATATATTTTTCTCTCTTGTAATTTGAAACATTCATAACAATGGTACTTAATTTTTGGCTCTCTAATTCTACTCATATACGGTGTAGTTTGTTTAACAGTAGTTAAACTACACCGTTGTTTAACGGTGTAGTTTGTTTACGGTGTTCTTTGTGTTAACAACATTCATATTAAAAAAATTATTATAGTAGTAGTAGTCGCAGTTGTAGTAGTAGTAGTACTCTCAAAGGATATAATTACAAAATATTTTAACCTCTTGCGACCACCATTTCAGACACAGGTCACTAACGGTTTCCCCTCTTTAAAATCCTACCCCCACCACAACTGTACAACATTCCCCCCTGACCCTCATCCCTTACTTCAGAGCCCCCTAATAAACCTCCACTCAACACCCGCACTATATAATGGACGATATTAATAATTTATCCGTTTACGATACGGTAGCTACTCATACTATACCTGTATTTATATGTGTACCTATATTTAACCCTGGACAAAAGGAAAGATATAGGTATGTTTGAAGAGGTCGTCCGTATTAGAGATCAGCTATATATATATAGGAGGTATGGGAGTATAGGAGCTATATATTATATTGGAAGGATATTTGGGGATAATACAGCAGTAGATGTAGTAGCTATGTTGAAAAGATCGCACAATATATTGGGGTGATGTATTTTCCATAGATATAGAAGTTATATGGGAGGGCTCGTACTCCCTATATAAATTACGTATAATTTGGGATATGTAGGTGGCGAGATATTATAAATAGGTGTAGAAGGGTTTGTCCATAATATATTATATAAAGTTGACTACTTATCGCTAAATCTGTACCTAAAACATAAGCCTATTGTAATACACAGCGTTTATCATTAATTAACTTTTCAATAATTTTCTGTTGGGTGTAATAAATAATTGTGTGAAAAAACGTTTGATGTAGCTCCTGGATAAGGTGTCGCGTAAGTTGTAGATGCAGTTGAACAATGTCCTGTACCGGGCTATCAGTGGCGCACTCAGGATTTTGCTTTAGAGTGGGGGGACCGAAACGTCTTGGGGGGGGGGGGGGGCTGGTCTGCACCTCATTCTTGACAATGTCAAGCACTAGTTCACGCCACCAAAGCGGCTCTGAAAAATTGCGGTGTTGCCAGATGCCAGATATGAGACTGTGTCCGCAGCAGATAGTAGGGAATCACGAAGCTGAATGTACAAATTGGCAACACTACTAGTACCATTACCATGTTGCCTAGTCTACAAGTCTGACGCCGCTAGCAAGTTTGCAAGTTCATTTGAAACCTTTCTACTATTAATCGGTATGACCTTAAGCACATAAAAAACAATGCCTAGCAACTAGTTTTCGGAACTCGCCAAGCCAAGAAATTTACAAAAGCTCGTACAAGAATTTTAAAAAGTTGCAAAACCCTTTTCCGTACTTCTTTTTATCTATAAAGGCTACTACTTCTCCTTTTTCATTTTTATACTCTTGTACTCCTTCTTTCTTCTCCTACACCTTCCTCTCCACCAACTCCACTTCCTCCTCCTCCTCGTCCTTATTCATTTTCTTCTGGGTTTTTGTATAGTTGAGCCCTGAATTTGAATTTCGTTTCAATCACTATGTAAGTATTGCTCCTTGTGTTATACCAACAACCTAAATTTACGAAACCAATTTCTCAATAATTATTTCTAATAGAAAGATTGTCACAAAATCGAGTCGCACCCATCACCAAAAACTCAAAAAATGACAGATAATCTCTGCCTACCCCATTTTGGATCGAAACAAAATTCTGACGCTGTAAACAAAATCGAAATGATTGTGCTTATTCCACTTACGAAGCCTACAACAAAACTCCGACGCTATAAATCTGTAAAACGCTGGAAATCCGTCGAATTGAGTCACTCTATTAAAAACTCGGCCACAAAACAATGCCTAAAGGACAATTTTTTCATGACAACCAAAAATATGACAGCACATCGTTGAACCAAATCGTAATACACTTCATGTTAAAAAACAAAAATTTCAAGCGCACCCGATTGACAAATCACCAATAATTGACAATAGCCAATCGCAGGCAAACCTGAAATGAATGCGCACTACGTCGTTGGATTACAGTTATCCGATATTTGGATTTTTCCACCAATCACAACACACATTGTTATTGTTCGATTAATATATTCATGCAGGCTGTGTAAATTGGGAAAGTGGCGGTTTCATATTGAATAAAAACAGCTAGGATTTTGAGTTGTAACAAGATTTGTTGTGGTGAGATCAATTTTAGGCTGTTTGTTATATTTTGTTTTGGAATGGAAATTTTCAAGAGAGGAGTAGTGCTGGAGTAGTAGATGATAAGGCAGAGAAGCATTTGAACATGGTAGATGAAGAAGGCGAAGAAGAAAAAGGAAGAGGACGGGAGGGGATGAAGAAGAAGAAGAAGAAGGGGAAGGAGAAGAAGAATGATAGATACCTGAAAGGATAGATGTAGGGGCGTGGGCCCTATAGACCAGAGAGAATAGAAGTAAAAGAAGAATAGAAGTAAATAATAGTACTAATAGTAAATAGAAGTAAATAATAGTAAGTAAAGAATAGAAGTAAATAGAAGTACTTACTATTCTATACTCTCTGCTATAGACAGACTACACTGTGGAGGATTAGCGGTGTGCATTGTATGGTTTGATATAGAAGAAGAGAAGATGATGATGAGAGTGAGAGAGAGTGAGAAAGAGAGAAAAGACAAGCATAGAAATGCATTTTTTTGATGTGAGACATCTTTCATTAATATCGTTTTGGAATTCCCTATGAATTTTTCCCGATAACTCAAATTCTACTGCAATCTTTTCAAGACCTGGAATCATTTTCAGGCATTCAGAGTATTTTCATCGTAAGACATCTTCCATTAATAGCTTTTTAGAATTCTCTATGATATTCCCCCCCCCCCCCACGATAGCTCAAACATTGACTCACGTCAAGAAAATCTTAAACATCTTCGTTCAAAGAGTTTACAGGCGAGGAGCTATACAAAGGTATAACTAGTTCAATAATTATTTATGGCATTAATTAGAAACTCGCTAATTTATGACTTTGAATACCAGGGGAAAAAGCGAACGAAGGAAGAAGAAAAGAAAGACGAAGGAGAAAAGAAGGTGGAGGGGCGGTGGAGAGGAGAAGAGGGGAAGAAGAGGAGAAGAAGAGGAAGAAGAAGAGATTGAAGGAAAATGTGGGAAAACGGAGCCAGGGGGAGTTATTTGTCGATGATAATGTAAAGTGGAGGATTATTTTGAAGTGAACAATAATAAATCAGAGCAAACGAGATGACTCGGCGCTAAATATTTATGAGAACTGGGGAACCGAACTTAGGATTTAATGCGAAATGGGGAATTTGTACTGCCTACTTACGTGTATCTTGATATTTTATGACTCATTTCAACCCCAAGTAATGCTAAATTAGGTATGAGATAAATTGGTTGTATGCTACTTCTATAAATAATCTTATGACTAACTGCTGTACAAAGAGAAAAAGTGTAGATACAAACATTCCAGTTGTAGCACATCTCTGCCATTTTTCAACCCATGGAGTATGTAGTACGGTATATAATGTATCTAGTATATAATATGGTAATAATAACTGCACTATATTTTAATTAAAATATTATCTCCACATTCTGTTTGCCTCCCACACTGAGCATATCAAATTCGCTCTTTCAAAGAAAAAATAAAAAAGAATTGGTTCTAATAAATTTGCGATTCTAATAAATCTATTTTTGCTGCTTTCAAGAGGTGGTAATAATAATAATAAGAGTATAATAATAATAATATAGTGTGTCCTGGCTGGCACAGGTCTGGTGTCTAGAGTTATCAGGACGCACCTGAATAAGTTCAGGGTCTCTGACTTTTAGGAGTTTTTAGGCAGCTTAACGTGTCCTCCGAAACACGGTCATAATGATTATAAGAATTCATACTTGATTTTCCCCATGTTTTGGACGCCAATTTTCAAGTTGGACTTGTGTACTTCTAATTGTAAATATAGATTGCCTCGAAATTTATTTCAAATTTGACTATAAAATAGTATTAGGCAACATATCCTATAAGGAATGATGATATTTTAAGGAATGAATATTATTAATCAATAATTGATAATCACAAATTGATTAAATTCTCTCTAATCTTTTCATCTATATGGCCGTTATTATTAAGGCTGTTTTTGGTCATAATTTTTTTTCTTAGTTTCTAGTATTGAATATTATTAAGGTATTAAAATTTTATCTATTGCAATGAGAAATTAATTTTTTCATCAATTATTTTATGGAATATGAGGGTTCCAAGTTGAATTTTTTCTGTTTTGGGGGGCAATTGATCTCCCCTGCAAGTCAATTTAAACTTTTAATAACTTTTTCATAACTAAAAAACACATTGACGAATAAAATGACACATTTTTCATTTCGACCAAATAGTTACTTTTCTCAAGAGAAATTTTTGAAAATCTGGAATAAATTCTAGATTTTCAAAAAATTATTTTGATGAAACCAATTATTAAATTGAAAGAGAAAATGTGTCACTCTATTCCTCAAGGTGTCTTTCAGTTATAAAAAAATTATCAAATGTTTAAAATAACTCGTAGGTGAGTACAATTGCCCCCAAAAACTAAAAAATTTCACTTCGAACCCCTGTATTTTACAAAATAATTGACGAAAATGAATTAATCTCATGACAATAGATTACATTTTAATACCTTATTAATATCAAATAGAAGAAATTTTGAATAAAAAATTATGACCAAAAACCCTGCGCACAGCCATAAGTTAAAAAATCGAAGCATTGTAGGTTAAATTCATTCAAGTGTTTTCACCAGATTAGGTGTTGTCCGTCTTTTCACAGAAAATTTAAAACTAATTGACAGTGATTTTTAAACCTGTTACAAGTCAGATAGAAAGAAACGGATGTTCTTTCACTGGAGTGTCAAACTGAATATTTAAATTCTGTTTTCTATCAAGTTTTTTGCTTTAACGCAAAGTGACAGGTGAAGCGATGAAGACGTGCTGTCGTATCCATTAAAATAGGAGGAAGCTAGGTACAATCTTTTACAACTACTGTCAGATGATGTTTTCTTTGTGCTAATAGTATTATACACATGTATAGAGTGTATATATGTATATATCCGAAATCCTTTTTAACGAACAGTTATGTCATGAAGACCGTTACAACTTGCAAGGCAGCCACTGGAGTTAGTGGGAAACTGGTTTCTGACAATCATTTCCAAGGCATCAGAGCATCATTATAAAAGAGTCAACATGGAGATTGAAAAGTGGAAAAGAAGAAGTAGGAGATGCAAGAGGAAGGTGGAGGAGGAATGATGGGGAACAGGAAGAATTAGAAAAACAAGAAAAAAGAAGATGTAGGAGGAAGGAAAACAGGGAAAAAGTGAGAAGAAATGACAGTAGTGAAAAAGAGGAAGAAGATCAGGAGATTGAGAAAAAGCGAAAAAGATGTAGGAAGAATGTTGAGAAATAGGAAGAAGACGGGAATAGTAGTAGTGGAGAAGGAGGAGGAGACAAGGAAAATATGAAATGAAAATATGTAACAAGGAAAATATGAAATGAATAATGAAGGAAGTGTAGAAAATAATCTTTACTAGTAATATAAAATGGGACGTAAAGAAAAAAGCGTAGAAGAAGAAGGAGAAAAATATAAGAGGAAGGAGGAGGAAGGGGATGATAAAGAAGAAGGAAACGATTGAGGAGGAGCAGAAGGAAAAAAAGAAGAACAAGTAGAATAAGTAGAATAAGAAAGAAGAAAAGGAGGATGAGGAAAAAAGAATCATGAAGAGCCAAGAGAAATGAAAAGTGGAACAAGACAAGCGAAGAACAACCCAGTTAAAGAAGAAGTAGGAAGGGGAAGAGGAAAAAAGAGGAGGAAAATATTCAGTGAAATAGAGAAAATAATCAGAAAAAGGCAAAATAAAGAACAGGCAGAAGGCCCCAGATGAACCGTTGTGAACAGACAGATGAAGTAGCAAAAAGTATAAAAAGAAGACAATATGAAGAAGAAGAATGAAAAGTAGAAGTAGAAGAAGATTAAGAAAAAGAAGAAAGAAAAGTATAAATTATTTGTCACAAACAAATTCATAAAAACCTTGGAAGTTAGATCATTCTTAAACTCTATTGAATGTGTCAAAAATTAAATTTGGAGAATGTGTGCTTTTAAATTTTGTTCAATTGAGATTCGGAACATTCAGCTTTCAAAACTAGTATCTAATGTTTTACAATGAATGTGGTTATAACAAAATCTGGTCTCCATTATGGATATATAAAAATACCATATCATCACTATCTTGCACCATATCAACCCTTGCAAGAAATCCATTACTAGAAAGATAATAAGAAAAGTATATATTTATTTTTTCCATATTTAGACTCAAATGCAATTTAATCATACTTACTTTCCTTTTAGATCTGAAAATATAAATAAAAATAAAAATCCACCGATTGCTGGTGAAGATAAACATTAGTTTTGATATAATATAGAACACCGCCGCCGCATTAGAGCAACCAAACTAAATATAAATACCATAATCTATTACAGCATTTTCATTCAATTATTGTAGTTTATTTCTTTATATTTAGTATTATCTTTCATTTTATAGCATATTCTTTTACTTTTAATTTTAACTTTCAATTTATAGTAGGCCATTATCTTTATTCTTTTTTTTCTCTCCCCTTAACCTTTTCCTTTTCAACATTTTTCAACCCCAATTACTCCCCTTCCAATACCTTAAAGTTCATTTTGAAACTTGTAAAAAGTTTTCTTTCAGTTCTTTTCATTGTTTAATTCATTGTAAGCATTCATTTTATTATTGTGTTTTATTTTATTATAGGCACCTGCTGTAAAACCTTTTCAGGTTTAGCGGGACCATTTTGTAATGTCTTTTCATGTAATAAAAATTGATTGATTGATTGATTCATTTGAAGATTCACATTCGCATTTTGAATGTTCACATTTCTACAGATTCTCTAATTTTCTAGGTATTACCTATTTTGCAAATGAATTATCCACTTCTTTTCTGGATTTTACGCTACTGCATTTAGTACTTTTGCAATAGAAAACCAAACATGGTGGTAATTTAACAACATTTACAGCTTTTTTCAGTTGTGTTATTAAAAAAATTATATTCTGCAACTCGCTGCTGGCACACAAGTTCACTTCTGCTGGCAGTGCCAAACACAAGTTGACTGTTGACAACAAAAATAATAATTACTGAAACATTATTTGAAATGTCCAAAATCTTACACGTTTAAAGTGTTATTCAAATATTATACGTACCGCATACAATACACTGAATTAAAGAAGAAATATTTCCGTCCTCAAATTTCATTTATGTAGAAGTGTATCTCATTTTTCGCATTTTTTATTAATCATGTACATTATTTTTGTATTTATTTTATGATAGTTTTGACAAAGTTATTGTAGAATAATTTGGCAACAAAATTCTCATAACACTCACATTACAGTGAATTTGAAACATTGTGCTATTTCAGCCATCTAATAGGAAATACTGTATCACTTTTAACGTTTATACAGTAATTTTCTGTAACCCTGTACTGCACATGGAGGTAAAGTGAAAGAGGTATAAGAAGTGGAGGAATAAGGTGTATTGTAAAAAAGTATAAAAATGTAATCAATCAATCAATCATTTATTTATTTACAAGTTCCAAATAAAGGTCCCGCTAAACATTGTGGGTTTCTCAGCAGGTGCCAACATAATATAAATTACAAAATTGAAATCAATTATAATAATACAAATTACAAAAAAGAAGAAATTAGGGAAAAGAAGAATAGGGAAACTGAAGGTCATGGTGGAAATTGAATATTAGTCTAATGTATGTAAAGAAGAAGAAATGAAACTAAACAAGTAAGAAAAAAGCGTAATAAATAAATTACTATAAAAATAATTGGTCGCTCTGATGTGGCGGCGGTGTAACACAATTATTTGTTAACTAAGATTTTAACAGCAATGGAAAACAAAACATAACAAAGAAAAAGTAGCAACCGTCCGTGTGCTAGAATAAATAAAATTAAATAAAAAATCTGAACAAAGCTTTAAGGTTTAATGTTAAAAAAGTGAAATGGAAGCAAGTAGGCCCTACTGCTTGGGATCTAACGCCATTCGCGGCTATGTCACTACAAATTTCAAAGTAAGTACTGTAGTATTCATATAGCTTGGCAGCGTGTAACAGATGGGACATGCTACATTTGAACCCAACATACTGCTGCCAAGTTATATGAAAACTACAGTACTGTAGTTTACTTTTAGAAGATTTCACTTTCATTATGAGTTGAAATGTTTGAACTACGCTTATCGTCTGTGGAAAACTATTTGCTTCTCAGAATGATTTTTTGAAAAAATCTACAAGATTCAGCAGTTGTATAGTACTAACGCTAATTTATGGCTTTAACCGACAACAAAATATAGAGACCTTCTTCAAGACTAAGGTATCCATGGTAGAGTTCATAGATATAATATATAACTATAACAACTACAACCATATTGGCGTATGTCTATAGTGGAGAAAAGTCGCCGTGCAGTCGTTCAATATGGCGTCGGCTACACTTTTCTGAATTTATGCTCCCTCTACTTTCCTATACCGCTGTTCACTGTTTAGTCGCGCGCGACCGTGAAAAGGCTCGCGAACTTGACCTTGTCCTAGTCAGCTGTGTAGCACTACCACTGCCCTTGACAATAGCAGTGACATTGCGGTAGGCCTCTGTTTCCTAATTTCGCCACCAGTAGCAGCACTAGTCATTTTATCAATTCATCAGTCATTTCGTTTTTAGGTTATGCTATTTGTTCTTTTGGGCAGTCTGTCTCCCTAGTAAGAATTACGTTAATTTACACGGTAAGTAAAAGATTTTAATGACATTGAAAATGTTATCACTTGTGTAAATCAGTTGAGTTACATTGTGTTTTCAATATTAAAAATGTTGAAGCAGCTCAGTGCTTTGGAATCGATATTTTGTTCTTTATCAACACACATGCTGAGTTTATGCGTTTTATTAAGGTGGTTTCAGACCGCCGTAGGGTCGCTTGAGCGACGTCTTCGGGCGACGTAGCACGTATCTCGAGTATTAATACGCAAGCTACGGACAGTTCACACCGAAAGCTACGTCTTATAAGCTATGTTTTCATTCGTTTCAATAATAATTAGCAGTAGGCAGTAGGCCTAAGCGGAAACACTGAACTGTCAACAGCTGATCAAATGATCGTCGTTCAGTGCAGAGCGCATACGCTGCCCGAGATACGAATGCAGGCGTAGCATTGGCGACGCGTATTATGTAGCTTCAGCGACGCGATGCTACGCCGGTCTAAAATGGACCTATCAATTAACATTAGGAGATACGTCCGCGACGTCTTTCAAAAGACGTCGCTCATGCTACGCTACGCCGGTGTGAAATGAGCTTTAAGGCCTTTCGTGTAGGCAAGGTCATAACGTTTTTCGAAGTTTCTTGTACTGAATATTATTAGGGATTTGAAATGTTATCTATTACTGTGAGGAAATAATAGTTTATGCAATTATGGTCGTAGATAAACTTTTTTCTTTATTATTTTGTGAAATATGGGGGTTCACAGTTGAATTTTTTTGGTTTTTGGGGGCAATTGATGTCACCTATGATTGATTTTAAACTTTTGATTAATTTTTTGCAACTTAAAAACACCATGAGGAATAAAATGACATGTTTTTCATTTCAATCTAACAAATATTTTTTTCAGAATACTTTATTGAAAAAATCTAATAATCTGATAATAGTGATTGATGAGTTGGACCTACAGCTTCAGGTGAGTTCCAAACCACCGGCTAGTGATTTTACAGCAGAGAACAGTCTTTTACCGCTGGCCAATCCAATCGATCATCCTTACAAAGAGGGCCCAGGTGTTCGTGACTTGTATCTCTTCCCTGTATCTTAGTATTAGTTTGATTGAGTTTGAGAATGATGGAACTGTTGAAAATATAGTATCATGTTTTTCGTGACAACGTCAGTCTAATTCATTAGTGGACTGTATTCATATTTCCCATGCAATTAGTAATTATATACGACAATTTAGAAAAGAACCCACTTGAGCATAGGTATCGCGTTGCAGGATATGTTCTTCAAAAGTCATTTTTTCCCTCACGAATATCGTTCAAAGAAAAATAGCCCCCAATTTTGTTTTTGAGGGGAGGCGAGAAGCCATATCAAAGTGTACGTAGAAGGCCTACTTTTGTTTTTCTATTTATAAGATTGGTGGGCAAAACGTTGCAAAAGTTTGGGCTGGATTATTTATGAGATGGGGGCGGTCACCCCTTTGATATTCCGATACATGAGTTTGGGGGGGGGGGGGCGATGCGTCGCATTAATATTTATAAGGGGTAAGGATGTCACCGTGTATTGCATGGGAATTGGGGGGCCTACTAGGCTACTACTACAAGGAAATTTAGAGATGCATTGACTCGAAGCGAGGTAGAATAATAGTAGTATAAATAAGATGATGGAGAAGAAAAGGAGTGAGAGGTCGTGTAGTAGGAAGAGGATGAGGAGGGCAAGAAGAAGGAAGAGTAGAAGCAGAAGAAGATGAAGGAAAATAAGAAATTGGAAAGAGGAAGGAGAAGGAGAAAGAAGAATAAGAAGAAAAAAGAAGGAATACAATAATAAATTGTATCCTTAATGAGAAGGAAGAGAAAAAAGAAGATAAGAAGGGGTCGATAAGAAAAGAAAGTGAAGGGAGAGGAGGGCAAAAGAGAATAAGGTGGTGGAGGGAAAGGGCAAGAAAAATGTAGAATGATAAAATCAGGTGGGAAAATGGAAATAAAATAGAGATGAAGCAGAGGATTAATAGAAGAAAGAACAAAAATGTACGGTATCAAAATGGAATTATCTGAAAGATGTTGATGAGAAGAAGAAGAATAAAAAAGAAGAAATCCCAAGGAAAAACAGATTCTAAAGAAGAGGCTGATGAACAAAACGATAAAGAAATTAACAAGGTGATAATGATAATAATAATGAAGAAAAAAATATGAAGTGCAAGGAGAGTGATAACAAAAATAAAATGGAAAAAAAACGAGTAGAAGAAAGAAGAGCTGGAGGAGGAAGAGGAGGAGGAGGAGAATAAGAACGAAGAGGAAAGGTCAATTAGAAAATAGGAAAAAGACCGAAAAGTAGATATTAAATAGCAAGAAGGAGAAGGAGGTAAACGAAATGGAAATTAATAAAAGAAAATAAGCAAAAGATGAGAAGGGACTAACGAGTGAAAGTAGAAATAGGAAAACAAAGAAATCAAGAGATATGGAAATAGGAGTAGAATTGAAAGCTACGGTACATAAAGAAGAAGATAAGTTTTTGAAAAAGGCGAAAATAATTTGGAAAAAGCAGATGTTGAAGAAGAAATAAAAGAAAATAGGAGAAAACAAAGAACAAAAGGAAGAAGGAAAAGGAGGGGAGGTTGTAGAAAAAACAAAAGGAAAATAGAAGTAGTAGAAGAAGAGAAAGAAAATGACGATAATAATTACTGTAAGAACAAATCATGACCAAGAAAATATGAAGTGGCAAATGGAGAGAAAACGATGTACAGTAGGAGAAGGGAAATAGGAAGATGAAACACAAAATTTATAAGTGGTAAAGAATGAGACGAAGTGAAGGAAGAATAAAAAGAAGAAGACGTAGAGGAATTATTTACGGGCTCTGGGTCAAAAACTGCAGTATCGCTGGTTTTTCTGCTCGCGGGGTTTTGCACCCCAAAAAACACTGCCGCCGTAGCAGAGACTTGAGAATTCGTGTGACTTGCATTAGTATTAAACTTTGTAAATTATCAATGAGAAGCTCAGATTGCAGAAGTCCTGAGGGTTGCTATCCCCTCCCCCTGCACTCCCCACCTTATTTTCACCCTCTAATAGAATTTCGTCGAGTTATCGGAAGGAGAGATTTCCAAATCCGTGAGGGGTGGTGGTGAGGGTTTTCTTGCGCGACATCTTATTCACTCCCGCCCCCACCCCTTTAAGGGAAGCTAATCCTCTATTTCGCCAAGTAAGCATTCTAACCCCCTCGTTGGGGTCATTGTAGTGTGGGGGAGGGGGGGGGGGGTAAAAGAGACGTCTCTCTGAACAAATAGACAATTACAGAATTATTAATGCCCCGTAATGGTTTCTTGGGGGTTGTGAAATTGTACGTAAAATACCTGCGGAACGAATTCAATTTCAATTTGTTCTGATTTCAACTGACTTGCTAAGATGGTTCAAGGGTGGGGAGGGGAAGTAGGTAACTATAATCTACAATTTGGATACATACTATGCATTTCTGAGACTCATTATCCTATATAATGATGACTTATCTGTTATCTTATAATTGGGTATCCAGCCTTATAATGGAATTGAATGAAGCAATTTGAACTCAAACTACTGGATAGAGAAATTTTTTATTATTTTTAAAATATTACTTATGTGATAGCTTCTATATAAAGGTTTTACTCAAGGTAATTTTGAAATTTTTACACTTGGCGTTCCTTAAAGGCAACATTTCATTGAATCTTGTCCACGCATTTACCAACAGACAGACAGACACAGACAAATGCAAAATGGTCGACTTGAAACAAACACTCTTCGTTCGATCAATAACTCATCTCTAATGAAGTCAATATCTAGAGCAACGTAAGCCTAATGATATCTGATTTTGTTAGTTTTTTTTATTGTTTTTACTATATTTTGAATTGTAGTATTCTAAACTGTAATTTTTGCTTGCTGTTTGAGTAATATTCCAATTTCAATCTTTCCATCACTTCTCAATTATTTTGTTTTTTTTCCAGATACCAATTTTTTCTACAAGTGAAGCAGGACATCCTTCAAGGACGTCTCCCGGTGCCTTTTGACCTTGCTGCCGAGTTGGGTGCTTATGTTGTTCAATGTGAGTACCATTTTTTTATTTACAAATTTTCAAAATTTCACCAAATCAATTCAAAAAATTTGTCGTCTGGGAAAATTCTTCATGGTTTCAAGTTCCCGTTCCCGTCTTGTCGCATACATTTATCCAAGTGCTTATTCCCTTGTTTTAAATGCTGGAAAAGATGTGAATAAATAAAACATGTGAATAAATAAAACATGGCAGAATCCTTGACATCCTGAATACATCTCTATATGAAAATTAGTATATTAGAGGCTTTCTATAAGTACAGCAATTCTAACTATTAAGTTTAGTTCTGTTATGCATGATTTTGGCGCAAAAATAACTGCTACTGAAAGTTGAATACTCTAAAACTCAATTTCAATATCCACCAGTTAGTTTCACTTTTTTACTAATAGGAAGCTACATCCTACTTTTATCGTGCTCTTTTTGAACTATTATTTGTGTTTTGTTTCGTGAGTGGAATTTCAAATTAATATTTTTCAAGTAAAAATTTAAAATTAATATTTTTCGAATACAACGTTTATTTATTCATTTATGCATTTAACTAACATAATCAATGTGAATTTTAAAATTAATATTCTTGAACAGAAAAAGAATCAAGTTTTATAATTTCCCAATTAGATTTTTCTGTGAGGCTTTGACCTAACGTTCAACGATTGAAATTCTCCAGTTTAAATTCTTGTTTAGAAAAGGAAGCAGTCTTGCGCTTGATGCCTCTTGTATCTTCATATTCTATTGTATTTCAGTCTCAATGAACAAATAAATAGTAAATAACAAGAATAAAGCTCATTAAATTGATAGATCTGACTGGATGACTGTTGCGATGTTGGAATTTTCTACAAATTTGGTGGTTTTACTATTTTACTAATATGTATTTTTAGGTAATTTTCTGGATAGCATTTTTTACTTTTCTGATAATTCATTCTGTTAACTATGTGCACTGTATTTCAGTTTTAATGAATGAATGACAAGATGAATGAATTGATGAATAAGAAGAATATATTGAAAGATCTGATTGTATGACTGTGACAATGCTATCATTATAAACTAATTTACTACTTCACTTTTCTGCTAATACATTCTGGTAATTTTTTGTATTGTATTTTAGTTTTTATGAATGAATTGGTAAATAACAATATTTAAGCTCATTATATTGATAGATCCGACTGTATAACTGAGACAATATTAGCATTATCTACAAATTTTGTTGTTTTACTTTTTTATTTAATCATACATTCAGGTAATTTCTGTATTGAATTTTATTTTTGATGAATTGAAAAATAACTAGAATAAAGCTTATTAAATTGATAGATCTGACTGTGTGACCCGCTGACCGTGACAATGTTAACAATCTCTAAAATTTTGTTGTTTCACTATTCTACTAGTCCTATCCTTCTTATTTACTAAAAAAAAAAATATGTCGACAAATAGAGAATGAATTCATAAACAACAAGAATGAAGCTTATTAAATTTATAGATTTGACTGTATGACTGTGAATATTTTATAATTACCTTAAATTTGTTTTAAACTATTCTATTGGATATATCTGACTGTATAATTTGTTGTCATTTTCTATTTTGTTATTTTACTGTTATTTTACTATTATAATCCTATTCTTCTAATTTGTTGTAGAGTATTGTCAACAGATTAGTTTTTGAATTTAAATTTCTGTGTTGAACAACACTCTTCTATCTCTGTTTGTTTGTTGGAAGAGGGAGTAGAAATCTTGATAACCAAATATAGACTGGCTAGTAAGGGAAAGAAGAGAGAAAAGAGTAAGGGAAAGAAAAGGGAACGAAGTAAAGGAAAGAAAATTTGGCAAGAAAATACGTCCTTAACAGGAAAGACGGGTTTGTGAGCTGCAAGGGTTGGAAGAGTACGAGATAGTGTGGCAGAAATACGGTTTGCTACCACTGGAGAGGATATCGGACGAGAGGGTGGTCTGTTATCTGGAATAAAAATGTTTGGAAACCTCTGAGGAACGAGTAAGGGGGAAATTGGTAGTCGGGAGGCAGGGTGAGGGGAAAGGGAAAGGGGCGCCTGACATCAAAAACGACGCTTGTTTGTCCACTAGACTAGTACACACGAGCACAACAGATGAAAGAGGCCATATCACACAAGGCGAACTGTTTAATATCACCTCACCCACTACTGCTATACCTGAATGGGGAAAAATGAGCACGAGAGATAAGGATGAGAAGAGGTTGAAAGCTTATAACTGGTCTGAAAGCTGAAAGCCTGAAACTGGTCAGAGTCTTAAAACTTGTGATTGGCCTAGAAAGGGTTGTTTGCAACTGAGCTCTCACTCCTCTTTCTGCTTTGTCTTATTGGATGTTTTTTCCTTATGTTCTTTACAGATAGTTTCCATCACTGTCTTTGTCTTATGAGTGATTAGAACGAATTAAACGTTGGTCAGGAGAGTGTAAACGTACAGGATTCAGGGTAGTATTGAGCAGAGGTTTTTCAATTTTTTCCCGCCATTAAGCAACAGAATTACAAATCGCGCCCTCTGTTAGATTTTTAAACAAAGAAAAAAAATTATTTATAAGAAAGGAAAAACAAAACGTTACAAAAGCATACAAGTTACAACAAATTACACGAAACTATGAAACGACTAACTTACGTAGCTTCACATAAAAAAAGGTATTTTCAAATAAAAAGAATACAAGCCCTACAGATTGAAAAAAAAACAACTAATAGGCTTGCTTCACTAATACAGCGAAATATGATTACTATTCAAGCTCGAGATGAACTAGGCATATGTTATAATATTTTTTCAATTGCCAAACTCCCACATTATAATTGATTTAGAATTAACTTTTCAAATGCCAGAAATTATACTAAAGACATCCGCTACTATGTAATTGACAACTGCATTTGAACCGATGAATGCCACTACACAAAACTAAAATTCATTCAGTGCCGGGAATCAAACCACGGATCTCCTAATTGCCGGTCTGGCGTCCTAACCTGATGAATATGTTATTCTTATGAATGATAACTTTATTCATATGAATAAGGCTCAACCAGATGAATAATAAGGCCGGAGGTATTACAGTTATGAATGGAATTCCAATTTCATTAGAATGGAGAAGCATATTTGAAAAAAAATCATATGTTCCCTATGAAAGAAGGCCTGCCCTTCTTTTCCCCATTTTAAATCAATTTTGAATCAAGCAATTATGGAAAGTCCTTACACATGCATCGCTGGGCATTCCTTGAAGAAAGATCTATGCAAAATTCTCATGCAGAATTTGATCCTCGCGTTTAGCCGTATATGCAGTGTTTTGGACACGGAAAGAATGAACAGTGATTTTCGGTGTTATCTGCTTGTGTCAACAAGTCTTCCGGTCTAAGCAATTAATCACTCTTCTTGTGTACTCTCTTCGCCTTGTAGTTTATTTTTGACACTTTTATGATATTTACTTGGAACTTTGTAGAATATTTCATTAGAACCTCATGGAAATTTATCGAATATTGTGGAAAATGCGAGAGTCCTTATCTGTTTATTTTAGAATTCGGTAGAAGTTGATAAAAAGATGGAGAGATATATAGTTCATATCTAGTTCTTTCTAGATTATGGAAAAATGCTTAAATAGGAGAGACTTTCGTAAAAGTGAGTTCAGTTGTAATTCAAAGTGGGAGTAGTGACAGTTCCTGTTTACCAGTAAGCGCTTATGCAGACCATGATTAACAAACGTTTGTTGTTACAGTGTTAACTGCAGTATTTTGTGACAGATTATTATTCATGCTTACTTGACAGTTTATAAAGTGACTTGTAAGTGCTTGTAGAGATTCAACTATTATGTATTAGACGCTTCTCCTTGAATTAATGAACAGTTATTATTTGATATTAGATCGGCCTTTTGACATTTAGTAATTGATTCTTGTAATATTGAAAACTCTTTACCAGTTGAACATTATCGATATATCTGTTCTAATTTTATTATTTTGTGTAAGAAATAACTGAACAGTGTGAGTTGTGGATAATTTGTGGTAATAAAGTGCGAGAGATAATTTAAAGTGTTGCCAGCGTTATTTTATGGATAGAACCCGTAACACATTACAGACAGGCAAATGCAAAACGGCCAGCTTGAAACAGAGACCTCTCTTCGATGGGTCAACAATGCACTGTGTTTATTGGAATTAGTTAATAAAACAGTGTATACCCTTTCGTGACGATTCAATCATTTATTGTAGCCCATCCAATTATGTATTGTATAATGTCCAATATATAATGTGAATCCAGCACTCACAAGTGGGCTCGGGAGTCGCTATACATGCTTTGAACATCATTAAAAGTATCAGCAATCAGCTGACTTGTACGGTAATTGAATTAGCAGGGTGAACATTGTTGTCGTATGTCAGTTGACGGACCAATTACTAGTGCCCATGGTACGGTAATTAAAGCTGACCTCCAGGGGGGATCCCAGGGGGGGACTGACAAGGGGGGCCCCCTGGGGGGAGGATCGTGAGAACAGCCCCCCAGGACATTGACCCCTTAACAATGCCAACCGCTTGTTTCCTGATCACTGGATAAGAAATGATAGATAGATAGATAGATAAAATGACTTTCTTTGGGCGAAGTTAGGACTCGAGAGAGAGAGAGAGAGAGAGAGAGAGAGAGAGAGAGAGAGAGAGAGAGAAGGAGAGAGAGAGAAAGAGATTAGATTAGATTTCTTTATTCATGCAAATTTGCATATGAATGGTTAAAAACAAAATTTTTAACATTATATATACAGTAGTGAACAAAGAAAATGCTATTTTCATAGTGCAAAGAATTGTGTACTGTACAATGATCTTAATTGTATGATATTAACTACAGCAATGACTATCTAAGCGATGCAATTACATGAAATGGCGAAGTTTGGACAAAGATTCGTCCATTCTTGACACTTGACCTTGGAGAGAGAGAGAGTGAGTGAGGGAGTGAGAATTAAATAGAATTGTTGCCTTTATTTTCCTTGGTGAGAGAGAGAGTGAGATTGAAAGAGAGTATGAGAGAGAGAGAGAGAGAGTGAGTGAGAGAGAGGAAGTGAGTGTGAGAGAATGGGAGACTGATGGTCCAGAGTTTGGAACCCGATGCTAGAGATTGTCCGAAATTGCAGTGGACAACGGATAGACCAATTAACTCGCGGTATTTTTTGTTCTTGCCTATGCAAGAGTGGAAGTAGGTGATGGAGATGTAAAAGACGAAGAAGAGGGAGACGAAGGAAGAAGTGCAGGTGACTGTGCGAAGACTGGAGAATGAGCAAGAGGGAAAGAAATAGGTGGAGTAGAAAACGAAATCGAAGAGGGAGACGAAAGAAGTGAAGCAGGTGACTGAAGGGAGAAAGAAGAACAAAGAAGCAATTATTGTTGAGGAAGAAGGAAAGAGTGCTAGAGGGTACAGAAGCAGGGTAGAAGAGGAAAGAGTAGAAGGTGATGATGAAGAAAATATGTGGAAAGTTAGATGCGTGGAGGGAGGAGATGAGAAGAAGAATAAGAAGCAGAAGCAAAAAGAAGAAGATTGTGATGATGATGTTGAAGAAGAAAAATAAGTTGGAAAAGGAATAAAAGATGATGAGGAAGAAAAGAAGAAGATGATGAAGGAGAAGAAGATGAAAAAATGGATTGCTTAGGAAGAGGAGGAGTGTAAAACGAAAAAAGATGGGTAAGATGACGAATAAAAATAAGATTTCGCAGTAAAGAAAGCAGGCTAGGAGAAGCAAGAAAATAACACTAAGATAATTAGAAGGAGAGAAGAAGAATATAAGAGGAAAAATAGAAGTGGAAGTGAAAAGCGAAGAAGATGCGTGAAGAAAATAATGCAAGAAGAAGTAGATTCAACAAGAAAATGCAGGTAGAAGATTAGAAAGAAGTGAAGAAAGCCAATTTGAAGAAGGAGAGCAGGAGGATGAGAATGGCTGCCTTTATTTGTTATTCTTGGAGGGTGAAGTTAAGTAGATATGTTTTGAGACTTCTGGCACACCCCCCCCCCTTCCCCCCCGCCAATGCCCCTCCCCCTGCAAAATGTTCCCCTCCCCCTCCCCTCTACCCCCCTCCCCCTCCCCCCTACCCCCTCCCCCAAAAATCCCCCAAAAATTGCCCCTCCCCCCCAAAAAGTGGCCCCCCTCTCCCTAAATGTGGCCCCCCTCCCCCGAAAAGTGGCCCCCCTCTACCGAAAAATGGCCCCCCCTCACCCAAAAAGTGTACCCCTCCTCCGAAAAATGGTTCCTATACCCAAAAAATGACCCCCCTCACCCTAAATGTGGCCCCCCCTTACCCTAAATGTGGCCCCTCCCACCCGAAAAATGACCTTCCTTCCCCGAAAAGTGGACCCCCCTGTCCTAAAAGTGACCCCTCTTCCTAAAAGTGGCCCCCCTCTCCCTAAAAGTGACCCCCCTCTTCCTAAAAGTGGACCCCTTCATCCTAAAAGTGGACCCCCTCTGCCGAAAAATGGTTCCCCTTCCCCAAAAAGTGGTTCCTCTTTTCCAAAAATGGTACCCCTCGCCCTAAAAGTTAACCCCTCATCCTAAAAACGGTTCCCCTCACCCTAAAAGTGGACCCCCTACCCCAAAAAGTGGTTCCTCTTTCCCAAAAATGGTACCCCTCATCCTTAGAATGGTACCCCTCACCCGAAAAATGACTCCTTCGACCAAAAAGTGGCCCCCCTCTACCGAAAAGTTGACCCCTTCATCCTAAAAACGGTTCCCCTCTCCCTTAAAGTGCTCGTCCTTGCCCAAAAAGTGATCCCCTCATCCTAAAAACGGTCCCCCTCTCCCTAAATGTGGACCCCTCATCCTAAAAAAGGTCCCCCCTTACCCGAAAGATGACCCCCTTAAAAGTGGTCCTCCTCTCCCTAAAATTCCAATGGATAAGTTTCAACGAGAAAGAGAGAGAGAGATCCTACATCATCAACCTTCTCATTCCAGTTGTGTCTGCTCATGACTCAATAGTTTGGGATCCACTTAGGTAGCCCATAGCATGACTATGCATATTCAATACTGATAGGCCAAGGTCAGGGGCCTTGGGTGGGGCTGGACTATAACATATAAAGAATGATTTATAGACTTAGTCATATTCTGGGGCTAGGGCATCTGGGGAATTTGCTGGACTATAAAGAATGATCTCTAGACTTAGTCATACATGAGGCATGTGGGGAGGGGCATGGGGGGAATTTGCTGGACTATAAAGAATGATCTCTAGACTTAATCATACATGGGAGCATGTGGGGAGGGGCATGTGGGAGTTTGCTGGAATATAACCTATAAGGATCCCATCCAATACCCCGCCTCACTAGCCTACCGGCCTTGACATTTTGTATGACGTCATTCCAATGCAGGAAAAACAAGTAATTGCGCAACATTATGCATTACGTAATCACTTGCCTTTGGCGCCATACCAATGAAGCAGGAAAAAACATGTCTGTGTGCAGCATTACTGACCTTGGCCGATCGGTCAGGGGCCTTGGGTGGGGCTGGACTATAACATATAAAGAATGATTTATAGACTTAGTCATATTCTGGGGCTAGGGCATCTGGGGAATTTGCTGGACTATAAAGAATGATCTCTAGACTTAGTCATACATGAGGCATGTGGGGAGGGGCATGGGGGGAATTTGCTGGACTATAAAGAATGATCTCTAGACTTAATCATACATGGGAGCATGTGGGGAGGGGCATGTGGGAGTTTGCTGGAATATAACCTATAAGGATCCCATCCAATACCCCGCCTCACTAGCCTACCGGCCTTGACATTTTGTATGACGTCATTCCAATGCAGGAAAAACAAGTAATTGCGCAACATTATGCATTACGTAATCACTTGCCTTTGGCGCCATACCAATGAAGCAGGAAAAAACATGTCTGTGTGCAGCATTACTGACCTTGGCCGATCGGTCAGGGGCCTTGGGTGGGGCTGGACTATAACATATAAAGAATGATTTATAGACTTAGTCATATTCTGGGGCTAGGGCATCTGGGGAATTTGCTGGACTATAAAGAATGATCTCTAGACTTAGTCATACATGAGGCATGTGGGGAGGGGCATGGGGGGAATTTGCTGGACTATAAAGAATGATCTCTAGACTTAATCATACATGGGAGCATGTGGGGAGGGGCATGTGGGAGTTTGCTGGACTATAACCTATAAGGATCCCATCCAATACCCCGCCTCACTAGCCTACCGGCCTTGACATTTTGTATGACGTCATTCCAATGCAGGAAAAACAAGTAATTGCGCAACATTATGCATTACGTAATCACTTGCCTTTGGCGCCATACCAATGAAGCAGGAAAAAACATGTCTGTGTGCAGCATTACTGACCTTGGCGCCATCCAGGAAAAACGTATGCAGCTAATTTATGGCTGTACAAGAAATAGGTGGGAGCACAGTTGACCTTGGGGAGATCCGGTTACCAAGTATATATAGAGGACCTCTGGCTTGTAGATCCATAGTATCTCAGCAAACGACTGCTAGCTTCTACAGTGAATCCTGCTAAAGACTCAATAACAGTAAGTATTTGTCTCTTGCTAGATCATCTAACCTCCATAGCTATTGCATGAAATCTAATGCCTAACCATGTTATCATTCATCCATTGCATGAAATCTAACCTCAAATGGCTAACCATGATATCATCTACTGCATGAAATCTCATTCATCTACTGCATGAAATCACATTCATCTACTGCATGAAATCTCATTCATCTACTGCATGAAATCTCATCCACATGAATGGCTGACCCACAATGCTGACTGTAAGATTATGCTAATACCTGTTCATTTTCAGATGTCATCCACTAATGATGCCGCTGACGCCATCTACAACACAATTGCATCCCAAAAGCCGCTAGACCTCGTATCCATGAAAGATCTCGAGCCAGGGCACACGTACCAAATGATCAGCGCAGAGAGAGTCACCACAAAATATGGTGAAAAGGTGGCAGTCACACTGGATTCCGACAACGCACACATATGGGTTATACTTCCAGAGTCATACTGCAGGACCACCTTCAAATTCGTCCCTGCTGTAGGAACCGTCGACATGAAATCATATAAATTCATGTGCCATCCTGCTGGGAGAACCCATAGAATCCAATTGATTAAAGAATAATGAATGAAAAAATAAAAGTGTGACATCTGCAACTGATTTGTTATTCATTTTCCCCTACCATAGTTTCAGTGTCCACTTATGCCTACAAGTGTACACCAAGTGTTCACCTAGTGTTCACCTAGTGCTCACCTAGTGATCACCAGTGTTCACTAAGTGTTCACCTAGTGCTCACTTAGGCCTAAAAGTGTACACCAAGTGATCACTAAGTGTTCACCAAGTGTTCACCTAGTGCTCACTTAGGCTTAAAAGTTTACACCAAGTGTTCACCTAGTGCACTGTTGCTTCAAAGAAAAAAGGTTGAAAAGAAAAGTATATACTCTTACAATACATTATTTATTAAACAATCTCAAGTATGAAACAATACATAGAAATTGGCTACAATATTGCCCCTTTCAAAGTCTCTGGTAACACCATAGGTCTCTGCCGACCTATTAAGAGATTCCTTTACACGGCCCACGCCATCAGTCACATCACCTGGCGGCCATAATCTATAATGTTGCTCAGCTTTACGAATTGATACCAGTAGAGCAGGATCACCTGATTGACCATCCTCAATCCTAATGCATCTGACACGTCCATCCATAGAGTTGTAGTCAAAGCCGGCAAATGTAATCCTTCTTCTGCCAACCAAAGATAGACTCTGGTCACCGCACTCAAAGTCACACCACCAAGTCTCATCGCTGTCGTTGAAATCAATCTCCAGCTTAACATCCTTGTTCCTCCATCCAGGCACTGAATGCAAGTCCATTATGGCTACCAAGCTATTCTTTAACTTGTATATTGTGTCTAATGGCACTCTCCAATGATTATCAAAACAGGCTGTCACCATGAATGGCAGTCTATCCACATATGATGCTGGAGACCGTTGCTTCTTATCCTCCTTATACGATGCAATGCCCATGTAGATATCTTTCAGGAACGAATTGACACTAGTACGGTTGAAGTTTGCAGATTGTGGACCTGGACAAAATCTTTCACCTGGGAAGTCGTCTTTGTCTCTGACCCATTGTATAAACCCTTGACTAGGTACTGCATCGATGACAGCATAGCGTAGTCTCCTGAGACGAGTACAATCACATTCAAGGATATTCTCAGAGCTGACGTCACATGACTCTGCATGCCCAGATTCAAGTTGAAAATTGTCCATGCTCAAGCTGTCTTGCCGCTGCAGTAGCTCAGCTTCTAGATCCATGACTGCCGCCTTCAAGCGTGTCTCGGCTGCCCTTGAGCTCAAAATCCTTGAGATCATCTTGACTGTAGGTGTTAAACTAAACTATACTGAGCAGCAGCAGGCTCTTAAATACTAGAGGTGGTGGGGTAAATGATGACGCAATATTCACATTTCATTCTTTATTGACAAAAATAAACTTCGACAAAAATATCTATCTCTTTGCAATGCTTGCATGATCCAATTGTGCAGGATGTTTACTACATTGAGCGCACAAAATGGCAGTACATCCAAGCGTCCTCGTCCTCCATTGTCACCAGCCAGCTTCATCTTCACAGTCTCCAAGAAGTCGAGCAGGTAATGTTCCGGGCAGTAGACTGTAGTAGTCTTCATCAGCACCTCCAAGTTGGGCGTCTCATGGAATAGGTAGGGCGAACTCAGGTCCACGTACTCCACATTTTCCTTTTTGTTCAGCTGCAGTAGCGTTTCCAGCAGACAAATCTTCTCATATCCATATACCAAGATCTTGACTGGCCGTCCCGATTCACTGTTCTCGTGCAGCCATCTTCCAACTGTGTCACATACAATTTGCTTCAAGGCCGAATATGAGAGGTGTGTTTGGCCGGCTCCATTGCCCGACCATCTCAGTCCATGTTTAGCTCTTTGTAATTGATTGCTTTCAACCAGGCCGCTTGTTTTCAGCAAAATGTCCGGGTATGGTGACTTGAAAAAGTAGTGGTGAGTCAACACATGATGTTCATCATCACGTTCCAATATTGCCATCTCCTTGACAATAAACTGGTTATTCAATCCCTCAAAGCCTTGAAAGTCCATCAAGTAGATTGGTATTGGTCCAAAAAGTTCTGTAGCCCTGCTTGGTGTGATGCCATCTTCGTCGTCATCATCAGTGGAAGCCTGGTTGAGGTCGGTTGTACTTGTAGAAGTGTCCTTCATCAACGATGTCTCATGTTGAGTGTAGTAGCCTGGGCAGCAGCCCACAACATCCTCTCCATCGCTGGGTGGCAACTCCCCCTCCTCCTCATCCAAAAAGCGTAGAACTCTCCTGGACATGATGACTGCTTCACTCGATGCTTCTTGCAACTATGAGCATACTGCTGCTTGCTGACCGCCTTTATATCCTCCACCGCTCTCTCTCTAGGCTGATTGAACAAGACCGGTCATTGGCTGATACTCCTTAACCACTTCATGTATCAGCAGACAATAGGCATGTGTATTTCCTGGAATGTTGTCACTTGCTTCAAACTCAACTCTGATGTCAATGCTTCCCGTCTTGAGCGATTCGTTTTGACGTGAACAGTCAATGGGAAACAGTAACATCTTACCATCCCGCACAGCATGTTTCTCAAAAAGTGGGTTGCCTGCTCGAGTGTCATCACGATTGTAGACTCCATTGAATGCTGCATACATATTGTACACTTGGTTATCGTCACCATTGATGCTTTCATACGGATAGTACTTGTTGTTCAAAAACACTCGAACATCTTTCATTTTGCACAAGTCAAAGTATGAGCTATTCACAGTAGCCGCTCCTCTTCTTCCAGTCTGCAGTCCAATCACAATGTATCTTGGCTTCTCCAGCTGAGTAGTCGACTTGACAGTCCACGTATGTTTTGTGGTCTGTGGCAAAGATGGATACTCGTACAGTTCCCAATGTCTGAATGGCATTGAGATGGGCGTGTTGTTTTGCACCAGTCTCAGCAGACGCAATTTAGCTTCATCAGACACCTCTACATAGGGCATCCTCCACACCAGTTTCTCAATTGTGACCTTGCCTGCTGTATTCAAACAGTCTAAAGTGTCAGCACTGCGTCTCAGCACCAGCTCCTGTTTCACATTCAGCATAATCTGCCTATAGTCCTCAGCAAAGCCTAACAGGTATCTAAGTGGCACATTCATGATGGTTGTGTTGGCACCATTGGCATCAAACGTGCCAAACCCTGCCTGGGCATCATATCTGTAGCCGGCTCCATCCATCTTGAGCTGTTCTTCCCGCTCAAAGGTCATGGCATTCTTCATCAGGCTGGCAATGCCAGGGCTACGTATGCTGTCCACTATAACTCCATTGATCTCGTAGCGTATTTCCGAAAACAGGTGGGCAAAGAATCCAGAAACACAAGGTGAGCCTCCCAAGGTTGCATTTGCTGCATTGGTCACCTTGTACTCCAAGTGCAGATAGCTCTCCGATGGCAGTGTATAGATGTCCTGCTGCTGAATTGCTATCCGAATCTCATCGTTGGCACCAAAGCCTGTAGTATATGGTGCATGAGAATGATATTCATAGCCAGTGATGCTGTTCTCCGCTGAAGGGCCAGCCCTTGTCACATCCAAAACTCCCATTTTTCAGTGTTGTCGTCGTCTTCCTCCTCTTACAACTTGATAGCCTTTCTTCTGCAGATATTTGATGCTGCTCGATGTTAACACCACAGAGTCCAATGGTTGAATGACGTCTTTCACAAATGGTGCCCTATTAATAGACTTTTGTTCTACCACCTCCATGGGGGACATTGCTGCTTCCACATCCAATCCTTGATTCCACTTGCCAAATAATAGCACCATCACTTGGGTTGTTGTCGCAAATGTAAGGTTATGTTTATCGGTTCCTCCCTAAAGTCCACCAGACGTCCGTTCTCATCAACAATCTCCAATGTAATGCTACCAATCTGCTTGGTGTCTACCGGTAAATAGATGACATTTTGTACAGTCACACTCATTTTATACCCTGGATCAACATCTGGGTAAAACTCATAGATCACGTGATCCTTGACTCCATTTGAGTAGGATCCACTCACAATGTTACACTTTATACGCAGCACATTGGGACGACTGATTTGCACTGTCGTGATACCTCTAGTCTCGACTTTAGCTTCTACAACTTGGTCGAATCCCAGCAGCTTTCCTATTGAATCAGGTTGTCTAAAGTCCAACATGGCGTCGCATAATACTAAACATTTCAAGGTCGATGGGTCCACAGCCATCTGAAACTTGACTCCACGTTTCTTCATCCTTGCCTCCAGCAGGTTGGCAATTGTTTGAAATTCAAAACTACCTTCTGGCAATACTACCTTTTGCCAAACCAATACTGGAGCTTTTTCTCCTCCAGCCTGGGCAGCTCTAGGCTTCCTTTGAGTACCCTGGTTAGCAGTATCACTAAACAACTGCTGAGCAAACACTTTACCTGTAACTTCCTCATGAGTCATTGCATAGTCGTCCTTCTGGTCCACTTTTGGAGCCAGGAAATGTAGTGCATTGTTGTAGCCATTCTCAACATTTGGTATAGAGTTGCAGCTAGTAAAGCTGATGAGTCCAATTTCCCATTCGCCATTGCTTGTATCAAGTGGCGGGTAAAATTCACTTTTCAATATTGAGGTTCTACCTCCAAAGCAGAGCATCATGGTCTTGACTGCTCAGTGTACTATTACACAATGACTTGATAAGAGTATAGACTAGAACCTTTATACTATGTGGGTGGGAGAAATGAAAAGACAATTGTTGTACATTGTTATTTATTTTCATCAAGCAAAAACTTTAAACATAAATGTCCGCATATATGAGAGTAGAGATCCTCTTGCTTCTGGTCGTAGTTGTACTCGATCCTTGCTGCTGGACTCGATCCTCTGTGCATGTAGTCGATAAACTCCTGCGGTGGTCTCAAATTGCCAAATCCGTCAAAGTAGCGAACGATGTCATCCTTCTTCTTCACATAGCACACCCAATGTGTGCCAGCTCCATCACTTTGGTCCAGGTTGATGATGCCACACTCTTGATCCAGTGGTCCATTGGTTGGTAGAGCATCTCGCATGAAAACTCCTCGAAATTTCTTCAGCTTGAGACGGCAGGCATACTTGTAGAGGTCGGCATCTGTTAGTGCTCAGTCGGGTAGAGCAACAATCATCTTCTGCCGCCACATTGACGGCGACGCACCCCGTTTCCCGTCTTCTGACGTCTCAGGTACAGACCTCTACCACTCCTTTTCCTGGAAGCCGCTGTAGTTCTCTTCCTCCTCCTGCTCTGTGCAGCTCTCCTCTTCGCTCCTCCTCCAAACTTTGCCTTGGCCTTCATGATGTTGGTCACCGCTAATGCTGCAGCTCTTTCTGCCAATCCAGCGTCTGAAGATGTTGCCACACTCCAAGCCCGTTCAGCCAAATCTCTGTCTGCTGCTGCTCTGCTCCTTGTATCGCTATTCCTCGAATAGGCAATGTCGTGCTGCTTGCAGGCCTGATCAAGTTTATTGATTCCTTGATCACCTCTTGCCAATCGTTTTTCAAGCTTTGTACCTGGTCCACAGTACTGGTAGCCGGGAAGATGAAGTTCTACGGGCAGTACGTCTATCGCTTTGTTGACTATTGTACCCGCTGCGTTTGTGATTGCTGAAAGTACTCCTCTTCCTTGGTACCTCTGTCTACCTCTGCATACAGCCATCGAATGTTGATCAGCGGCCTTGTCATCTCATTTTATACCCTTAGACGGTTTGGAGATTCCCATAAGCTTTAACATTTTATCCTTCAATTGTTCTTTAGTCAAATTGCGGTTTTCACTTGACGAACTAACATCCAACATGACAGTGAGACACTTTTCAACCACATCCTTTGAATGTTCATCCATCCTTTTCTCCAAATACTGTTTGTTCACTCCATCTGTAGGTTGAATTGGATCTTGCATATCCGTCAGTATTGATTTCTTAAGGCTTGTCATTAATTGCAATGTATCGGGATCTCTTCTCTTTGGCAAATGAAATGACATTATATCTCTACATGTAATCAGATTCACAGCATCACGATTGCTGCGTGGATTTGCCAAATTGATCATACGCCTATGACGGGCATTGATGTTTCCCAAAGAATTCATGTCTGCTCTCGAGAGACTTACTGCCCATCAATGCAACATTGCCGCCTTATATAGTGTGTGCAGGCTTACCAACTATGTAACCGCCTTCCTCCAACTCTTCCAAGATTGAGTTGATTTCATTCTCATGTCCAGTGTTGCCAACTGCTTTAGACTGATCCAACAGCTTCAGTCTGTCCACAAGTTCGTTGGGATCGTTGTAGTAGACATATTCAATCCTGTTGCCATTACTTGCAACCATATTGAAAGGTGCCAACAGTCCTCTTCCAGCAACTTTGGCTCCTTTCCCACTGACTGCTTCTCCTCCTCCTCTTATCAGATCCTTGATTGTCCTCTTGTACTTGATATTGTTATAGTTTGCAATCTTACCATTTGGACTGTAGTTTTCTCGGTACACATTGGTAAAGTCCAAAAGCAGTTTATAGGTGTTCAAGTCGTCTACCTTCACTTTTCCTTTGTCAGGCATTTTCATGAAAACCAGCTCACAAAGGCCTGGTGTAGCTCTGAAAGTCTTTTCAATCCTACCATCTGCAGGATTAGACAGCACAATCTTGTTACCTTTAGGTCCAAAGGTAAGCAGCTTACTGCCTAGATAGTACAAGTTGTCTATCACTTTCGGTCCAAATGCATCATCAAAGTTAAAGTCCTTGCGCACTGATTGCATAATGTACTCCCCCACTGGTTTTGAAGCCAGATCAGATTGGGCCAACGCTTGTTGTGCCACATGACTGCTAGTATCGAGCAATTTCTCAACACTAAGGTTTTCCTCATCATCATCATCGTCATCACCCATGTCTTGACGCTTCCACAATTGTCGTGCAACACTCGAAGTACTTGCAGCTGGACTTGCACCTTCACCTGTTCCATATGTTTCAAAGATTGGTGACTCCTCTTCTCTAATATCTGGCAGTGATTGCAGTCTATGCTTCATCCTTCCTGGATAGGGAGTGCTGCTGCTGGCTGGTGTTGTTGGCGGTGTAGGCAATATACGGGGTGCATCCAAAAATGGTGTAGTCATTAGATGTGTCTGTTGTTGAGCCGGTGGTTTAGAAGATTTGAGTGTTTCAACAATATTGGCAAGTGGATCACTAAGCGGCTTGAAATGTTTTGCATGCTGCTCCTCTGTCAATTCCCTGCCCAGTGTCAGCTCTCTATGCTTCCTCTTGATGTTACGCTTCAGCTTGACAATCTCCATGATGGTTGGTGCAATCTCTTCCACAGTTTGCTTCATCTCCTCGTCCGTCTCACTCGGCATTCAGTGCTAGACTGAGCGAAATCACTGCTGTGCTTCAACTAAGAATGTATCAAGGCCATTCCTGTAGCGCCCTCTATTCTTGTCTGAGGACTGATCAACTACAAGGAATGCATGCGCAGATGATGACCATACGTCATTGCATATTCTTCTGAATTCGTCAAAGGTCATGTCGGATCCCACATGATCTCTGTACAAATGTTTCATATTCAGTTCGTCTTGTTTAAACATGATTAGAAAATTGGCATTGTCACGTATCAACTGTTTTGGTATACGGCTATAAGTCTGTGCCAGATAAAATGCATCAACGTTACTGTGTCGACCAGTGGTAAAGTAACGTCTGATGGCTTCCTGTTGCTCACAGATCACATCATCGAAAATTATTATCGAGTTGGCGGGCAACTCATGCGGTGCAGGTATCTCTTCACATGTGTCACACTCGGTGTAGCTCAGTTTAGGTCCAAGGTCTTCCATAATGGTGCGCAGTAGCTGATACTTTGGTTGAAATGCAGTTTTTGAGTAGAGATAGATGTTTGAAAATGAGATTCCTTTAAGATCAAAAAGCATGTTGAACAGTAAATTGGTTTTTCCACAGCCTGACGGTCCACATATAATGCAGCGCATATGGTTGGGGAACAAAGGCCCATGACGTTTCTTTGCATTCATTTCTGGGTCGGTCAGACCACAGCCTCTCACCACTTGATCAAAGTCAATTATATTGAACCTGTGACTCCTTTGCACAACTGGCTTCATCACACTAAATCTGCTCTATCAATCCAAGAGTCGTGACTGCGATCGTATCCTTTCCAGCGCACCAACAGTTTATTACCTTTCCTTCTCAGCACTTTGGCAATTTCAAAAACACTGGGTACTTTGGTTTTCACAATCTCTTCTGCATAGAATCCTCCTTGCACACGCTGTCCTCTGCAATCTTCCAACTCGTATGTTACAGGCACTGTAGGTCGCACACGTGTTACTGTGAACAGCTCATTTGTCCAATTGGGTAGGTAGCCCTTGTCGAATGTCATTTTATACTTGCTTATTCAAACCTTATCACCTGGATCGACTGTTTGGTGAACACCTGGATAGAACCGGTTTTCAGATTTTTCCAACAAGCTCTGTTGATACTCTTGACGTTGTTCACTAAGTCTGGAGAGCAGTAATGTCTCATGCTCTTTTGTAACATCAACCGGTCGCATACCTATTGTCCTATGGATTCTTCCATTGTACTCTTTGACAAGTGAGGTTAGAATATCTGTCCAGCGATAGGTTCCACGCTCAGTGAATTTGATCCACATTAAATGTTTAAGTGTTCTGTTGAAACGTTCCACTATTGAAGCCTTCTTATCTGAATACGTTGAATAGTGATTGATGTCATAGTGTTTCACAAGTTGTTGAAACTTTGAATTGAACCACTCTTTACCATCGTCAGTTTGCAAGTGTTTCATTGGATTCTGCTCAAATATAGGATGCATTGCCTTGACAACTGCATTGGCTGACTTGTTCTTTATCGGAATAGCGTAAGCATACTTGCTCAGACAATTGATAATTGTAATAATGTACCTGTATCCTTTGTTCTGACGTGCATATGGTATCATCTCAACTAGATCAGCCTGATACAGATCATCTAGCCCCTTCACAGTTACCATACGTGTTGGGAAATTCCGACGAGCTGACCTGTGCAACTCTCTTGCTATTGTAGCCTTCTCCATACTGATACATAATATATGTTTACATAATATATATACTAGGCATTGAAATGGCGCCAGAATGTCAGTGATTGTTGCACACAGTCACGTTTTTCCTGGATGGCGCCAAGGTCAGTACTGCTGCACACAAACATGTTTTTTCCTGCATCATACCAATGAAGCTGTCAAGGTCAGCGATTACGTAACACATTTGCATAATATTGCGCAATTCCACAGACATGTTTCATTGGTATGGCGCCAAAAGGCTAGTTTAAGTCAATCATGGGTTAGAAATTAGTAGCCGACATGTGGATATACAATATTTATTGACAATAGAAATGATATACATACAGTTTAGTCCATGATATCGACAAGCACCCAATGGTACAGCTGTCCCAGGTTGGCAGCAATTTCACACAGTCCTTTGCCAAGAGGGAATTGTAAAATAATAGCATCATTGTAAAGATTACTTATGAAGGCTTCAGGAAAGCATAATGACACTGTTTCCACAAAGTTTTGTAATGTTCCAAATGGTTCAGGTTGTTCTTCGTAGCCGAAACAGAATAGTGGTTGCAGAATCCAGTGGTTGCTGGTAACATGTTGACAATCTCCACAATCGCACATTATATCGCTCTGCTGGCTCCACTGGTGATGGCTGGTGGCGGTGAGTTGTCCAGAGTCTTCGGTACAGCTGTAGTAGTAGAGAGCGTAGGACAGTGTGGTGTACAGACCGTGTCTGATGCAGCAATGATGGCTTCAAGAAAGCCCAGCGATGTGAAGGATGGGTGGAGACAGGTGCGCAAATTGTATGCGCAATGGACTCGTCGGCACAGGTCCTCCTCCACATTGCGTTCTGCAGCCAGCTTCATGTACCATTCGTTAACGTCACGGCCCATTGCATCAATGGCTTCCTGTGTAGTATTCCGGTGTAGCACCATTCTTGACACCAGGCACTGGCGTATGTGGAACACATTTGATTTATCCAGTCCATGCTCCCTTGATGTTAGAAATTCCTCAGTCCTGTACTCTGGGTCCAACGAGCTAACGCTCACAGCAGCTGCCACAAGTAGATAGTATGTTGCCTGCATCATGATTGAAGGTCATCCGCCGATGCACGTCCATTTATAGCCTCAATGCTCATTAATTCTTGGAAGTAATCATGACGTCACTGCTGTCCATGACGTCATCATCACTGCTGTCCATGACGTCATCATTACGAGCCCGCTTCGTGGGAGGCTGGTCTTCATCAGTGGAGGTTCTTTTGTTACTGAGCTGATGGTGCCCAAATGCCATAGTGCTGATGCCATCATCCATTATGCTTCGTTTTTCATCAGCATTGCTAAGGGCCTTCTTCTTTTGCACAGTCGTCATGATTTGGTGTTTTCGTGTGCTGAACATGACTTGCTCTCTATAGATCGCCTCATCTCCATAGAGGCAGTCCAGGTAGTCGTGGAAGCCGATGTAGCGTTTGGCATCGGGATGATCCTTTGATAGCTCTTGACCCAACACAGGTCGCCGTACTCCCTTGGCCTTCTTGATGAGTCCACTCTTTGCCTGGCTAGGATCAGGATTGTAGCATCGACAGGCGTACAGCTTGGAGCGCAGTCCAACATACTCATGAGGAGCTCTGGCCGAATACTCATCTTTGAACTTCCCCAACACCATTTTGTTTGTATGAGAGTAGCAAGGATGGTCGGTTGGGTATTCTGACGTGTCAAAGATATCTCGCAGCTCCTTGATGTTGAGTATATCCTTGTACATGTCTTCTGTCTCAACCAGGTAGAAGAGGCTGTCTGTGTCCTGGTACAATAGCTTGAGACGATCGTTGTAGATGGGTTTCATCACATCATAGTGGAATTCGTACATTAGGGTTTTACTGATGTCCAACACAGATAGTCCAACGTAAATCGGTTTGTTGAGATTAACTTTCTCCTGATGTAGGGTCACTGCACAGATGTTCTCCCCAAAGATGATTCGATCCTTGAATGATGGTCGGGCTACAAGCTTCTTTAGACGGTTCTCACAGTTCACCAACTCCATGTTCATACGCTTCCTCACATTCTCCATGGTCTTGCCAAAGACAGCGTTATTCATTAGTTTGAAGAAGTTTTTCTCAAACTTATTCTTTGACTGCTGTCTGAGACTGGTATTGAGCTGGATGTATGGAGCTAGGAAGTCGGTCTGCTCAAATCTCACACCTCGATGGACCTTGGTTATTCTCAAACCATGTTGGACAGCTTGTTTGAGAAGACGGTAATGGCAGACGTAGCATGTATGCGAGTTCAGTGTTGTCATCAGGCGAACATATCCAGATTTCTGCGTTTTCCGGTTTTCTGGTAGGAATGGAAACTCATTGTGTAGATCATGCAGTTCGGCAGGGTACTCCACATCAACCTCGAGGATGTATCCAATTTGCTGTCTATCAGCAACACCTGCAATGTCTCTGGTCACTGCCTCCAGTTCCTCTTTGCCCATCCATTGGAATTTCCGGCAAGGAAGTGGATTGCTCATTGCCCAGCCATACAGGTTGTTGGCGTCTGTGTACAAGAGGTAGGATGTAGGTTTCTCTGGATCCACAGGCGCCCCAGTATACTGGTTGTTGGCAATGGCATGGCGGTGAATGCAGGTGGTGATACCTCCTCTGATACCTCGTTCAATAAGCATGTACATGTCGTAGTCAGTCAGCAGCTCAAGTTCCACCTTTGTACTTTTGAGCATAACATCAAAGGAGAAGCCTGGTGATGTGAAATAATGAGCACAGTCCAGATCGTATGTCCTCATGCACACGTCTCTAAAGCTTTCAAATACATCAGCCAGCAGGAGCACATCTGATTTTAGATAGAGATCGCTGTACTCTCCCAGGGTGCTACAACTGAACTGGCGCCAGACACATTGCGCATGTACATAGTCCTCATCACTGATACCGCGATCTGTTAGCCTACTGTAGAATACATCTTTTGGAGGAAGTTGTGTCTCCTCCAATCTCTCCCATGAGTTGCAGTACTCGTACGGGAACACACCTTTACGGGACACAAGAGCCAGTTTATCTCTAAACTGTTTAGAGGTGTGCACCAATACATTGGCAAGATCAGAGGCATTCTCAGCTGTCTTGACAAGATTCGTTACCAGGTTGTCCAGACTGTCGGGTGTAAACCGGAATGTATCGATGAATCTCAGATGGAGTCTCTTTGAGATATGCTTGGTGAAGGATATATATTTTTCAGATGTGTTTGGAATAACTGAAATTTCAGATTTGTCAGATCCAAGATGAGGAATGATCAAGTGGGTATCATAATTTGAGGAATTGTGGAGGAATACAGGGATGTAGGTTTGACGACATCTCTGCAGGTTGCACTTGTTACATAATGCATTCCGGTACAACCCAGTCATATGACAGTGGTCCCGAACCTTGTCATTGGTGAACTTCTTGTGACAGGCTTCACAGAACTCAACCGCATCAAAATCTGCCTTTTGTTTGTCAGAGAGCGGGGACATCCTTGTCTGATGACATTCAATGGCTTCTGCAATATCGGTTGCAACCTCAGTCAGTGTCTTCATGAAGTGGGCAGCAGCATCTGGTCCACGGTACACAATTGGGTCCTGGGGAATGAGGTTGCTGATGGTGAGCCATGAGGGGAATTGTTGTTTGTCCCTCACAAAGTAGAGGCAATAACTCATTGCCTTATGGTATTGGAGAACTCTTGTAGCCTTTCCAATCCATCGCTCTGGGGCTCCACCATCTTCCTCAGGAGTGGGCTGCTCCAACAAGCACTCAAAATCTGCATAGGCAACAAGTGGTAACCTAAACTTGTTCAAGTGCTTTTCAAACTTCATGGTAGGTGGGCTTCCATTGTCATTGGGCTTGGGCATCACAATCCTTGCTGTCTTGTTTGTGGCACAAAACTCCTCATGCTCCTTCATCCTGCGCTCGCCACTGTTAGCGACTGTGTAGTGGGTGAAGCAGCGTCTGCAGATGATAATCTGTCCTCTACGTTTTGTCAGCTGGGCTCGCAGCAACTTTTCAAAGTTCTTTATCCAGCAGTAGTGGCTATTCACTTCCAAGTCATCACCATCCGCTGTTTCACTCTCGCAGAGCAGGAGAAGATCCGTGTGGTCGGCCTTGATTTCCTTGCCAACTCGTTGCGGGAAGATGTTGTTGTCGGCATCAATACCATAGACATTGACTGATACTCTGGGATTGTTCCTCTCAAAAGTGTCGATCTGGTTGATGGTGGTGGGGAAAGACAATCCGGAAAAGTTGTACTTGTCGGTCAGCTGGTAGTACCGGTCGTTGACTCGCTGTGGATTTGTTCCTTGGACATGCTTGGCAAGCATGGCCCACTTGAAGCACTGCTGGTCCTTGTTCTTCGGGTTCAAGGTGGCTTTCCTTGCTGCAATCTTGGTAGGCAGCTCAATGTATGATGATCCCCGCAGCGGCGAATACCTGCTGATGCGGATGAGTAGGCCATCGATGTTGAGGAGGGTCCATCCGCTGGAATTGCCCTCAAACTTGGCTTCCTCCTCCAACATTTTCTGGCATGCCGTCTTGATGATGTGGGTCAGCTCCGTGATGCTGACTACTGAGTAGTTAGGCGTCTTGAAGGCTACATCTTGGAACTCCTCCTTCTCCTGGTTCTGCTCATCGAGGCTGCTTTTGTAGTAGGTAGCCTCCAACACCAAGTTGAATTTGATGGGTCCATGGTTCAGAAATTCGTTGGAGATGGCCATAATGATTTTGTCCTCGAGGCTGTTGAGCAGGGAGTGGAAGTCCTTGGCTGGATCATCCATGCAGTTGTTGTTGTAGAACAGTGTGCGGAGGCAGGAGTTGAAGGTGTCCTCCATCACAACAAACTCTCCCTGAGAGCCCTCGGTCATCTGGCATCGGCTGGCTTTGTTCATCTGAAACAGAGAGCGCATTTCCATTAGTAATACTATGTTATTGCATCACATTGATGCGAGACAGAATGGATTTTAGGGGATAGATACATACTTTTATTGGTTTGTAGATATGATGTCCTCTGGTAGGTTGAACAGTGTAAGCACTCGTAGATGTTCACTGAGATACTATGACTCTACCAGCCACTGATCCCCCATATATACTCATGCCAGGCCCCCACCCAAGGCCCCTGACCTTGGCCTATCAGTATTGAATATGCATAGTCATGCTATGGGCTACCTAAGTGGATCCCAAACTATTGAGTCATGAGCAGACACAACTGGAATGAGAAGGTTGATGATGTAGGATCTCTCTCTCTCTTTCTCGTTGAAACTTATCCATTGGAATTTTAGGGAGAGGAGGACCACTTTTAAGGGGGTTATCTTTCGGGTAAGGGGGGACCTTTTTTAGGATGAGGGGTCCACATTTAGGGAGAGGGGGACCGTTTTTAGGATGAGGGGATCACTTTTTGGGCAAGGACGAGCACTTTAAGGGAGAGGGGAACCGTTTTTAGGATGAAGGGGTCAACTTTTCGGTAGAGGGGGGCCACTTTTTGGTCGAAGGAGTCATTTTTCGGGTGAGGGGTACCATTCTAAGGATGAGGGGTACCATTTTTGGGAAAGAGGAACCACTTTTTGGGGTAGGGGGTCCACTTTTAGGGTGAGGGGAACCGTTTTTAGGATGAGGGGTTAACTTTTAGGGCGAGGGGTACCATTTTTGGAAAAGAGGAACCACTTTTTGGGGAAGGGGAACCATTTTTCGGCAGAGGGGGTCCACTTTTAGGATGAAGGGGTCCACTTTTAGGAAGAGGGGGGTCACTTTTAGGGAGAGGGGGGCCACTTTTAGGAAGAGGGGTCACTTTTAGGACAGGGGGTCCACTTTTCGGGGAAGGGAGGTCATTTTTCGGGTGGGAGGGGCCACATTTAGGGTGAGGGGGGGCCACATTTAGGGTGAGGGGGGTCATTTTTTGGGTATAGGAACCATTTTTCGGAGGAGGGGTACACTTTTTGGGTGAGGGGGGGCCATTTTTCGGTAGAGGGGGGCCACTTTTCGGGGGAGGGGGGCCACATTTAGGGAGAGGGGGGCCACTTTTTGGGGGGGAGGGGCAATTTTTGGGGGATTTTTGGGGGAGGGGGTAGGGGGGAGGGGGTAGGGGGGAGGGGGAGGGGGGTAGAGGGGTGGGGGAGGGGACCATTTTGCAGGGGGAGGGGCATTGGGGGGGGGAAGGGGGGGGGTGTGCCAGAAGTCTCAAAACATATCTACTAAGTTAGATGGGTGAAAAAGAATGAGGAGGAGAAGAAGGAGAAGGAACAGGCGGAGGGTGTTACAGAAGAAGAAGAAGAAGAAGAAGGAGGAGGTAACGGAGAAGAAGAAGGAGAAGGAGGAAATAGAGGATGAGGAGGAGGGAAATATGAAGCACAAAAGAGTGATGAAGAAGAAAAGCATAAGTAGAATAGAAAGAAGATTAAGGAGAAAAAGAAGAAAAGCAGAGGAAGTATAGGAAGAAGATTGAGCAGAAGAAGGAGAAAAGCAAAACAAGAATAGGATGAAGTAGAAGGAGGGAAAAAAGCAAGAGGAAGAAATAAAAAAGGAATGAAGAGTAATTGATGGGAATTGCATATTCACACGCCGGTGCCGCAATCTGATCGTACTGAAAAGAAGGAATGATTGTTGAATTCAACTCTGGCTCTTGTCTGCATTTATTATGCGCGGTGCAAAATTACAAGACAATATACTGATCGAGGGATGTACAATAAATTACACTGATGTTGAGTATCGGGTGGGAAATGAAATAAACTAGCTGTGAACTCAATCTCATCTTCCTACATCTCCCTACAAATAAATTTCTGATTTGAAACTCAGATCTCAGACATCACTTAATAGGGTTAAAAATGGGTGGTTTATCAATTAAAACCAGTATAGGAGTTGTATGCTCAAAAATTTGGCGTGAAAATAGGTAGTAAATCAATTAGAACCTACTTTAGATTTGTATGCTCAAAATCTTTTAAAACTTGTTTCTGAGTTTTATTCTCAAAATCTTTTTAAGAGAGTTACAAATGAGATGATTATGTTCAGATTTGATATTTTGTTGTTTTACTGTACATTGTTGTGTTTGAATCTCAAGCTCTTCCTACCAATATCTAGCACATTCATGAAGGTAAAAGTGAGTAAAACTGGTTTTAGAGTTGTATGCTTCATAATTATTGTCAAAAATTTCAAAAGATGTAACTGGGGCGAATCTTTTGTCGCATCATTGTCTAATTGTGCCAGTTGTTTGGAAAAATCTCAAGTTCTTGCTTATTCTCTCTAATATTAGGTACATTTTCATTGAGTGAAAATCACTCATTTCCATAGATTAAAAGTCAATAAACATCACTTATTAATATTGAAACTCGGTTTCAGTGTTGTAAGCATAAAAGTGTGAAAAAGTAGATAATAAGCCATTTTCATTGGGTAGCCTTAAAATCAATTGAAAACCACTCATTTTCATTGAGTAAAAATCAATTTGTTGAACTCTGTTTTGGAGTTTAAGCTGCTTTAGAGTTTAAACTGTTTTAAAAGTGTGGAAAAATATAGATTTTCATGTAATGATCATTTTAAAACTCATTCATTTGCATTGAGTAAAAATCAATCTATTAAACTCTGTTTTAGAGTAGTTTGTTGTGAGCTGTTTCAGAGGTGTAGAGAAATGGAGATTGTAAATGCTGTGAATGTGTTCAGATGTATCTTCTGTTATGTAAAAATCGAACGATTTCATTGGCTTATGAATCTTTTCCACAATTTAACCATCCAACATCTTTTTTTTCTTCTCCCATTATATTCCTCCGAATTTATAAAAACACAACAGAACTCCACCAAGTAAAAAATTAATCTGAATTTACGATATGCCATGGAACTCGCAATATAATATAGAGTAAAAATTACCAGAATAGCTCCATTTTCTGTAGAAATGAATTGAGGCCATGTCTTTATCACAGCGTGAAATGTCTCACCTAGATTGAAAGTGCAGTTCAGAGAAAGATCAGTGCAGCGATTTCTGTTTGTATTATTATCATAGTGGCAAAGAAGTAGGCAACCATAATTCTTGTCGCGTGAACGCAGAAAGTCAGAAAGCAAGCAATGTTTTGTCCTTTTGCGGAAATAACCGGCTAAATAATATCATTGTAGTAACGGAAAGGTTATGCAATGATTTTGCACGGCTTGACATCGTTTGCCCTCACGGGAGACACTCTAACCTCATTGTTCCGCTAGCCTTATGGGTAGGTAGTATTGTTGTCACACTACCGTATGGGTAGCTGCTCGAGCTACCCATAAGGTAGTATTGTTTCGCTACCGCTCAGCCATATGGGCTGCATTGTTCTGTTTTGGCGGGAACACACAGCTATTGCTGGATTTACGCGGGAACGTGTCGTTTTGGAGGGAAAATGAACGTGTCGTTTTGGAGGGACAATGAACGTTATGGAGGGTAAATGAACGTTTGAATCTGTTGGTTGTTTTGCTTACTTTTAAACGTTATGCCTACCTGCATTTGCATGCCAATAATACTGTGGAAATGAGCTCTGCAGTCGATATAGTATCTAAGTACAGAACTTAACGTCAGAATTTGTATTCTACTGAAATGTTTTACTGTACGCCTGTAGAGGCAACTCTGGTGGCGCAGTTGGTTAGAGCACTTGTCTGTGATTAGATAGGACTCTGGCTGGCTTCCTTTCCTGCAGCTATGAGTTCGAATCGCATTCAGCCATGGATGCTTCTCATCATTCACCCATTCAACTCATTACCCACGTACAAGTCTCCAACTCTTGGGCATCATCCGCATAAAAAAATTTATCTGCTTGATAAAACAAGAAAATATTGGGGAAAAATCCTATTTACTCTTTTTCACATTGAAATAAATTGTAATTTTTGTTAATTATTATTTATTTCAGTGTATTAGTGAATAAAACTTACAATAACAGTAAAAAAGCTCTCGTAATATGTAGAAAAAGTGATAGTTTGCTAAAAATTTAACGGAATAGATTTAAAAATTAATAATAATAGTATGATTTTATTCATATTAAAACACCCTGTACTGTATGTATTATCATATAGATGGCAAAACGTCTGTCAGTTAAGGGAAGTGATAGTCATGAGCCGTAGCAGGTTTATCTGTTCAGTCAGATCAAGATAAGCTACGAACGTTGGAGCCCTCTTTGTAAGGGCAACCGATTGCATTGGCCACTCAAAAGACTGTAAAATCACTTCCTAGTGATTCGGAACCCACCTAAAACTCTAGGTCCAACTCATCAATCACCATCATACAATTCATCACCCACGCACAGGTCTCAGACCCATGTTTAAAAAAAATTGAAGAGAGTTGCAGTGTTGAACCCAGTAAGAGCGTTTATCTCGGACTGACTGCTACTCCTGCGGGAACGGGTTCAATTTTCGTTCATCCCTAGTGTATATTATATCATCATCATCATTCATTCACCTCATTACTCGCACAAGTCTCAGGCTCATGTGAGCCTCAACTTGAAACAAAGTCTATTTCTATGAGGACTAAACAGTATCGGGGAATTTTGTTCGAAATAAGCATTACCCTACAACATTAGCATAACTTTAAAGCAAATATTAACATTAGGCCTATAAAGCGTCTTTCTGGTCTCTTTTCCAAAGGAAAATGTTGAAATTCGGAATTTATGAGAGCTACATAGCATTTTATGCGTACAGCATTAACGAAACAGGCTTTCTGTGTTATGAATTATTCGGTTTTTCTGTCGTTTGTATTCATGAGATACATATCCAAGGTTTTATCGTAATGAAAAAAGAAAATTGAGTTCTCCTACTTAGAAGTTTGTACCCTACAAAAAACTTTGTCTGATAAATCATTTTTCTGGAAGCTCTTTGAAATAATTAATTTACTGCATAATGTTTTGCTGTAAATGCTATTTCTGTAGTGTATTATTCGAAAAAATATCGATTTAAAATAGAAGATAACTCATAATTTTATTTAAATTATTTAAAAAATTTCAATCCTTGGAATCTCTAAATAAAATTTATAAAAATCATAAATGTAGAAAACTAGTCATTAGAGTAGCTTCCTGCATTTATGAGTTGAATAATTGTTTTACAGATTTTATTTATCATAATGTTTCTTCGACATTAGGTCTGAGATCGCCTCAACTCAATCGTCTCCACGACTCAACAAAGCCTCAAGATGAAGACAATATTTGTTTCAATAGCGGACGAATTTTGCGCAAACTTCGCGGTTTTATGTAAGAGCTTCGCATAGATTTTCATTTATCTATTAGTTTTTATTATTTAGAAAATTATTCATCACACAAGATAGTTCAGTTTCAACTGCCACGTCGTTTTCAATCTCAATGAAAATAAAACTAAATGTATAGTAGCTTAATATTAACATCCTTTTTGGACGAATACTATTGGTTTATAAACTGTGTGTCTCCCATTGGCCGCACTCCACTTAGGAGGCCTGTCATTGGTTGAAACTAGACCCGCCCATTAGTAACAAGAAATAACCTACCAATGAGGAACAGCAATTAAAAAAAAGTAGAAAACTAATACAAATGAACGAAAATCAGTCAACCTGAGTATTGATATTTTTACGAATCAGTTTGTACAATCAGATACAAATCAACAATATATTAAATGCGAAAAATATGCGAAAATAAGCGAAAATTTGTGAAAAATATGCGAATAAGATCAATACCTAAAACAAGGTCAAGCAAACCTTGGGGAAGTGAGAGCCGAGTGCCGTAGCAGGTATCTGTTCAATCAGAGATAAGCTACGAGACTCCTGGGTCATCTTTGTAAGGGTAACCGATTTGATTGGCCAGAAAAAAGAGTCTGTTCTCTGCTGTAAAATCACTTCTCGATGGTTCGTAACCTAACTAAAACTGTAGGTCCAACTCGTCAATCAACATCATCAAATTCATTACCCACGTACAGGCCTCAGACCTATGTGGGCTTCATCCTACGAAAAAAACGAAGACAAATAGAATCAAATAGGTGGAGGTGGAGGTGATGATGGTGGAGGAAGAGGAGGAGAGTAGTATGTGCAAGTGTCAGTCTTGAGGATTTCACAAAAATGGCTATGATTTGGAACACTTTTGCACAAAGCTTCCTCCAAACCCAATTCAGTGCACCTCAAAGCCCAATTCCTTATTCTCTTTTTACATTTTTCAAAATAATTCAACTATTACTGTTTGAAAATTAGTTTAGATGCAGGAAGCTCATAGAACAGGAGATAAATGATACGTCACTTGAATGCGAATAAGCTTTAAGCAACACTTTTGCTTAGTCAAAGCAACACATTTGCTCCGCATTAATATTGCAGCTCGTTATTGCCTTTCTGGAATTGTATTGGCATTGGCGGATGAAATCCATGAAAAACATTCTCACATGTGTAATATAAAAATCTGCATTAAATCCCGTTGCAAAGCACGAGTAAACGACTAGTTGATGCATCAAAGACAATGCATCAATGCAACAAATGTTGATGCATCAATGCAACAAATGTTGATGCATCTAAGACAATGCATCAATGCAACAAATGTTGATGCATCAAAGACAATGCATCAATGCAACAAATGTTGATGCATCAAAGACTCGGAACACTTGGGTACTGTGCTACATGCACACAATATGCATGCATTCAGGCGCATGTGCATGCGTGTGCCTGTGTGAAAGAGAATCGTGACAAGCCGCGCTCGTTATTTTAGTTGGCGTACATGAGGTGCCCCCTCAACCCCCCCCCCCCCCCCCCATCAAGACACCCTAGTAGTAGACACCACAATTTGATCCCGTCAAACATCTCAACAGATTTGCATAATATCGGGTTTTGTTGCATTCTGTTAACACTTCTCATTCCTCTTTTCCTCCTTCATTATCGTCATTTTCTTTAGACAACCGGATAGGTTTTCCAATGTTTCAGCTCATCTGGCGATTTTTATCGCCCAATAATAATAATAATAATTATCAGAAACCTATACGGGCTGTTGTTTGGAGTTGATAATTATTGCACGGCGATTTGTTTGGCTGATAATAAAATGACTGAAGAGGAAGATTATGGAGGAAGAAGGAGAAGAAGACTGAAGAAGGAGAAGGAGAAGAAGAAGCTGATAAAGAAAAAAGAATAAGAAGAAGAAAATAGAGAGGAGATGGATGGAGAGGAGATAAAAGAAGAAGAAGAAGAAGAAGAAAAAGAAGAGGAAGGAAAGAAAGAAGAAGGAGAAGAAATAGAAGTTGAATAAGAAGAAGAAGATAAAGAAGAAGAGGAAGAAAGAAGAAGATAAAGAAGAAGAGGAAGAAAGAAGAAGATAAAGAAGAAGAAGAAGAGGAAGAAAAAAAAAAGAAGATAAAGAAGAAGAAGAAGAAGAGGATGAAAAGAAAGAAGAAGGAGATTGAAGAAGGAGAAGAAGAAGAAGCTGATAAAGAAAAAAGAATAAGGAGAAGAAAATAGAGAGGAGATGGATGGAGAGGAGATAAAAGAAGAAGAAGACAGAGAAGAAGAAGAAGAAGAGGAGGAAGAGGAGAAAGAAAAAAGAGGAGAAATATGAGAAGAAGTAGATGAAGAAGAAGAAGGTGACGATGATGTAGAAAAAAAGGAGAAGGTGAAGAAGATGATGAATAAGACAAGGAAGTACTAATGAATATGATGATGAAGAAGAAGACGACGAAGAAGAAGAAGAGTAACGATGAAAAGAAATTGCCGCTCCACGTCAATCCCTCACAAACATTATTTTGAAGAGTCTATTTACATCTATATGTTGTCTCATTATAATTTCGCCACTATCATATCACTCCCACAGTAATCGCTTCCACTTTTTCTTTCTCCTCATCTACTCCTTTCCTCCTCTTCTTCTTCTTCTTCTTCTTCCTCCTCCTCCTCTTGTTCTTCTTTTTCATTCTTCACTACTTCTTTTAATCTACCCCCTTTTCGCTCAACCTATCGTGGAATCACCAGTGCAATTCTGTCTGCACCGTTCATTACTTTTTTTACTTTCAATTTCAGTACTCTTCATTACTTCATCGCTTCTATTTCTGTTCCACATTATTCGCAATTTTAATTTTCCGGGCGAAGATAACGACCCCATTCAAATTGACTAATACATATTCAGAATCTAGTTTGAATTACAAATTGAGAAGACGATTTTTACGATTCTATTCCTGTATGCAAGCCTAACTAGTGCTCCCATTCACATTTCCTTTTTCATCTCTCTTTATCGCACTGCTTCTTTTTCTTGTTCTTCATGTTCATCGCCTCCTCCTCTTCTCATTCTCTTACTCATCCTCCTCCCCCCCCCCCCCTCCCAACCATAATCTTCAATAGCATCCTCCTCTCACTCAAAAATTCCAAAATTGGAAGCTAACCGTCAAAGCAACTACGAAAAACCGGTCAAAGCAAAATTGGTGATGTCTTTAGTTGAAATTTTTTAATAACTCTAGTACTAAAGTCTCTAGATCGGACATAAAAAATGTTGACGAAAAAATTATTTTAGAACAATAAATTTGAATTTGAAGTTTATCAACACGTATGCTGAGTTTATACGTTTTGTTAAGGCTGTGTGCAGGGTTTTTGTTCATGATTTTTTTCGAAGTTTCTTGTATTGAATATTATTAGGGCTTTGAAATGTTGTCTATTAATGTGAGTAAAAAATTTTATCTTGAATTATTTTGTAAAATATGGGGGTTCAAAGTTGAAATTTTTCGGTTTTGGGGGGCAATTGATCTCACCTATGAGTGATTTTACACATCTGATTAATTTTCCATTAATAAAAGATACATTGAGGAATAAATTGACATATTTTTTATTTCAATCTACCAAATAGTTTTTTCAAAATAATGTTTTGAAAAATTTACATTTTTTACAGATTTAAAAAAATGTATTTTAAAAAACTAATTGATCGATGTAAAAAGTATGTCCTTTTATTCCATGAGGTGTCTTTTAGTTACAGAAAATTTATCAAAAGTTTAAAATCACTCGTGGGTGAGAACAATAATTGTCCCCAAAACCAAAAAAAATTCTTCTTTAAACCCTCATATTTCACAAAATGATTTTTCCTTACAGCAATAGATAATATTTCAAAACTCTAATAAAATCCAATACCATAAACTTTGAAAAAATTATGAACAAAAACCCTGCGCACAGCGTTAATAATATTTGCTACTTAAGCAAACGCCATTTTCTTTATCTTCTTATTCCCTTTATATATAGTAATAGATCCTTCAAAATTTGTGTTGAGGGTACTTCTTCTCCATTCTTTTTTGTTTTATTTTATATCTACTTCCTCGTATTCTACTTCCTTTCTCCTTTTTTTTTTCTTAAATTTGTTCTGTTTCGTTTCTTCTTTTTGAGATTAATCATTTAGCCTACTCGTTTTCCATCAAATGAATGGAAAGCAATGCCTATGACCATTATAATTGAACGTATTATGTGATTCAGAGCCTTGTTCTCTGAGTGAATGAATTGAAATTTTGTTTTTAATTAAAATTTTATTATTTTGTTTGTTTTAGCGGAATTAGGCGACTACGACCCCCGACGTCATTCCCCCGGCTACGTGTCCGAATTTCGGTTTCTCTCCAACCAAAGTGTGGAACTGGAGAACAAGATTGCCGAGCAACATAAGGACATGCAGTAAGATAACAAAAAACACATTTTTAGTTTATATAATCGATTTAATGTTTTTTGTTATCTATAACTACTCTTTTTATGTGACATAATCAATGTGTTAGAGGGTCTAATGATTATTATAATCGGGTCACAAAAAAGACACTTTACTCTGCTGTAAATCTCTTCCCGGTGGTTCGGAACCCACCTAAAACTGTTGGTCCAACTAACTCATCAATCACCATCATCCAACTCATTACCCACGCACAGGTCTCAGACCTATGTGGGCTTCATCCTCAAAAAAAAAAAATATGGAAAGTACTGTAGCGGCATTTATTTAGTTTTTCATTCACATACAAGAGCTGACAGGACAGCCAATTAAGATCCTTAGCGATATAAAGTAAAGAACAATTTCAAAACTGTCAAAAACAAAGACTAAAATTAAAAAACTTGAAAAATAAAATTTTTTGATAAATCAATAATAAGGAAGAATAGAACAAATAGATATAGGCAAAGGTAGAAACTATATAAAAAACTTGTTTGAGAGAAAGGAATGTCTTTAATTATGTCAAAGTTTGTACCATGAAAACTAGTACCATGAAAAGTTTGTACCATGTAATTATGTACCATGAAAAATAGGATAGTTTAGACAAAAAAGAAGATAAAAACTATTTAGAGGAAACAGAGGGGAGTTTAGAAGATGACGAGCTGAATAATAATTAGTCATCAATTGAGCAGAATGATGTTTCAGAGCTTTCCCTAAATTTATTATAACAGTCATAAACTGCTTTATTAAATTAATTTATTGACTTAACTATTCAGTGATAGTTTATATTTGAGAAGCAAATAAGAAATTGTAACATTGAGAGTCTTGCTATTAAAACCACACTATATTCAATACTGAATCCATGAGTTTGTGAAAATGGAAAATGTTCGTATTATCAAAAAGTATTATATAATTACATTCATTGATTGACGATTTTTTTTGAGGAGAAATTTGAATACAATTATTATTCCCTACTAATTCTTGTGGTGTTACTAGGATTGATACACAATTCTAAATTTCTGTGAGAATTACATTTGTGCTATAAATATTCTGGATCCACTTATAAATGTCAGTTTTATCTTTTTTGAATAATGAGACTTGAAATTGTCACAACCACATTTATTGAAAACATTGAGATACTAGTTTCGTTTGTCACACCATTATCAATCTCAAACAAACTAAAGTACAGAGTAGCTTAATATATATAATAAACACAGAACGATACTATTAGCTGAGGGAGAAAGTGCCTCTGCTAGGCTGGCCGTCATTGAAGGTCTGTCATAGGCTAAAGGCCAAAACAATACCCGCCCACTGGTGGGAGGAGCAACAAGCAAAAGTAAGTGTCAAAATCAAGAACCAAAAACCGTGAACACATAGAAAGCAGCAAACAAGAACAAAACACAAGTAGGCTAAAATTTAATAAGCTTAAAATTAAAGTAAAAATTAAGTAAAAATTGAAGCTCACTGAAATGCAGTCAAAGTCGAACGAGAAAAGCACGAAAGTACCATTATTAAAATATAGGCCAGAATTATGATAAAACCAAGTTAGTTGCATTGAGTTGGTTGAAACACATTTGATCGTTTAAACTAGTATTGGAATCGTTTTTTAACAACCTATAGTAATCTCCAAAGCTTCTCAAATATTCAATTGTCTGCCTTTGCCAATCAAATGTAGAAATTTAAAATTTTCTTCGGTTTTGAACTTAAATGAAGTTGCGGCAATTACAAGTCTTATTAATTATGGATATCTTCCACAATATCACCTTCACCACTACAAGGAACATTTTTATATTGTTCTGAATCACAATAATCAAGGATATAGTCTTAATTAAACTGCCCATCACCAAAATCATGTGATGACGGTACTAAGATCGATATAAATGTTCAGTGTATGATTCAAATATTTGAAAAATTTTATTTATTCTTGGAAAAACACATGTGTACCGTTTAATTTCAGGGGTCAACTACCATCAGTAGCTGAGCTCAACTACCTAGATAAGGTTAAATGGCTGGAAATGTACGGTGTAGACCTTCATCCTGTACTGGTAAGTGATCCTAATTTCAAAAAACGTTATTTTTTATTTATTATCATATTAAATTGATGGTTGAGTATTTTTATGTAAGGAAATTGATCATCAAAATTTATTTATAAAAAAAATCAAACTTCTTCATGTAACATCAAATCATCAAAAAAACAACAAATTAATGTATATTTTAAAATTTTTAACTGCTACACAAATTATTACTATTATATTATGTAGAAAAATAAATCAAATAAATCATTTATAGACATGTATACTACACCCCAAACCCAGAATAAGCCATATGCTTGTGCGCTGAAGTGGAGCTCAGTTAAATACAAGGCAAAAATTTGTCTGAAAAAATAATTCCAGTCAGCCAGCCAAAAAAGATATAAGAATACTAAAATATGAACAAGAAAGTTATATAATTTTTTTACACATTGATAGCAATATGATAAGAACATAAAAATTTGTATAGAAAGCAGTAGTGGGCTGTGCCTGTTATATCTTTACTTGATTGTGTTTTTGTAATAAATGAATTAATGAAGAAAAATTATCAACATGAGAAAAGCCAGTTTCAAGATCTATAAGAATCCACTTCGATCCATACAATTTGTCTGAAAAAATAAAATTTTCAGCCAACAATGGTTTCAGAGAACTCGTACATTTCACCCACGAGTCAATCTCATTTAGCACCTTCGGAGTGATCTTATCCTTTACAAATTAATTCGTCGGTATGTTGATCAATTTGTCACAAATATTTACAAATTGTCTCCGACAAAAATTTTCAAATTTCATGTTATCGATCAAATTGATGATAGGTGTCATACATATGTTATGAATCAAAGTGTTACTCAATTAATTTGATGGTCGAATATATATTCGAAATCAAGATGTGAGGAGATTAAGATGAATTCTAAGAATATTGGCCAATGGAAGACTTGGCAAGCAAGAGCTTAACAAGAGCATCAGTAATGTAGTAAAATTTTCAAATTTCATGTTATCGATCAAATTGATGATAGGTGTCATACATATGTTATGAATCAAAGTGTTACTCACTCAATTAATTTAATGATCGAATATATATTCGAAATCAAGATGTGAGGAGATTAAGATGAAGCCCGTTCTAACAATATTGGCCAATCGAAGTCTTGGCAAGCAGGAGCTTAACAAGAACATCAGTAATGTAGTAAACAGTTCAATTAGACTGAATGGACTTTTCAAGAAGCAGTTCAGTTGGATAGCCGAGCAGAGCAGAGCTGTGAGTAGTCCGATTAAATTGCGTGTTATTGCTGCTACGACGATGGTCCTTCCTTGCTCCTAGCTGCTGCTGTCATCTCTACTCTGCAAATGGTAGAAATGTTCACCAACTAATTAATTAACTAACTGCTGGAGTTGGAAGGACTCCTGACTCATCATTATTATCCTAAGCGCAAAACGCCACTTCAGGGATTACAAACTCAAACTCAACACCCCCTCTTGATAGCTACCCCTTTGTCCCCCTCTCGATATTCACCCCTTTGTCCTCCTCCCAATATCCACCCCTTTGTCCTCCTCCCAATATCCTCCTCTTTGTCCAAACTTAACACCCTTTCCCAATCACTCCTTATCACCCCTTTCGATATCCACCTCTTTGTCTTTCCCTATAAGAGCACCCTTTGGCCCCCTCTAAATGCGCACCCCTTTGTCCCCCTTCAAATAAGTTCAGCCTCCCCCCCCCTCAACAGTCACCCCTAAAATCCTAGAAATTCGGGTTGGTGGATGGGTGGAGGGTCAAGAAGGGGGAGGACTCTTAAGACCAATGCTTATTGGCTGACAACCAATGATAATAAGTTTTTGATTCTCTCTCTCACACTCTCTCTATCTATCTCTCACACTCTTTCTCTCTCTCTCTATCTCTCTCTCTCTCTCTCTTTCTCTCTCTCTCTCTCTTAAGAACAAAATTATTCATCCTTCAATTACTGCAGAACTGCTGTTGTAGCCTACTTCATCGATTATGTCTAGAATTGATAGCAATTATGTAGTGTTTGGAGAATACAGTCCCAGAACTGACATCAATAGAATTGAAAAGTGATACTTTACTAGAATTAGGCTGTAATTGACTAGTACTAGAATTAAAATCAGCATAATTCACTAGTGCTATTGATTATAGTAGTAGAATTGACAGCAATAATTTTTTAATATTTAGGGAATTTCTGAGTATGTAAAGTCCCAGAATTGACAGCAATGGAATTGAATAGTAATTTTGACTAGAAATAGGCTGCAATTGACTGGTACTAGAATTTATTAATAACAGTAGAATTGAACAGCACTATTGAATAGAATAGTAGAATTGACAGCAATAATTATGTAATATTTGAAGAATATTCATTTATTCATTTAAACAAAGGCTCACAGATAAATCCATTAAAAAGATAAAATATAGGTAACTTAATACTAGTCTAGTAATATTTGGGAGTAAACTATTATCACATGAATATGAAGGAAACGTGTATTAGAAATTACTAGTAAATAATAATTATTAGAACAGTACTTGAAACTATCAGAATAACTTTAGCTGGGGCCAAAAGAATGTTGACCATTCTTTATTACTTATAACCTTCCCCATGTATTTTTCCCAATGATAACAAAAGACCAATTGTTCTTTTGTTATCATTGATTTTTCCCTATGCTATGCATTTTCTCTTTTCACTTTTACTTCATTCTTCTTTTTGAATTTGAAATTTCTTTATTGCTGCGTATAGAAACATGTACAATAAGCACACAAAAAAGAATACATTGGAAATTTTAATAATAATCAAAATATACTAACTTTTAGAAGAAATGAAGCCCAAAGGTTTTCCCCTATGTGGGAAACATAATTCTGCAGTGATGAGCCAGAAGTGCCTTATCTGCATAGAGTTCCTAAATCTGTCGCCGATTCTCAGACATGCTTTTAATGTTCCTTTGTCCTTACCTGGAATGTTCTAATATTGTGAGTCATTAAATGTGAGTGTCAATTTCAAATGTTGTCAGCATTATTCTAGTGGTGGAACTCATGATAATATAATTTTTTTACTTGAAAGGAAACTCGTGAGTCGTCAGCCCAGAAAATAAAGAAAAACTAAGTATGAGCAATACCTTCTCATACAAAAATTTAATGAGTAAACTCATACAGTAGGTTTCCCAACTTTTATAATACGTTCTACATTATCTCAAAAAACAGGCTTAAACTGCTAAGTATAATAATCTATACAAATATAAAAAAAAAACAATTTACTGTAACAATGCTATACATGGAACTTCTTGCACGGCAAACAATACAAATTTGTGAACGATAACACAATATATTAAAAATGATTCATTCTACAATATCAAAATATTTATCTAACATCAATAACTTAGCCAAGTGTTCACAAAGCAGTTTTTCTATGTATTCTCTTTTCTTTGTAACATTTATTCCTATTCAATTGCTCACATTCAGGCTGTGTAGCCTTGAGTTAGATAAATCTGATTTGATAATTGAGTTTCCTTAGTGAGTAGACAGATTGACTCGTATCAGCATGTGGAGAAGAGAAAAACGAAACTTGAAAAAGAAAAATGAACTAAAAGGATTTGTACAACGTCATTCAGGTCAGCCGTTGGTGTCATTGTCATCAAAGTCATCGAGAGGTCCTTTTGTACAGTGGGGGCAATAACAATGTTTGGTATATGTGAAAAGGGGTCCGCAAGTGTCATGAAACGAAAACAGGAGACGCCGTAGGTTCAGGAAAATATGGTCAATATAATGAAAGTGGTATTCGAAGGCCAGCACAATGTGGAAACGTTGTAAAAAGCTAGTGCCTTGCCACAGGGCTCGGGGTCCTGGAAGAACACTGCTTTCGTGGCCTATGGAGGTGGGAAAGAGCCATTTTCGACAATGGCAATGGTTACACATTTACCAGGCTAGAATGTCACACAGCCTTCTGTGAGGGGCCACCTTCCAGATAGTTGAGAAAAAGGTGCTGAGTTCATTGATCTCTACCTTAAAATCATGACATGAAAGTACAAGTAGGGCACTATTATAGCATTCAACATAGAAGTTTACATAGCAGTTAATCTAGCTAATACCCGATCATAATATAGATCACAGGGCTGTGACCTAGACAATTATTATTCTCAGTTTCCATCGCATTTTTGGCGACCTGATGGTTTTTCTGATAGCCTCACAAACAAATTTCTAAAGATAAAAACCGATCCCAATTTTTGGAAGCTCTCCAAAAATATTTGGTATCAGGGTATTTGGGTTTTGTATTGGTATTGGTAAGGGTATGGTATTATGTTATTAAGGTATTTGAGGGTAATGAAAGTTTTTGAATAGCTCCAGCTTATAAACTACTAGAAATAAATAGTGGAAATCCGTTTTAAATTGCAGAAAACTTCATTTCCCCGAGAGGGATTTTGAACTTTAAATCCAGATCCATTAGTGAGATGTGTGAATATGCACCGGCGTTTCAATTATTCAAAATTGTAAATTATCAATTTTCTAGAGAATCTACTTAAATTCAGAAAATATGTAACTCGAGATACAGAGGTGTTTCGGGTAAAAAGCTATTGCAGTTCTCGCAAATATTATTTTTTGGTAAAGGCATGAATAACTTCTTCTGCTATTTGTATCAAAATTAAAATAAGTTGTATAAAGTCGAAGAGTGCCACCAAGGACGCCATCTTGAATTCCAAAATGCTTAACTTTGGCTGAGAATCATCCAACGGATCTGATATCAACGTATCAAAAGCTATCATAAAATAGTCAAAATTAGACAAGGTATTACACATAGACCCAACTCAAAACAAGGTCACATTGCAATTTGGCGTTTGGCAACTGGACTATACAAGATGGGTTTCATTTGGGAAAGTGATAGACGTGAGCCGTAGCAGGTATCTGTTCAATCAGATTGGAAAAGAACGCTCTCATGGGTCCTCTCTGTAAGGGTGACCGATTGTATTGGCCAGCGAAAAAGACTCTGTTCTCTGCTGTAAAATCACTTCCCGGTGGTTTTGAATCCATCTAAAAGTAGGTTTAACTCATCAATCACCATCATCCAACTCATTACCTACGTATAGTTCTCAAAAAAACCCACATCATGGATCTTGAACTACTACTTCTCAAAATTTTTGTATAATTTTAAAAAAATTGGAAATATTGAGTTTTGACTTTCAGTGCATATTTGCATTTCATGAACTATGAAGTCTTATAACTATAAAGTCTTTTTTAGTTGCTGGATTTCGAAATTGTTTTTTTTTTTATTACATAAAAACTGGAATTTAAGACTCCTATTGAAACTGCTTGACAATTTCATGCATTCGAAAAATACTGCAATTCTAGGAAAGCTCTCAACCACATCTCTCACAATATAAGAAACTACCTTTCTTTGTAGATCATTTTTTTAAGAGTGCTTGCATAGTGGAGCATCCAATAGCCCCTCAATAACAATCACTATAGCAAAATCGAACACATGCTGAGATTGCTGTGGAATGGTGCTCCAATCTTCTATTCGACTATAATCACCATCAATTTTTTGATGGTAATTATAGTCGAGTACTGGACGCTTCATTATGCAAGCACCACAAGGGATGAATCGTTAGCTCTCAATACAAATCGACTTTCTAGTGCTGACCGCAGACGTGTAAATAAATGACTGTGGTCGTACTATAATGAAAATTAATACTACAAACTACAAACATAAACATACTACATCAACTTAGTTTTACCGAAAATCATCAGCAAAGTTTGGTCTGTTCTCGCATAAGTACTTATCATTCTCTCTTACAACCAAACTCTCTTAATCATTTACTTTCTCTCTCCTCTCTCTCTCTCTTTCTCTCTCAATAAGTACCTACTTACTCTCTTGGCCCCGCATTCCAGCGAGTCATTCATCCTAGCCTCTATTGCCCTACAGTGAGTAGCATCGCGCGGCTAAAAGCTCCCCTGCTGATAATTTGTTCTTGTTGCTTAGCGGTGGTTGAAATTCAACTCTCGCCAGGTTTCTACACGTATTTCGCTATTTATGTGGCCCGCCCGTTGCCTCTCTCTTGCCTCTCTGTTGCCTCTCAGCCCTGTCCCACAGTTGTTCAAGTGGCCAGACAGATTACCAGTCGCATGCACTCTAAATGTTCCTCTGTGTAGTAGATGCCTTATTAATGAATTGCTTTTACTACACTCTGATGCCTCTTCCACTCTGTGTGTGTCTCTCTCTCACTCACAATCTCGCTCTCCCTCTCTAATCTCTCTTTCTCTGTATGTGTCACTCTCGCTCTCTCTTTATCTTAACTCTCATTCTCTCTCTTCTCTTTTTTCTCTCTGTCTCATTTATTTTAAGTTGTATTGATATGCGAATTGCAAATAACTAACATAGTTACAATAGGCGTAAGCCTCGTGATAATTGCCAATAAAAATCTATCCATTTATCTATTTATCCAACTCTCTCTCTGTTACTTATCTCTTTTTCTCTGTCAGTCTATCTCTCACACTCACTCATGCTCTCTCTCAAACTCTGAATCTCTCTCACTCTTCGTCTATTTCTCTATCTCTCACACCCTCTCTCTCTCTCGCTCTCTTTTCTATCTCTCTCTCTCTCTCTCTCTCTTACCTTCTCACACTTATCTCTCTTTCTCTGACTGTGTCTCTCTCCTCCCTCTATCTCTCTCACTAACTCATCTCTTTTTCTCTGTCTGTCTATCTCTCACACTCACGCTCTCTCTCTCTTACTCTGAATCTATCTCACTCTTCGTCGCGCTCTCTCACTCTCTCGCTATCTTTCTCTCTCTTACTATCTCACTCCCTTTCTCACGCTCTCCCTCACACACACTCGCTCTCTCTCTATCTCACGCACTCTCTTTCTCTCTTGGTGCCAATTAGGTCTATAAGGTAAAAACATGTAACGTTGCTACTCTATCCCCATTGGATTGGCAGTGAAACAACGTTTTTGCTGCCTGGCAAACTAAATTGTTTTAATGACTCTCTGTAGTGAACAATGTAGTTTACTGACTAAACTAGACGAGGAGTAGGGTAATATGGGCCGTTTAAAAGGAAAAGCTGGAATGTCGGAACAGTTTTACAAGTTTCATCTTTCAGTAATCGAGAAAGTGATCAAACCACGATCAATTCGCGTAGATTTCCGAATAACTTTAACTATGAAGTGTTGCCAATGATTCACAAATTTCATGGAACTTCCAATAAATCACATTGGGTAGAGAAAACTATTTATTATTCTTATATGAGTGAAAATGAGAAAAATATTAGATGAACTTTTGTACAACAAAATTAATTATTCAGGGAAAAAATTTGTTCTATAGAGGTATCTTGTATGAGAGATCGTCTTGCCAAGATTGCAATGTCGAGGGACACCATAACAATTAATTACGTAGAGGATTTCGTTATTGGGAAGTTCGTTGTATAGAAGCTTGTCTGTGTAACCCTAAAATAGTGAAAAACCCATTAGGCTTTAAGTGAAATTCATTCTATTTATTTATTCGAAATCTCTTTCATTTTGTATTCTCTGGGATAATACATCTACTGTAGAATCTACAAAATCAGGGTCCTACACGTAGGTGCATCCTTATCAATTTTGTTTAATCTCAATTAATTCAATTTGACTCATTTACCAGTTAAATAGACGATGAAAACTCTTTCCTTTGTATATGTATTAGTTTGTCTATGAACTGTGAATTCCTATGAACTCTTTCCTATGTATGAGTATGAACACAATTTCAGAAAAACTGAAAAATTTGCTATTACTACAAGATAATGCTAAACATCCAGAACGTTTTCCTGAGAAAATCAAATCATGAAAAATTATTCTTTTATATACCAAGAAAGGCCTACCTTACTACCAAGGTATGATAACAACGAAGTAAGCAAGTTTTTAATTTGGTCACTTTTTTACTATGTGGTTATCATATTTGCTTCGTATTGGTAGGTCATTTTTTTTTTACTAAAGGGCGTGTCAAGCGTCATATCGACCAATGACAGACCTCCATCGTAGAGTTCGACCTATAAGAGGCTTCTAGCCAAAAAACAATAGTATTTTTCTGAGAAGAGTAATATATTCGACTTCTTTGTAGTTTAGTTTCAGTTTTAGTTTGTTGAGATTGATAATGATGTAAAAAACTCGAAACTATAGTCTCTTGTGTTTCAATAATTAAAGTAGTTTGGACAGCATCAGTCTTATTCAATATAAAACTTTATTTGCGAGACTATATTGAGACTCACATAACCTAAAAGCCTACAAAGTGAATCAGAAAGAGGGAATCCATAACAATACTGAGGTAATGTAGAAAGAGTAACTCGGTATCTGTAGCTGTTCATCTTACTTTTGCCCCTCGGTGGTTTGCAGATACAACTCAGACCCTCAGGATTTAACCTTCGGTTTATCCATGACTATCTGTAGCCAGGGTTTATTTTTCCCCCATCCCGATTATCCGGCAGAACGTATAAAATATCGAGAGATAGCATTGCTCCCCTTGACCATTACTCTTCTTAAGATGAATATCTACGTTCACAATATCCAATATTGAATCCGTTCAAACTGAATTTCCTATTTTGGACTCTGTGAGGAAATCTTTTTGATATTTTGAGCCCGAATTTCAGAAGTCGAAATTAGAAAAAACTAAAATAGTGCAACTTCAACTTATTTATGCAGAGTGATCAAGTGCGCTGTAAACGCATAAGCGTTTATGTAGATAGTAGTTTCGTTGAACTAAAAGTGCATTATTATGGATTCTGAAAGGTAGCATCCCATCTAGTACCGACAACAAAAAATCTAGACAATATTGAAATGGATACTGGCTATATCAAGTCTGTAGTATTGTTGAGTTTACTGCTTTGTTAATAAGTTGTTTTCTTAAGAGCAGAAAATCGAATCATTACAAGAGAAAAAATACCTTCAAAAATTCAAAATATCGCTCACAAAACCTGTTGTAAGTCGCTCAGCAATTCAGTGCTGAACGAGACAACCATTTTGAGCATTTGTTGTGAAAATTCAAGTACTTTGTGTCTATTGTACTAATGATAATTAATGTTTGTATATATGGGGTTAACTTTTTTTTTGTCTTTCGATTACCTTCTGATGTGCGCGACTTAATGATCACTCTGTATATTTTCTGTTGCAGGATATTTGTAAATTTAAGAATATTTCTTAGTTCTGTCAATGGGGTCTCATATTTCTTACCTATTTATACGTTTTTTCATTACTTGACCTTGTTTGGTTTCTTTATTTTGAATATTTTATCCATTAATTAGAACCTGATATTGATTTGAGCTTAGCTGCCTGTTTTCTACTTAAGTGTTTTATTTACTCATTTATATATTAATCAAAAGAACACAAATCAAACGAAGTTACAAGAGACTACAGATTATTGCCTTTAACTAAATTTACAAGTTTTTTAACGAAAAAATCAAAATTTTAGATTATGTCCAAGTTTAATTTAAAATTTCTCGAAGTAAGTTACCTACAGGTCAATCACCGGTTTTTTCCCCACCCGTAACTCAATGATTGAGTTTCTGGGAGCTTTACCGGTAACTGGTAAATTTTACCGATGACGTCTGATTGGTCTGTCCAAATTTTTAGTCCAATCAGACGTCACCGGTAACATGTACCAGTTACCGGTTGAGCTCCCTGGAACTCAACCAATGACAGGCCGCCAAAGTGGAAGAGACTAGTTATTAGGCTTATCAGAAGCTCCTTTTTAAAAAGTGAATAGAATTCGTGCAAAATGAAAATATAATATTCCTTTAAGGAAATATATATATATATATATATATCCTTTTTATCCATTGGGAGCCGTATAGTACGTGGCTAAAAAGGAGGCGAGTCTACACCGCGCTATGACACTTTCATCTGACCTTTAACAAATACTGCTGGAAAAGTTTTTCAAATGCAAGCAAAATTGTTGATAATTCACCGTATAATCTTGATAAAGTTCTAAACTTTCTTCAAAATTTCAAATTGGTAAACTTTCTTCGAAGTTTTTATGAAGAATAACTTTGGTTTATCGTTGTTATGTACGTTTCGCATGTTTGTGAACTATTAAAATGGAAATTTCTTTCTAAAAATAGTCCAGTGCAAACGATTACGGTAACTAAAATTGACAGTAGTTGAACATGAATCAAAAACAACTGCAATTGGATAAGAAATGATGAAGAAGGAATAATAGAGGGGGGGGGGGAAGAATTAGATTAGATTAGATTAGATTTCTTTATTCATGTAAGTTTACAAATTTCGCATAATATGATTAGTTAAGACAAAATTGTCAACATCACCTAGATACTATATATAGACTTGGATTATAATTTTTATAGTGCTAGAAATTATTTACAATGATGTTTGTATGTTATTAATGATATAAGCTCTAGTAATGACAATCTAAGTGATGCAATTACATGAAATGGCGAAGTTTGGACAAAGATTCGTCCATTCTTGACACTTAACCAGTATAAATAAAAATAATTATTCTATTTGCATTTAGTTGTTCTTATTTTTCAATATGAAAGCAGTTTATTATATAGATGGCAGGTATTAGTTAAATTGAGAACAGAGAATATAAATTTCAAATTGTTCAATGTTAATTGTGATAATGATAATGGTGGTGGATGATGAAAAGAGGAGATGGGGTGATTATTCAAAATAGTTGATTTTGTACAAGTTTTCTTAGAAGGATTGTGGTGAGTGATAAAACATGTTTTCAATAAGCTGTACAATACTGACGAAAATTATTTACAAAGTAGGTTAATGTTGTGATTTCATGCAGTTGCTCTAGGGTTGGACAGATGCAGCCATTTTCTCCATGAGATATTTCCTTAATGATGAAATAAAGCCCGCTCGACTCTCAATGCACCTGATGGAACTTGGAAGTGCATTCCAAGCACGACAAGCACTTACAATAAATGATTTTGTATAAATGGTAGTACGATGGTTGGGTATTCTTAGAGTATTATCCCCAGTTCTGGTATGTGAGACATCATTCCACCTGCCTTCAGACACAAATTTGAAATCATTTTTGAAGTAATTTGGTTTACCATATTTGAGAATATCTTCGACAAGTTTGACAATCCTGAATAACCTTTGATCAGTAAGTTTGAGAGTTGAGCTAGCAATGTGGGATTGAGTTATACGTTCATGCCATTGAAGAGAGTAGACAAACCGTAAGCAATAGTTCTGACTGCGCTGCAGTCTATCATTAAGTGTGACTGTCATATCATTCATAACAGAATTACAATACATGAAATGTGGGAAGATAAGAGATTTAACCAGTAACAGTCTGACCCTCCTAGGTAGAATATCTTGCATTTTCTTCAAAGGATGCATAGCTGAAAAAACCTTTTTACATGTACTTATAACTTGCTCTGACCAGTCAAGTGTTGAATTCATGATTATTCCTAAGTTCCTAACTGAGCTACAATATGGTATTGCATTTCCATCAACAGTGATTTTATGAGTAAGGTTCAAGTCAATACTATTTATCAGGCGTGAATAGCCTATGATTATAGGTTGCGTTTTTACAGGATTGAGTTTAAGACCATTTTTTCTAGTCCATTCAACAATTTGATTGATATCCTCATTCATCCTGTCAACAGTGTCATTGATTCTTGAGATACAGCAACTGGAATAGATTTGAAGATCATCCGCATAAGTGTGGAAACTAGAAAACTTGATTACTGAGGAGAGGTCATTTGCATAGAGAGTGAAAAGGAGGGGGCCAAGAATAGAACCTTGAGGTACGCCATGTAATACACTTTTCCATTGTGATCTGTTATCACCATCTGTGACACATTGCTTCCTACCTGTGAGATAAGATTTAAACCATGTTTGAGCTTTGTGACTGAAACCAAGAAGAGCTAATTTACTGAGGAGAACCTCATGGTCGACAGTATCAAATGCTTTAGAGAAATCAAACAGACTCAAGATTGTACATTTCCTATGATCCATAGCTAACCTGATATCTTCAGTGACACGTAATAGAGCAGTTTCAGTTGAATGAGATTTTCGAAAACCAGATTGGAAGTTATGAAGCTTACTGTTTCTTTCAAGGAATTCGACCACCTGCCAATGAACCAGTCTTTCCAATACTTTGGATAATGCTGGAAGAATGCTAATAGGTCTGAAGTCTTCAGCTTTATTGGGGGAGGCAACTTTGTTCAAAGGACGAACTAGAGCATGCTTCCAATTTTTAGGGAAATTACCATTTTGAAGAGATTTATTGAAAATAAGAGTGATGACAGGTAAAATAGCAAATAATATTTTCTTGATGAATTTAATAGGAATTTCGTCTGCCCCAGTAGCATTGGTGTGAATAAGTTGAATTGCTTTAAGAGCATCTTGTTCTGTAATTGGATGAAAATGGAATTGAGAAGCCAGGGGAATATTTGAGTCAGTGATCTGATCATTAAGGTCATTAATGTGGTTCTGAATGGCTGTCTCATTACGTTGACTGGAGTGTGAAACAAAATGTTCATTAATATCATCCAAAGGGAGATCTACAGGCGTATGTGATTTCTGCTTACTAAGACCAAATTCTTTAATACCCCGCCATAATAAAGAAGAGTTTTGTCTGTTGTCTGTGATGAAAGAATTCAAATACCTAACTTTAAAGTTGCGTAGCTCTTGTTTAACTTTATTTCTTAGATGTCTATAATCGTTCAAGTAGTTTGAGTCACTTGTTCTCTTAGCCTTTCTATGAGCTGAGTCCCTGTTTGCCATTAACTGTAATATTTCATCAGTCATCCATGGTACTCGTCTTTTACTATTAATTCTTTTAGTCACAGTAGGAGCATGTCTATCATATATGTTAAGAATCCAGTTTTCAAGGGTCTCTACCATTTCATCAACTGAAGACAAATCCTCAATCTGATGCCATGGAGTCTGAGCTACATCGGTGATGAAATCAGCTTCATTGAAATGTTTAAAATCCCTGAATGTGATAAATTTTTGAGCTGGTTTAGGTGGTTTATAAGCAAGCACACAGTAGATCAAATCATGTGCAGAAATAGCTGGAACTGAGGTTTGACCTGAGTGTACTACCTCATCAGGATCACTAACTATGAGAAGGTCAATGAATGTATCAGATTCGTTGGTATGGTGAGTTGGATTGAGTGGTAAGATAGTCAGATTAAGGCATTCAAAAATTGTTGTAAGCTGGTGGTAGTCAAAGTTACAGTTAGTCATGTTAAGGTCAGTATTCATGTCTCCCATAACTAGAATTCGGCTGTAATTTGGCATGAAAGACAGCAGAGCATTTTCAAAATCTGTGAAATGGCCTATTTTTGGAGGACGATAACAAATACCAACAAGCAACTTATCTGAACTAGATAGAACTAATTCAAGTAACATAAACTCGGGCCTAGCAGAATATTCTTGTTCTGAAGTAGCCAATATTTTAGTCTTAATACCATCCTGTACATATACTGCAACACCCCCACATGCTTTATTTAATCTATCATTACGGAATAGGGTGTAACCTGGCAGTGCGACTTGAGTGGATGAGATGCTTGGTTTTAGAAAAGATTCAGAAATTCCTATAACATTGAAGCTTTGGAAACGAAAAATTGCCCTGAGCTCGTCAATGTGACATCTAAGGGATTGTGCATTAAGGTGGGCAGCTTTAAATAACTTTTTATAGGGCCGAAGCCTGTCGGATAATATGAGGCCGTTATCGCCGTTGTTGTGGAGTGAGGCCGAGCGAGCTGCGTTGTCAGCGGCGGGCATCAATACAATTATTGCAGACCGACATCATTCCAAACACAGAGCAACGCATGAAATGTACAAATGAAATGTAGACTAAAACAATGAAGTGTAGACTAAAACTAGGATGACTTAAACTAACTGAAAAAGATAGAAACGCGTGAATGTTCATAGACCGTTTAAGGTTCGGTCTCCGTAAGTGTTCTTAACAATCAAAGTTCAATTTTACACAAAGGATGCGAGCTTCAGTAAGTAGGCCTACGATGCAGCCGGGTCAGCTGTAGAAATGTGATTCCCAGGTAAGGAGTCTGCATGTTATCGTGAAGCAGTGCAACTGTAACATGAGAAAAATCGAGCAGAAACAACAGCCAGAAACGAGCTAAACGTTATTTACAAACTGAAGTTATAGATTACAGGAAAGATATAGTGACGAGTGTAAATAGTGGAAATATAACAATGGAATAGACCGATGGGCAGGTATAGAAGAGAAATTAGAGAAAGGTTTGAATGACTGGCTGGGGAGGTGGGTGACGGGAGTGATGGTTGAAAGAATAGGGAGAAGAGGTAGAAGTGCAAGATGTAACATTCCAGAAAAAAAAAATAATTTTTATCTATCTTATGACCATCGATGAGATTTTACACAAATGTGTTAAGTTATAGGTTGCCTGCATGAAGAGAGAGAGAAGGAGAGAGAGAGAGCGAGTGTGTGATGAGGGAGGAAGTGAGAGAGAGGGGGAAAGAGATGAAGACTGGAGTTTAGAGACTTTGAGCAATGGAGTGATAGCAGTGATCAGTAATAGGGATGTGGAAGAAAGAAGGGGGAAAAAATAATAAAAATAATTACGTTTAGTAGATAAAGCTGTAGAATCAAATTTGCAAGTTATAGCAGATTTACCAGAGAAAGGGGGGTGAGGAGAAACTAGTTTTGGCGGTTGATGAGGAACATAAAAACTGAAGACAAGGAATATAATCTGTTACATTCTAAAGTAAAATATTTATTGCAATAGATTCCATGATGATTTTCTATATGAATTTTGGAACTCTTGAGTTCGTGTTATTCTTCTCACTTACTAGGTCAGAGGGTAATTATAATATGAGGGTAAGGTATTAATTATAATATCCTACAAATAAAATAATCAAGCAGTCTATTATCTATTGTCCTCAGTGCTTCAGCTCTTTAATTTCCTATTCAAATTTTATTCCTTACTTCAAGTCCTTTTCTCCTTGATGATTAGTAATCTAAATGTTCCAATTTAAATAAATGCTGACTATTAATAATTTATAATGAAAAAGCTATTTACTTATAATAATTAAACCATCTTTAGCCACTCCCTATACTAATTTGCTTATTTTGTTAAATTTAGACAGTTTGGAAAAAAGGAAATTAACTGTTTAATATATTTTCTCAAAAATATTCGTCCTATTTACTATGACATGTCAACCGTATCAAGTATATATTTTAATGTAAGTTACAGCCGAACAAGGTTACACTCACCTACATTACTTTAAGTTGGCCTCTGAAATAGACTTTTCACTATTACTCCTCGAAACTTTTATAAATTTTGTGAAGTCTTAATAATTTTATAAATTATTTCAAGTAGATGCCTCCTTGCTGACCATAGATTAATTTTAACTGGAAGTATATCATATATTGTATCGTTTATATATTCATGGTTTTTATTATTTAAGGTTTAAGATTGTAGCTCTGTTATTTCTAAGGTCTGGCTAATTGTATCATTTTGCTCAGTTGCAAAGTAATTGTAATTTTTATCTCTGCTCTGCAACTCTTGTAAATAAATAAATAAATTAATTAAAAATGAATTAATAAGAAAGGAGAAAATTAATAAGTTAGCTAAACCAATAAAACTAAATGAAAATGGTATTCTGGTACATGGATTGAAATGGATAAGCAGCTGCATCAGTAGGCTATAATATATGGTGGTAATTTAGTAACTTATGAGCTCACCTTTATTTTGTATAGGTCAGCCAGCCTCTCGATTGTGTGCACCTTCCTGGCCCCTTTTTCAGTGGTGGCGATTTTGATCCGTCCATCCTGACTCCAGACCTGGCGGTGGCCGAAGCGGTCAGCTGCGGCGTTCAAGATGCGTAGCCGGTGCGTCGTCAGGTCCTCTCTGATCGTGATGTTGGTCCCCTTCAACTTCTTCTTGGCTTCAAAGACCATTCGCCGAGTTCTGTAGCTACAGAAACGGATTATGATCGGACGGTCTTTTGGCTTGTCATGTCCGGGTGCTGGTGCCTGTCGTCTCCCAACTCGATGAGAGCGGTTGATCTCTTCGAGTTTAACGTTGATATTCAATTTTTCTTTAAATAATTTGATGGCCAGTTGATCGGTATCCTCTCTTTCACGCTCAGGAACACCAAATATTCGAAGGCAATGCCGTCTTCCATACTGCTCAAGGTCGTCGACCTTCAGCTCGCATTTCTCTTCTAGCTCAGTGACCCTTTGATTGAGCCTTCTATTCTCCTCTTTTAGCGTTTCGAATTCTGCAAAAATAGATTGCAGGGCCGTTGTCACTGCAGCGTTGACAGCTTCCTCAACCTGCTCCTTCATTTTGAGGAAGAACTCGTCGGTGCCCGAAATAGATTCGGCAGGTACCGGAGGGATGGCAGCGTTCCGCTTCGGAGTGGCACGTCCTTTCACCATCTTCACTATTCTTAGCCTTGATTGAAAAGAGAAAGCGGGTTTGAAGAGCTGAAGGTTATAGATGTTTGTAGATTTGGAATTAGTTTTTAGTTGATTATTCTTGAATGCGTAGAAATTTTGCAAAAATAATTACACTATTGAATTCCTTTTAAAAAGCTGAACAAGATAATGTACTATTTATAATAAATTGAACTGATAAACCCTACGAAAAAGCTTCTTGAATACGGAGCCGAACTAACGTGCGTCTCACTCGCTATGCATACAGTGAGAGAGCAAGAATGGAAGAGAAAGGGAAAGATGATAGGAAAAGAAGAAAAAATTGGGGAAGTGAGGGAGAAGGAAGATGATGATGATGATGACGGATTAATTTGCGGAACAACATAGATCAGTGGTTCCCAAACTTTTTTGCCTCATGGACCCCTTGCCATGAATTTTGGTTAAAGGTGGACCCCCTGCATAAAAGTCATTAATTTTTTTTAAACTATAAGTTGAAATGTGTTTTTAAAGCTGATGAAGTAGGTCTACTACTGCTCACAGTAAGCAATTCAAATTGTGGTGAAGAAAACATTAAAATGCACGTAAATTTTTTGTAATATAGTCTAATTTGAATTGAAATAATCAAATAGTATGACATATTGTTTTTGGTTATAGTGAAATAGTATTAATGGAACCCAAGAAGTATAACAGCCGGTATTTTATTATCAACATTGTGTCCTTTGTAGTAATTGCAACATTCGTATCTATTAAAATCAGCAAGGCTGCTCAATGTGGGCAAACACGACTCTCATTGTTAAGGAAATGTGATAGAGAGAGAATTGAGGAGAGGAGTTGGAAAATAGTAACAATGAATATAATTCACCTTTTTTAGAATATTGCATCAAATTTGTGACAAAAGGGCGATACAGATACAGTAATCAGTAGCATAGCGAAAATCTTTTAATGGGGGCCTTATTGGAGATTTTGGGGCCAACCCCTATGGAATACCCCCTAGGGTGAGGAGGGCCCGGGTATCCTCCCGGAAAATTTTTAATAAGTAGTCCCTCTAACGTCGTATTCCAAGAGATTCTACTCATGTCTGGAAAAGCATTAATCCATTTATTTTAGTCCACATTATGGGAAAATTTTTGAATTTTCGATGCTGAGAGCAATATTTGGTCTCAAAATCAGTAATTTTATATGGGTAGCCATGGAGTTTATAAATTGGGTAAAGTGAAAGCTTACATTCGATAAATCACTGCTTTTATGAATCGTTTGCCTAAGAACTTGAACCCACTTTTCGTTTATTGTTAGTTAATTTATTAGTTGTGAACAAATTTTAATGTATAAAATCTAAAAAATACTACTTTTATTAAGCCAATTTAGCAAGTTATAGTGATTTAAAATTATTATTACAATCATGGCCACCCAGAGACATTTTAGTGGCCCGGGACAGAGTTGAGGCTGGAGGCTCCCTTCACCCTAAACACTAATTTTCAATTAACGACTCGATTTCCCAACTAGCATTGCTTAAGTCTTTAAGCTATGCCTAGTTGCCTTCTGTACTAAAAAAAATCTGTGTAACTAATTTGAATTTTTTCTTCAATTTAAAGATAAAATTCGAATGTAAGCCAACTGATAACCATTTGTCGAAAAAGCGTAAAATATTTAAAATTATAAAAATTATTATGACTTTGAATGGAACTTGGTTCAACTTGCAAAGAGCAAATGAATTAATAACACAACCAATTCCAAACTTCAACTTATAGTAATTTTGTAATTACATAAATAGATGGTGACAGAACCTCAAAACATTGGGAATTCTGAAAAAAAATTGTTCTCAAGTTCTTGAAAGTGCAACTTTTAGCTTTTTTTACGGCTATCAACCCTCATATTATTTGTTGATTGATTCATAGCGTGACAAATTTCACGATCACAAACTCTTTGGGGTGTCAGATCTGAACAGTAACAGAAATCAGCATTTGAAGCCCGTCTGCAAAAATATTAAGAGACCTTTTCTCCTTTCAAGCCTACTAAGTCAACTTCATTCAAGTGGTCTGGGGAAATTCAAACCCATGTTTGGGGGCTCCAAAAATACTGGGACCCACCAGCATCGTGGGGTCTTTGAAGGCCCAAAGCCGAGGCAATTAGAGGACTCTTATGTATAAACGTTGAAATTTGAAAATATTCTAGATGCAGCCTACTTGAATCTCTACTTTGCATGACTATACTGGCAATTAAGACGGGCCCGTGGGCCCGTAGGTTCAGTTTGTAAAAAAGAGGCCCTGTAGGCCCTCTTAGAAGGAAAAACTTTCCTTTTTGAAATATGATAGAATATCATTAAAATATAAATAGGAGGCTCCTTTTGTTTATAACTTTAAAAGGCGACTTTTGCTTATAACAATATTGCTGAAAATAGCTTGAAAATTCTTAGTACCTGACTTGTTAGTGGCCTACCAGTAAATGTTAATAGTTTTAAAATATAATAGAAAATAGAAGATAATTTAAGGGTATGGGGCTTGTTTTTCTCATATTAATACAACTAGAAACGGAAATTTATATTTGGTAAACCTGAGCTGTTTAGTCACCTACCAGTGAAGGCTTATAATTTTCAAATATACGAAAACTAAGTATGAATTCTCTGATTTAAAAATGTTTTTATAGAAAGCGCTATTATTTCAAATAGATATAATGCTTGCTTGCATGTACGTATAACAGTATTATACAAGTACATAAGTATAGCCTACTGGTTCTCTGTGATGCTTTCCATTACGAAAAACTTGATGAACAATGTAATATAAAAAATGACACTGCATTCCTATTTAAATTATGATTTTTACTCACGTATACTTGAGATATAAGAGGGATGCACTTAACTTCTAGGCTGATGAAGATTCTGTTTAGAAGTGAAATGCATACCTCCAGTATCTCCAGTATAAGTGAGTAAAAATCCTAATTTACAGATACAGTGTCAGTTTTTATATTAGATTGTACATAGCATATACCACGCCCCGATCCAAAGACATTTTCTATTGTGGACCCCCATTAACTTATCATGGACCCCCAATTTTATTTTTCACTGACATGGACCCCCTGGCAGGTACCCGTGGACCCCAGGGGGTCCACATGGACCACTTTGGGAACCACTGACATAGATGATCAAACAAGGAGAGCAAAGTACGAAACAACGTGAAACAAAGTTTAGACAACTGGAATTTGAAAAAGAAAAAGTTCAGGTTTATTGAAAAAATACAAAATCGGTATAAAGTGAGAAGAAGATGAAGAAGAAGAACTGAAAAATCATTTTGACGGACGAAGCTTTGTTGCACATTAAATTGCAAAAAAATCACCGGAACGAATTTTTCCAATTTAGTCTTTGAACTTATTTGATGCTCACGATTTATCTTCTTTCTTTTTTTAATTTACCTTCCTGCCTGCCGCACTGGGTTATTATCGGCGAATGAAAAGAAAAAGTAAATAATAAAGGGAGTGAGTGAATAATTCGAGAGATGAGTCATCGTTGTCGTTTATGGGGGAAGTAGCTGCAGGAAAGAAGAAGCGATGAGGAGGAGGAGGAGGAGGAGGAGGAGGAGGAGGAGGAGGATGAGGAGGAGGAGGAGGAGGAGGAGGAGGAGGAGGAGGAAGATGAAGATGAAGAGGAGATGGATGAAGGGGAGGAAAAGAAGATGAGCAAGAAGAAGAACAAAAACAGACAGAAAAGAAAGGGGAAGAAGAAGAAGAAGAAGAAGCAGCAGTGTAAGGGGAAGAAGTAGGAGGAGAAGAAGGAGAAACAGGAGGAGGACGAGCAGGAGAAGCAGAAGAAGAAAAGGAAAGTGAAGAAGAAAAAGAAGAAGAAGAAAGTGAAGAAGGAGAGGAAAAGGAGAACAAGAATACGAAACAGAAGAGTATGATGAAGAAAATGAGGAATAAGAAGAAGAAGAAGAAGAAGCAACAGAAGGGGAAGGAGAAGCAGTATAAGAAGGAGAAGATTATAATGAAGAAGCAGGGGGAGGAAGAAGAAGGGGAAGAAGAAGAAAACGAAGAAGAAGAAAATGGGTAAAGGTAAAGAAGAAGAAAAAGAAGAAGAAGTGGAAAAAAGAAGAAAACGAAGAAGAAGTGGAAAAAGAAGAAAAAGGAAAAGGAAAAGAAGCGAGAGGAAGATGAAGAAGAAGAAGAAGAAGAAGAAGAAGAAGAAGAAGAAGAAGAAGAAGAAGAAGAAGAAAATGGTGAAGAAGAAAATGGTGAAGACGAAAAAGAAGAAAATGATGGTGATAAAAGGCCAAGAATGGCTTGTAATTATATAGCGCAGAGCAATGATGATAATCGACTACTCTGTCTGAAATGGTGGCTGGAAGTTTTTTATTTACCGAGGAAATTATCTGCTGGTGACTGATTTCGTGAGTAGAAAAATGAAAAAGAAGATGGGAGGGAGATCCTTATTGGGTATTATCGGGGCTTTGTCTTGCTGTGCTTAATGAACATCGATTGCTTTTGCTGCTCTTTTGATAAGCTGGTGAAAGAGAAATGTTTCATTTCTGTGTCATTTCTTTTTAAACAATTGACCTGTATTATTTGTCTCCTTGTTCAATTTGTGTCAATTAATGTTTTTTTTTCTAATTCTTGTTTAGAATGACTGTAGCACCAGTGTCTTACCTGGGTTATTGAGATAGAAAATCTAAATTTGGTATATTTGCTTTGGTTCAGACAAAAACTATATTTTGAAACAACCCTCCATCTTCCTGCGTTTTTTATATTACCGTACTTTCTATTTTGTTTTGATTGTCACAATCTAAGCGATAACATTATCAAAACAATTGAACATCATATCAAATAAAGTTTGACAGTGTAATTAGATTTTACCACAATTTGATGTAAAATAGAATAATTATTGGAATAAACTTTACTAGAGAATTCAACACTTTCTTATTCGTGTGATGGCCTTTTCACATTGTAGTAATGCTTCCTCAGACACGGTGGAGGCCTGCTGAATCAGGTTTGAAACCTGGGGTTGGGGTTGAGGGTAACCACAATCCCAGTTTTTAAAGCATTCAGAACAGTTTTAGGTTTTCAAACCCAAGTTATGACCATTTCGCATTGTTGAAATGCTTCCAGCCGTGTTTGAGGAAGCATTCCTACAATGTGAAATGACCATCACACGAATAAGAAATTGTTGAATTCACTAGTCAAGTTCATTTTCAATAATTATTCAAGTGAAAAAGTTATATGGAATGACATAAAATTTGATTCTATGTTATCTACAGTATCATTAATATTTTATATGTATAGGTAATTTTATTGGACTTTTGTAAATTCCGTAACTAAGATGCTTTTATAAGCTGAAGTGTACTCATGTATGTACTCTGTATGATGGATTGGGAACTTTTTCATTTGTTACGAAGATGTATGTTGATATAACTTGACATTTGTCACAAGAATTGATTTGTTGCTGTATCATTGAATCAGTTAGATGTGAATGGAGTGGATATACTTCAAAAGAGGAATAATGATAATTATATTCAAATATCTGTCAAAAATTTCTGCAAAATATTCATAATACATTATTTCAAAATTATATCCATCCACTGGATGGATAATCAGCAAATCATCTTCACTGTTTTAATATTATTGAAAACAATTTCACTATTTAAAAAGTTAATTTTATTTATGATGATAATGTATAACATAAAAAGTAATCAATTAATTGCTTTTAACTAATGTTTTTTCAATTAATCAATGTTTTTCGTTTGTGGTTTTCAGGGTGAAGACAACGTAGAATACTTTCTCGGACTGACGCCTACCGGTGTCATAGTTTTGAGGAATAAGAATAAAGTGGCCAATTATTTCTGGTAAGATTAACTAAATAAACCATAAACTTTAATAAACTATATCATAGGCGAAGCAATCAAAAATGAATTAAGTTTATGGTCTATGACAAAACTTACAGATTACAGGAAATAAATAATTGACTGAAAGGAATTTCAAATTTTGAGATTTTTTGCCATTTTAAATCACAATATCATGAACAAAAAATTAATTGTTTTAAAACTTCTGTAATTCATTCTTATTAGAGCTATTCAGCGATATAATATTAGTGTGAACGATGTTAAAATTGGAGAAAATGAAGATTTTTAAAAACTTTTATTGAACATATTTGATTGTTGAATATTAGTGATAATGAATATTGCAGAACTTGGTGAATATATTTAGTGTTTATCAATGTTAATCACATCTATTTGAAGTGACAAACTCTTGAAACAACAACTTTAATAATACAATTGTGGTACAACACCTATAACAATTGGTTAGTGGAAAATGAAATAAATCATTTAGTGAATAGAATTTCACATTTTGAGATTTCTTGCGATTTCAAATTACAAAACTAAGAACAATAAAAGAATGATTTTTTCCTGCAACTGCTCGTATAGTAGTTCTTTACGTACTGAAAACTAATTGTAAAATACCTCTTTACTGCTGAGCAAGCGGTAAAGTACTTGACGCTCGCCAGCTGTTTTCTTTACGCTTCTGTTTTGATTTTGATGTCTTCTCATTGGTGGATCATGGAATCCCTGAAATTCACATAACCTCAAAAAAGGCGAACGCTAACCAAATCCGCGCATGGTCTGTGATGTTACAAACTACAAGCTTTTATTGTGTTGGAATCCAGAACTGCAGTTTTAGGAAAAATATTGTATGCAATTCGCGCGTGAAGCTTCTTTATCGCTCTCGCAAAATTACTAAATATTTAATTTACTAAATATTTATTTAAATTACTAAATATTACTAATAATTAGTAAATGTTTTGGCTCGAGCGATAAAGTCGCGCTTCACGCTCTTAATACATAAATAACTATTTCAATTCTACTGTAATAGAATATGCATGAATTTTGTCCTCCTGGATATCTTGTTCCATAACAATCTGCGTTGTTAATATTCCTTTATGGTAAATTCAACGAATTGCGTCAATTTTAATTGAAAATAAATAATATTTTCACTTACATGATCAGTCAAGGTGAGTCTCCATGACTCGAAAGCGTTTGGTCTAAAGCGAGTAAAAACATTATTTATTCTCAATTAAAATTGACTGCAAATCGCTGAATTTACCATAAAAAGTTAAAGTTATCCTATTTATTGATGTAATTTATCAATAAAAACTCAAAAAACACTTTTAAGTGGAAATTAACTCACGTTATGGCGTGACGGCCGTTTCACTCTGTTGTCAAGAGCATCGTCAGACGACCCACAGTACACTCAGTCTGTGATAAAATTGTAAGTAAAACCAAAGCTGAATCTCATTGATAAATTGTAAGTACCTTACAAGTAGCAAACTAAAGTGTACTATGGGTCGTCTGACGATGCTCTTGACAACAGAGTTAAACGGCCGTCACGCCATAACGTGAGTTAATTTCCACTTGAAAGTTTTTTTTTAGTTTTTATTACATATTAGTGGAAACAAGATGGATCTCCAACATCATAATTTATCAAATTTATTCAGAGTTGACTATGTTCAGTGTTGAAACCCTGAATGTAATTTGAGGACAAAAGATCTCTTTCATAAATTCTAATTGATATTTTATCCATTTTTTCAGGCCAAGGATAACAAAGATTTATTTTAAGGGTAGATACTTCATGCTACGAGTCTGTGATAAAAATGTAAGTAAAACTAAAGCTGAATCTCATTGATAAATTGTAAGTACCTTACAAGTAGCAATATAGATATGTAATACTGTTAAACATAGTTGAAACTTCTAATAGTTGGAGCATTGTTATAATATTAAAAAACAATCCTGTTAATCATAGGTAACAATAGAGTAATAGAAGTAGTTGTAACTCCTATACTAGAACATTATTAAAAACAGTGCAGTCAATCAATAAAAAAATAAATGAAAGTTTTTGTTAGCATGTCTTGCATAATGCGAGTGTAATATGAAGACTGGGCATTAACTTGAAGAAAACTAAATTAATAAATAAATATAATTTGAAAAAGTAGGGGAAAAACATGAGATCAACATCAAATAAACTTAGTTTTTGCCGGTCACCGAAGAAGTAAGTTAAAGTATTTAGAGTATAATATAAATTTATTATGTCTAGTTTTGTGTAATCCATTGGTTAGCACGTGAACTGTGGGGAGTCTACAATAATCAAATGAAAATATGCGCAATAAATAACTTATACATTTTTTTTAAGAGTGTAACTTATTTTTTTTTGCAGAATGAAGAAAACACATATGGCTTTGAAACACCTTCGAAACCAGCATGCAAGCACTTGTACAAGTGCTGTGTTGAGCACCACGCCTTTTTTAGACTAGTACAGGTCTCACCCAACCCACCCGACGTTATAGGCACCCGGTTCAGGTTTGTAGTATTTTAGATATAAATTAGTAAGTTTAATTCGGATTCTCAGTGGGGGTTTTATGAATAGAATGAATGAAATCAAGCAAAAGTATCGCTCATAAAAATACATGATGTACAATCAAACTTAGTGTAGAAAAATTAGAGTTTGAAAACAAATAATCACAATATAATGAACAATCTAATTTCAAAATTGACACTGTATTTCTATTCTAAATAGAAATACAGTGTCATTTTTGATATTATATTAGTTCATCAAGTATTTCGTCATAAAAAACATCACAGACAATATAACGCTCATAGAATCACATTTATAATCATAATGTACAGAAATTATGTGTTGAAAACAAATAATCACAACATAATGCGCAAGAAGCACCATTATTGCTTTTACAAATAAGCTCTGTTAGTGCACTATTGCATTGGGCTGTCATCATTGGCTATTTCTACCTCTTTGATATGAAGGCTATGCAATTTTCTCTTCATTTAGTTAATAATATATTTCATTCTTCTTTAAATCAAGAAAGATTAAGCTGTGTTTTTTCCAGTAAAAAATTTCTAGTAGACTTCAAATGTGAACCTTTCGATTATATTGATGGATTTTATAGAATAAAACAGAGTGTTGGGTATAAACCATGTTGTTTACTTTTCACTAGATTGTATGGAACTCAAATATGAATAATACTAACTTCTCAACAAAAGTTACTGAAACTGCCAATGTTTAAATGAAATTTCTATTCAGTTCACATTCTCTGAAAGTTATATAATTTATTGATAAATTGGTGAATTATTGATTATTAAATCGGAGTATTCCTCTTACTTTAGTGGTAATAATTACTAGTAATAATATTATTATTATTTTGATAGTGGGATGAAGTAAGATGAAACACTAATAAAAATAAATTTCTATTGATAGATAGAAATAAACTGTTTATTAATGAAAGTGTAATAGTTCTAACTGCCTAAAAAATAATTAATAACAAGTACCTATAATTATACAAAATATAATACTACCTATCAATAATAATCCTTTTCTACTACAAACTGAAAAATGGGATATTTCTTCATTTCAATTTAGTTTTCAGAAAATTCACTTTTTTCGTTGAACAGGAGCATTAGCTCAGGAATAGCAATCTTCATTTCATTTTGGTCGGAACTTTTTACTTTTTCATGTTCAATTCAAATGAAATAAAAATTTATCAATCAAAATAAGGTTACAAAATCTCTATAGCATTAACTTTTCATTGCAAATTACACGACTTACAGTCAATTTTAATTGTGAATAAATGATATTTCCACTCGCTTTTGGCCAAACGTTTTCGAGTCATGGAGACTCATCTTCAAAGGTTTTGACTGCAAGTCGTTGAATTTACAATAAAAAGTTAATATTAACACGTAGATCGTTATGGAACAAGAAATTCAAGAATCTATACATAATAACTTAACAGAATATTTGTTATCAAAAATCTCTCATATAAACCACTACAAAAACTAAATGTTGAGGCTGAGTTAATATTATTTTTAAAAAAATGCAAATATTATTTTGATAGTAAGATGAGAGCATCTATAATACAAATAGATGTCTATTGATATCAATAGAAAAAGACTAATTATTTATAAAAATAAAGGAAATTCTAACCTCCAAAGAAATAGTAAATAATAATCTTCCACTACAAACTAGCAAACTATAAAATGGGTATATATCTTCATTTCAATTAAAGCACTCTCCCCTACTCCAACTCGGGAATAGCAATCTTCATTTCAATTTGGTCAAAATTTGCTTTTCTATGTTGAATTTGAGCATTCGCTTCAATTCAAACTCAGAAATAGTTATCTTCATTATTTTCAAATTTTTTAAAAATTTATTAATTTTTTTTTGTTTTTTTGTTTTACAGTAGTGGTAGAGCCGAGAAAATCTCTCAGCGTGAAGCGCAGATGCGACTGCGCAGTCCGCCTCAATTCACTAGAACGCCAAGTAGAAGATATCAAAGGAGAATTGTTGAAGGTGCTCAAGATAGTAAGTGCATCTGTCATATTAATTCTTGATCGTTTCTATTAATGCCTCTAATAATTTTCAAGCTTGAAATCTTGGCTAATAAATACATGTAAGTTACATCATGAAGATAAGAGTTTCTGTATTCATTTTAGTTAAGTCAATCTAATATCAAAACAAACACTTAAATTTATAATGTTATTAATTTATGATTTAAATTTATTTTTGATTTTTATATTTCTTAAATTTATGACTTAATTTATTATGATTTTTATTGTAAATTTAACGACTAGCAGTCAATTTTAATTTTGAATAAATAGTATTTCTACTCACTCAGGCCAAACGTTTTCGTGTCATGGAGACTCATATTCAAAGATAATTTCAATGAGGGTCTTTGAAGATGAGTCTAGATGACTTGAAAACTTTTTGCGTGAGTAGAAATATTATTTATTCACAATTGAAATTGACCGCAAGCCCTTAAATTTACATTAAAAAGTAATTATTAACAACGCAGATTTTTATGGAACAAGAAATCAAAGAATTTGATTTTTACTCACTTATACTGGAGGTACTTAATTTAAATAGAAATACAGTGTCAGTTTTGATATTAGATTGTTCATCAAATATTTCATCATGGAAAACATCAGAAATTATAAGTTGAGACTTAAGTGACAAATTTTCATTACAATATCACTAACTCAACATTATTGAAATTGAGCATCACTGAATAGCAGTAGCGTAGCGAAAATCTTTTCATGGGGGGGGGGGGGTTTCGGAGATTTGGGGGCCCCCCAGTGGGTCTGAGGGGTATGGAATTGAAAGTGCAACTCTGAGCTTTTTGTTGATATCAACTTTTTCTCATATTACTCTTCCCTCATATTATTTGTTGATTGATTCTTGGCGTGACAAATTTCACGATCACAATGAACTCTATAGTAGGGTATCAGATCTGAACAGTAAGTAATAGAAATGAGCATTTGAAGCTCGTCTGCAAAAATATTAAGAGACCTTTTCTCCTTTCAAGCCTACTGTGTCAACTTCATTCAAGAGGTCGGGGGGACCTTCAAACCCACGTTTGGTGTCTCCGAAAGTGCTGGGACCCACCAGCATCGTGAGGTCTTTGAAGGCACAAAGCCGAGGAAATTAGGGGAGCCTGGTGTATAAACGTTGCAATTTAAAATATTCTAGAAGCAGCCTAATTTAATCTCTACTTCACATGAATATACTGGCAATAAAAACGGGCCCGCGGTGCCAGGGGCCTCTCAGGTCTGTTAGGCTTCTAAGAGACCTCTAGAGGTCTAAACTTGAGAAAAAAATGGCCCTGATTTAGTAGCTGGAAAATTTGGGGCCGCTTATTTTATTTTTGTTTTGTAACTTGCTTACATTTGTAAAATGATGTGGCCTCTTGACGTTGAGGCCCAAGGCCCAAGGAAACTTGCCTTGCTCGCCCCATTTAATTGAAGTATTTGTTTTAGTTAATTAAAGTATTTTTTTTAGTTAATTAAAGTATTAAAAGTATAGTATTTTTTCCAGCAGTAACATTATCCAGGCTACTTTTAACGTATGAAAACCTTTTTACCTCCAGTAACCGATATTATCGTATTTTTATTGATGCCTCGCTACTCGTTTTTGGGGCCTCTTCTACGGGTTCAAGGGGGGGTTGTAACCCGGAACCCCCCCCCCCCCCGTCGCTACGCCACTGCTGAATAGTATAGGTTCAAGTGAATAAAATTGAAAATTCAAACGAAATAAAATGTAATATTGAAATGTAACAAATTTACATATTTTTCACTAAATATAAATATATAATTGTGGGCTTCATCCAACAACTATTGAGTTATTTTCATAGCAATACTTACGTAGGAATTATTTTTTATCATTTTAAATTGTAGTAATTCATATATATTTTCAATGTCATATCCTACCCTAAATATACAAAATGACCTCTATTTTGCACTTTATTATGTATAGAATTATTCTAGAGATGAATTAAATTGACTATTAAATTCAGTTTACTAGAGGGGTGGTGATTGGTCACGTGGTGAACCAATTTAATTTTCTAGTGGGGTCGGTGAGCGTGGTGTTCATGCGATCGTAATGTTTAGTTACGAGCGCTCAAGACTGCGTTTGGATGGGTGACCGTGTATCAATTACTTGATGTTATAAGCAGTATTATCACTTACCCGGTGGTTCGGAAGCCACCTAAAATTTATTGTAGGTCCACCATGTTCCCCATAACATGGCTCAAACGGCGAGGTGGACCTACCCATGAGGGTCTCCCCACCAATAAAAGTCATTCGCTTATTATTATTATTTATTACTGGAGTTCAATTTTTTCATTACTTGAGCATTCCAGTGCAACTTTGTAGTTTTTTCCTGAGGAATGATTTCAAAATTGAATTGAAGTTTTTCTTCCTTTGTCTCACGGTATTTTTATTTTTTTAAATATTTGTATGTTCCCTTTTGTATTTGTTTTTTATTGTATTCCTCACTATTTTTCTCCCTGTTATTTACAACCAGGGACGTAGTCTCAAAACGTACCTTGGGCTAGCTCTCCTCGCAATTAAACCCCCCTCCCTTCCAAAAATTACCCTCCAATTACAAAAAAAATTATGTTGTGTTTAAAGCCCAGAACAACACAGACGTTCAATTAAATTAACCGTATACACCTAACCATATAACAAACGGATAAAAATTAAAGAACTTAAAAAAAATAGAAACAAAGTTATAAAAACAACGAACTGCCGACAGATTGACCGAATCGAAACTAATCTTCAAACAATAACATGAACGCTGACTTGACCCATCAACTCGCTTCGGCTACAGCCGGCCGTGTTCGCCACTGTTCGGGCGAGGGCTTGCTCTCTCAGAGCGATAGCTCTGAGTCCAGTTCACTGCAATGAAAAACGAACCCATCCCCACCCCACCTCACTCCATCATCGAGAATAACATTGCCGATATGGGCCGCTGGGCTAGCGCTGTGAACGAGCTAGCTTGGCGTATTTGGCCTCGTCGCGCCGCATCGTGCACGCTTAATTTGATGATAAACTTAACGCCACTACTGTTTTTCAACACTTTTTACCTTCTTAAATATATATCTGAAAAAAAAATATTTCTTAAAACTTAGTTAGGCTTCGCAGCTAGCCTAGCTAGCCTTGAGAATACGCCACCGTTTACAACTCTTTATTTCCACTATTCTTTATTCTGCACTTTCTTCTTCTCCTCATGGTTTTTCATCAATGTATTCAAGTTGTATCTTTATTGAAGATTTTGCATGATTAAATATATTCTACTCCAGCTTTGGTGTGTGTCGTGATATTTATTATTTTTTTCCAGTTCCCAAAATAGATGAAATTCCAAAGGCTAATAAAGAGAATATTCCTGTACATGAAGTAAAGCACATCTCTGTACCACAACCTGTGCAATCGTAAGTACAATGTACATTATGTCATGCTTAAAATTATTAAAAGTGGCTTAGACAAAATATAATTACCTAACCTAGCCTAACCTTGGTTTCTTCAGTTTAATATTACAAAAAGCAGTTCCGAACAATAGCCTGTTGTATTTACATTAATTGTTAAAGTCAAATGGAAATTGTTATTTTTATTTATTCAATTAACTAAAATGCAATGAAAATGAGAATACAACAGGCCAATACTACTTTTCTAGTTCACTTTTCACCAAAACATCAACAGAGTCCAAAGAACTCTGTTCTCTGCTGTAAAATCACTTCCTGGTGGTTCGGAACCCACCTAAAACTGTAAGTTAAGCTCATCAATCACCATTATCCAACTCATTACCGATTACCCATGCACAGGTCTCAAACCCATGTGGGTTTAATCCTACAAAGAAAAACTGTGCTGCATGAATAAATGATTTGAACTATTCAAATACCCAGGCTATTCAAGATTTTAAAGTTTTTTTGAATTGATTTTATCTTCTGTGTTTTGGAAGGAATAAATGTTTCAAATTGGTCCTTCTTCATGAATTCCCCCATGTATAGTTCAATTTATCTCTGCTTATACCTTTTGTTGCTGTTTTGCAGTGTCAGCAGTTTGTACCGCGGCACCAGTATCATGACATCGCGGTGCGATTCGCCGCGTAGCACCCGCAGCGCACCTTGGACGGTTGGAGGGGTAGGGGTTGGTGGAGCGCCGCCATCGCGAGGCCTCTATTCGGGCTCGAGTCCGCGTTCGGTGCGCTCCAGCGGCCATGCCAGGCCTCTCACGACGCACGCACGCCGCTCCTCGTCCGTCGAAAGCCACAGCAGCAACGACTCACGCTCTTGTCGTAGGTTAGTCAACAACAGATGATATACTAAAATTATTATTTATTCTACTGTTATTTATTCTTTATTTGGAAATGTTGTAATAGAGACAGTTTTGGGCTGAAAGCTTGTTGTTTCTTTACAATAAGTTGTATCAATAAATAAATAATAAATAGACCGATACAATGGAGTATCCAAGGACCCTAATAATTTTCAGTTGCGCTGATATGCGCATGCACCATTCAACTGTTTTGATTTCGACAGAGGGATTATTAAGTTGCTCACATCAAAAGGCAATGGAATGATAAAAAAAGTAAACCAAATGTATTCACAAGCATTAATTATTTTTAGTACAATATACACAAATTTCTTGAATTTTATTCATTTATTTATTAAACAAAACACAATCAAGTAAAGATACAACAGGCACAGCCCACTACTGCTTTCTTTGAAAATTTGCAACTAAAAAAAACAAATTTTAGGTTATGTTCAACTAGAAATTTCACTTTGCGGTACAATTAATGACTCTGTCCAAAACAAAAGTATCAATTTAGTAGTTCGCTTTAAAAACGTAACAGTCTAATAGTCCATAGAAAGAAGATGTAGTTTTGAATTTCATTGGAGGTCTTAAAACCGAAAATATAGTTCAACTAGTGCTAAAAATGGCTGCCTCGCTTAGTACTGAAAGCATGGATTTCATGGAACAAAACCCTAGTTATATTGATAGGAAACTAACCAAGTGAAAGCACTCTAACTAGTGATATAAATTGTATATTTGCATGAATAAATTCATATGAATCTGACTCTTTTTTCGAATTTTAGACACAGGCACAGAAGCAGAAGAGGCTCGGACAATGAGAGTGAACTATCGAGGTGTTCAGGTAAATCAAGAAGGCACAGGCATCGCAGTAGGCGCTCTTCGGGCAGCGAACATGAATCAAAGAGGCATTCCAGCTCAAAACATAGGCAAGTTACCTAAATTAAATATTGTTTTAAAATATATTTTAAAGATTTTGCAAACTTTCTAAGAATGATAAAAGTAATTGAGGAAAATCTGCTGAAATGTGCCCCTGCACAATCGGTGAATGTATAGAACAGCTATGAGAGGAATCGTAGCTCCTTATTTTTCAAATAGTAATTTGTTATATATATAATGGTGCATTGGGGTGTGTTTACACCAAGGTTAGTAGTTTTATATCCTTGTTAGCAGTCTTCAACCAAGCGCCGAAGAAGAATCACATAGCTCGAAACGCGTCCGCCGCGACTCATAAATGTCAGTTCTGCACAGCAAGTTTCTACATAAATAATTAGACTGTAGTTCACGAAAATGGATATTCACAATAATAAAATTTTTGTTAGTATAAACGCAGCACCTCTGGACGTTTTCTGTTCGTGGTGCTTCTGGGGTGTTCTTCTTTATTATTATAAATTATTATTCGATAATTCAGATATTACCAAGAATAGCCAAAATTTGAATAAATATGATATGGTATGCATCGTTCAGTCTATCGTGGTAAAAAATAATCTCTTCCCCATTTCTAGTCTTGTGTATACGGTATTTTGCTCTTGCCGATATTAACCGAATTGAACTTAATTTGCTTACTAAATTAATTAAAAACTGCATTTTTTTATTTGTTAAAAGAGTTTGAGTGTTAAGAAGCTATTTTCAAATACAAAGTTGTATCTTTTTTCACATTGAATATTTTTTTCAATGAGATGACCTCTCATAAATATTCAAAATAAAATTAATAAAATGTATCTTTACTTACTTCTACAATGGTCATTCAGACTGGACTTCAACCGTTTAAAAACTCATTCAAGAAACTCCAACTTTCCCATGGATTTACATTTCCATTCCATCTAAGACTTTCAAGGGAGATTTCTATTTCTCTATGTATTTCTTGCAACAAACACCTGCTATAGTGTGGTGGAACAGCTCCTGAATGATAAGACAAGTGGTAATTTCTGATATGATAGAAACTGTTTGATAGTTTAATGCGATGTTTTATGATTCACGAAATTTTTGTAAGTGTTGTGCTTAGGTCATATTATGTTCAATCACATCCCATTGCTATTATTCATTTCACTGCCCATTATTAACATAACTATTCAACCTTTATGCCCATTCTATTGTAAAAATTCACTTAATTCATATATTTTTATTCATGGTTCAATACTTACATTTTAGTTCTCACTCAGTCCCCTTAAAAAATTCTAAATTATTCTGGAACAATGGATCAAGGCCAAAGCTTTTTACACTGTTGAAGAATTTAGAGGTTTGGATGTGATAAACATGAAGTTTTTTCAAGATAATATCATTTGCATGCTCTAATTAGTTTCAAGTGGTTCTATTTGTATTACATTAGGATTAACTAGTTGTAACTTGAAATTAGTTGATACTGAAAGTAACTTTAAATTAAATTATCCTGTTTCTTAAATTGTTGACTCGTGTACTATTCCATGAGTGCATGGTGCATAGATTATTCTATGAGTGCATAGACAAGTAATGAATAGAATATAAATATTAAATATTCACTTGTAATCAATAGTATTGATACTATAGGACAAGTGATAGCCGTGAGTCGTAGAAGTTATCTGTTCAATCAGATACAGATAAGCTGCAAACTCCTGGGCCCTCTTTGTCAGGGTGACCGATTGGTTTGGCCAGCATAAAAGACTGTTCTCTGCTGAAGAATCTGAGCGGACCTCTGCTGTAAGCTCAGAACCCACCTAAAAATGTAGGTTCATCTCATCATCCACTGTCATCCATCTCATTAACCGCAGACTGGTCTTAGACCTATGTGGGCTTCATTCTTCTAATAATAATTATTTATGTTCAAATATCAAGTTAAAAGTGATATAGGACTACAAAATTGAATTTAATCATTATTTTCTATTCTGTTTAGGTACGAATTGGTGGAATCCGAGTCACAGTGGAAGGAGGTGCAACGCAAACAGGCCGAGGGGAGTTCTGGGGTGCACCATGCCACAGTTATTAGCAGTAGTGGAGGGGGTGGTGGGGGAGGGGGTAGAGGGGAGAGACCTCGCTCCGGCTACATGAACAGCGGCATGGAGACTGAGAGCGAACACTCCTATCATCATAGGCGCAAACATCGCAAGCACAGGTGACAATAAGCTACAAACTTTATTAGTGCTTGTATTATTTTTAAGGTTCTGCAAAATCTTATCAAGGGTTCTATTTGTCTATTAAAATTGGAATTCATATCACACAGCATGGCAGGTGTACAGCACAGCTGATTTCTCAGGTCAGGATTTGGATGGAGCCCTCTCGTGGAGAAGTAGAGGAACATTGCATTTTTAGGAGTTTTGTTGGATAGCCGATTGACCTCGGCTCCTTACATTGAGAAAATATGTTGTAAAATTTCATCTGGGGTATTTGTCCTGCGATAGCTTGCTAGATTAAATGACAGAAAGTTACTTTTTATAGCTTACCATGGGCTCTTACTGTCACATATTAGGTATGTAATATAGGGTAATTCATCAAAACAAACCCTTGATAGGGGTTTTAAAATCCAAAAGGAAAGCTGTTAGGCGTATGGAAAGAGTAAATAGATTAGATTCATGTAGACCGTTGTTGAAGAGACTTGATCTCCCAAATGTACCCTGCTTGTATGTGTATGAAGGTACTTTATATGTAAAAAAGAGCGATATTATCCAAAATCTTGATGTACACGATTATAATACAAGACGCCGAGGAGATTATCACTTGGTGAGACACAATAGTAGCTTATACAAACAAAAACCTAGTTATATTGGTAGGAAACTCAACAACAAGCAACGCAGTTTTTAAAGAGTCTTCAAAATATAGAAATAATTAATAAAGCAATTGAAAAAATATTTAGTTGATAAAGCTTCCTATAGTGAACAAGAGCTCCTTTCGTATCAGAATTAAGCTTCATCTCAACTACTTCATTCAACTAGTAATTATGGTAACTAGGGGAAGAAGATTGTATAATTGTTGATCTGACTTGTCTTATACTCCTTAACTGGAGTCTCCAAGACGTAATCTATGAAAAAATATATATATATACTTATCTGTGCTATTAGCAATTAAATTTTGAGTGGAATGAATATCTTATTCATGCTTTTGTTTGAATATTTGCAGATCAAGATCAAGATCACCGTCAGACAAGCCACGCCTACCCGAGGAGTTGAAACAGCATCTTGAGTTCCAATTGGTCGAGACAGAGGGCATGAGCGAATCACAGCTGCGCGAAATACCCTACAAAGTGGTCGAGACTAGCACAGCCAAAGCTGTCAAAGTGAGGCTGTCTCCAACCTCAAAGAGAAGAACGCACTCCGCCAGAAGAGTCAAAAGGTAAAAAAAATAAGTTGTCAAACTTTTTCAATATGTGATTAATTTTGAAAAGTATCCAATAGACAACTTTACTATAAAACTTATTTTGAAAAATTTCAATTCATATTGAATGATTGAAGATATTGTTAAATCCACTTCAAGTTATTCAGGGAAATAATTTTTAATTTTTATTTATTTCTTGAATTCAAATGAGATAATTAATCTCGAAATTTCATTCAATGAAATGCCAAAGACCTGAACTACTACAGACTTTGGTTGAGTTCATGAGAGCCTTCTCATTTACCAGTAAATGTTAATGGTAGTGTCTGATTGGTCTTTTCAAATTTCAATGAATTCCAATAAACAACCAGTAACATTATCCGGTAAATGAGAAGGCTCCCATGAACTCAACCATTGACAACGGCATTAAATAGCCATAGGAATTCGAAGATTGCTACCACACTAAAATATTGGCACTGACTGAATATTTTTGTTTTTGTGTTGTGGCATTCATAAAATTCCATTAGCTATTTAATGCAGATATCAATGTCTGCAGACTGCATTAGCAGAGGTTTTTGGCATAACAGCATTGAAAGAAACTCCGAAATTAATTATCTTGTTGAATACAATTCGAAACCCTTTGTAGCTCGGAACTCACCTAAAATGGTAGGTTCGCAATGATCTCTTTAACATGGCTCAAACGGCATGTTAAAAACAACCTGTAAGGGTATCCCCACCAATAAAAGTCATACGCTTATTACTGTTATTATTATTATTATTATTATTATTATTATTATTATTATTATTATGTCCATTAACGCACGATATTGGCCTATAATTACCAAATAAGTTGAAATAAATTAGTTGATTTGGCAATATCTTTAATATTTATTTTGAATAAATTGTTCAATACATTGACAAACACAACTGTTTAATATCCATTAACTTTTAATTTTCTATCTGCTATTAAAATTCAATATTTATATTGAGAAGAATCAACAGAATACTTTGAACGTTGTGAAAAGGTTATATTCAATTGTGCGAAAGTGTGTGAAAGTGTTTAGTATATTTGTTCCAATTCTTTTTAGTTTTTGCCAACTACAATGTTATCAAATGTATTTCGATCGTTGGTGTTTCAGCAGTAGCACGTTGAAAGAAGAGGAACTGCCAAGCACCGGCGACAGCCCCCCACCACCCTACTCCGAATCGCCGGCGACCAATCAGAACGCTCCATCTGGTGACGTCACCGCCGATCCGACCAATAAGAACGTCGCTAACAACAACCACCAGCTTCCCAGGTATGAAGACGTGTCCCAGGTCTCTGGCTTTTTCATTTGACAGTGACTCTTTCAATAATTAATTCATTTAGGAAACATTGATTACTAAGATATTTTGGGGAACATTATTTAATGTAGATTTGTCCAGGACAGCAATTTTTCAATATTCATTTTTTGATCCACTGATGAAGCTCCAGTTTTGTCTTATACTGTTATTCACTTGGAAATCTCTATTTTTGTCTAGGCTATTACTGTTTTATAAAAAATATATCAATTTAGAAAACATTATGAAATCCTCATTTTTGTTTAGAACATTAATTTTCAACACACTTCACTTAGAATTTATACTTATGAAGCTCTGTCATTGTTGAATATACTAATTTAAACAGTTTCCTTTTTCAATTAACTCAGATATGGTCAAATTTTCTACCAAGATATTGATTTGATTTCTTAACAGTATTTATTTTTTAATTCACTTAAGAGCTTGTGATATTAATTTGTAAAATTTCGGTTTTTAATTCTCTTTGAAAACTCTTTTTTTGTGTTAAGGACAGTGTCCACTCTTAATTCTCTTGAAAAGGCCAAACTTTCAAGATGTTATCAATAAATTTCCAAAAGTACAGATGGCACTAATATCTGTACGCGTGGAAGCTTTCTGCTACAGTCGGAATAAAAACGTCGTGCGCCCGCCTATTTCCCGACTCTTGATACCACGCGCACAGATAATTTGCACCATTTGTACCTGTATCTATTTTTGTATTCATTTATAAACAATTTTTGTTCAAGACATACATTTTGAACCTATTTTTTACTCTTCCTATTTTTTAATCACCGAAACATATATTTTGTTCAAGATAGAGATGAATGCATTATTTTTCAAAAGTATTCATTTTTGAATCTCTGTCTATGCTTCCATACTAATTTAAACAGTTTACCTTTTTGATTCACTTAAAAAGCTTGAAACTGTCTTAGGAAATTTCATCATAATGCGATAAAAAAAATATATTTCAGTTCCACAAAACTAGCTCCACACTGTATTCAGAAATGTGTAGAATCATGGCTATGATGGATGAAATATATATATTTACAATTCCAAAAAAATGTAGGAAAGTTCTGTATATGTTTGTTTTAAGTATATATAAATTTTTAAGTGTTTTACTCTAGAAATAGAAGTATTCCATGTGTGATATTGTTAAATAATTTGAATATAAGTGCAACACATTGGGTGTGCTTTAGTTTATTCTAATAATATTTTAATTGAAATGGTAAGGATGTGGAAATAAGGACTTTAATTATGTGCTTCAGGCAATACAGTCTATTTTATTGTGCGTGTTTATTTTGTATGTATTCACATGTAAAATATTTATTAATAAATAAATTATGGTAATGCAGCTACAGTAATGCAGCTACAGATTAACGAGAAGGCGGTTCTAAAATTTGCTTTTCTAAATTGTTATTATATTAAGCACTTAATACAGTTTAAAATATTAACTAAAGTTTGATTGGCAAATTTTGAACATTTTCAATATTTAAAGCTCCGAAATTCTTTGGAAACCATAATCAAGTATCAAAAAATCATATTTTCTTTTTTTAATGAAAAATGTTTTTTGTATTAATCCGTAAAGTTTTCTATGAACCAAAGTTGTAATAGTTATTAATACAATAGGTTAGATTATTGTATGCATGAATTGAGTGTGGTATGAGCATGGATCAAAATATTTTGTTTTTTAGATTCTCTCAAAACCAAATTTGTTTGGAATTCGTGCTCATAATTTGTGTAATTTGACAAGGAGAAGCACTTTTCATGTATCTGCATGTGTCAATTTGTTTTTAGGCATTTAAAGGTTTTTAAATTTGTGTTGTATGTGTTTTTGTGCATGTAAATGTGCATTTTGTATCTCAATGTTGTGTTTATTTCATCATCCTCTTCCTATTTTTGAAGGATTTCTCATTATTTATTTCATTGAATAGAAAAAATTTTGATTTTTTTTTAAAGTGTTTAATAATGTATGAAGTGGTTAAATTCTATCTACTTGATAGGACTTTGATCCATCATGCTATGATATTTTGATCAAGATCGATTGCTCTATAGTTCTGGTGATAAAACCATAAATAATTTACACATATACATAGGAAATTTAACACCTAGTTCCAGAATTCACCGACCTCAAGAAAGTATATAGTGCTTGATCTCAAAAAGTGAAAATTTGGTATGATAATAGTGATAATAGAGTTAGAAGAGGATACCAGGAATCGTTGAGTATATTATTATCTCATGAACTGACTTCATCATTCAAGCATGTCAGTTTTTCTACAGCAGCGTTAAATTTGGTGATACAATTGATGCAATTTGATATTTCAATTGACACAATTTGATACTGCGAATTTGTAAAATCCCATTGGAATTGTATGACAGTAATTTCTATTAAAAACTAGCCTAAATATTTTATTAATATGATTCACTATCCATGAGACGCTCATTCCTGGATGTATAAGAGTTGATAAAACAGAATATTAGCACAGATAATTGCAGGTAGCAAAGTACGAGTTCAAAGTTTTTAGTCCAAGTATTAAACTTCGTATACTGTTTTATAGGATTTCTTATCTTGCGTTAGATTTTGATACAAACTAGCTTTATTATATTTTACCTAGTGCTTTAGAATCCACCTGAACTTTAGGTATGCCTTATCCCACATTACATAGCGTGGTGTAAGTGTCTCCCATAAGCACATTATTTTAACATAGACTACTAAAGCGAGGTAAAAACCACTGGATCCTACCCATACCTGGCAATCCATGTTGAGGACAATGTTATCCAGGAAAAGAATAATCAAATTTTGGAATCTGTTGATAGATATCAAGATTATGTTAACCTTACAATGTGTGTGAACCTGGAGTAAGATCAATGTATTGTTTTGGCTTACGCACTAATGCTTCTCTTAATCAAACCCCTATTATGTTTTACTGAAATTATTAAACCTGGAGCTGACTTTATCCTGTGTACTTAAATAATTTTGGTTTAACTAACTTGGGCTTTCGGCTAATTGGCTTTAATTGTAAATTATTCTTATTTTTTAGGTTACCTTTTAAAACTGACAAATAATATTTGTTATTAGGGAGCTTGAATAGTGAAATACATTTACTGATTGAGGTTTTTAAGAGATTAATAAACATTGCCAAACCTTATTTATTAGATTCGAAATATTTCTAGCGGTTATCAAATGAAATAATATCATGAATAATATAGAATAATAAAAAATAAATAGTTTAAATAAATGATAGGTTAATAATAAACAATAAAAAATTGGAAAACTATAGGCTAATTAGAATTGAAAACATTAAAAATTGGACAAATGTTGGGGTATACAAGCATACAAGCAATATGCAACAATATAATATCAAACACTTTATATCTATTTTCACTTGATTCAAATACTACTCCACTAATATTATAATAGCATCATAATATATAATTTTCATTTAAACATATTGTTTAATATACACAAATATTTTTCCAATAACAATATATGATTTATTATTTATTGTTGTATTATGAATTAACAAGGTGAATAGAAAATATCTAATCCTTATAGTGATGATGCTACATCCTGGTCAGTTAAAATTAAAAATGTCTGCCAAAAATAAAAATTTAGGCAATTTAATACTAAAATGAAAAATCCTAAAACATTGAAAACTAATATGCAATCAAACATGATGAAGTTTAACAAAATTGGTCAAATAAAACATAAATCTTAATTCCAATCTTAGGCATATCTCAAACATAAGTGATCTCTATGTAACAATAAAAACATATTTTTTTTGTGAATTCATAATTATTCAAATACATCATTTTCATGAGAAAACCCAACATATTACAGCATATTACATATACTACAATGTTTTCAATCTGATAACCCTCAATTCATTGCATTTTTCCGAAAAGCATTAGCCTACATGTCATGAAAAATAAATGCAGTAGCTGTTAAAAGTTCTGTTGTATGGTACTAAACAACTAAAGTAATGAGGTATAATGAAATAAGTACCGGTAAATACTAATTAATAATTAGTAAGTTTGCTATAATGTAGAAGTTTGTTGTAGCTTTGTTTTGTAGCTTTCAGCTTACTAGCTTTGAAATGAAGCTTAAATAACAGGATATTTAAATGTGAATCATACTAATACGCATGTTATACACGCATGGTTAGTTAGTTTCAAAACTGCATGTATATCGTGAATCAATCATTGATCATGCAGAGACGGGGAAACCGTAGGTTCGTAGGTAATAAATTATTTATTGTCTCTTCGGGTTTACATAAACTATTTTTAACAGTTAAATACAATATTTATTTTCCGATCTCAACAAAGTAATAATATTCTATAACACTGTTTCACTTACAAATTTAACAGGGGAAGAATCTTTCAAGACAGATTTTTAACATGGTGATGATAACCTTTTGTACAAATTGCAACTGAAACTGTGTGAAACCATTATTCTTAATCCTTTGTGGTTATATCTCTTTGTTTTAGACTTTTCTACTAGAGGTTGATTTAAGAGTTCTAGGTAATTTTGTGCCTTGCATTTCCAACCATTTTTAATTGGTATAGACTAATAGTTGGTAATATACACTCAATTTATAAAGTTTTCTATGGATATGGAAAATATATTCAGAAAATTAATTATTTGTTACTTATATAACAGTTTTTGAAATTTTACCTCTTAGTAGACTGATAGTTTCTATTGATTCATTCATAATTTTCGACTATTATTAATCCTAATACCGTAACAAGATATTCTGACATCCCAAGATATGTTTTGACCAAAAAATTTGATTATATATAAATTTATTTTTGAAATTTTATTTTCTTGGTGACTAATAATCGTTTTTATTTTTTCTTTGCAAATTTAAACGATTATTTATCCTAGTAGCAAGAGATTCTGATAACCCAAAATCTGTTTTGATCAAAATGAATGATTTATTTTTCATGGCAACAAAGTCAGGTTAGGAGAGCCACTGACTTTGTCTAATTACCATATTTGGCAGCTCATTTAGCGTTCAATTAAGCAAGGTGTACCCAGGGGTCGAAAGTTTAGAAACTTTTGTTTTTGATTATGTTAAAAATTTGAATTCAAATATTGTAATAGGTGCTAATAAAGTGATACATCAATCATTGCCTTGGCCGACTTGACACAGTCTCAATTTTCAGGTAAGATTCATTCACGCATATTATGCATGATAGGAAATGCGCATAATATTGGGCATGGTATGTAGTGCTCTAAAAACCTCTTAGTTGTTCTGTTTTTCTAATTACGATGCTGGAATTAACAATTTAATGTTAAAAAAATTCCTCGATATGTGTTTTTTTAATCAAGGTTTGGGAGTTCCATACATTTAATATAAAATATAGTTACTGTTCAAGGTTAATAGAAACAAGGTTGTTCCATAACTCACTCAAATCAGATAAAAGGAAAGTCATGACGTCACTCTGTTTAGAATTACCCATGGCTTGCAAATTTCAGCTCAATTTGAACATTTTTGAGTACAAAAATGAAGTTTTTTTGCTTATCACCGATTTGACTCCATATCCTGATCAGCTTACAATGATATGGGTTACTCAGTGCTATTGAACTGAAATACGTCTTACGCCCACCATTTTTCCAGTTATGAAAAAAAAACGGAACAACCTTTTTTTATCAACCTTGGTTACTGTTGACCTAAGAGTTGAGGTGTAGAATTCATCCATCAAAAATATCAAATCATATAAAACTTCATGAATTTTAATTTTTATAAATGTGAAACTCATTCTATACCCAACGCCTCAACAGCCACAAAGGGATTGGATAAAGATGGTGGAGGAGGAGGAGGAGGAGGAGGAGAAGGAGAAGGAGAAGGAGAAGGAGAAGGAGAAGGAGGAGAAGGAGAAGTGGTGAAGAAGAGGAAGGGGAAGAAAACGTTAATGTAAAGTGTGTGAGGGCTATATGACAATTTTTTTAAATTGTTAATTAAAAATGAATTACTTGAAAAAAACCAAGTTTCCACTTGAGCCTAATTTTTATTGCTATTTTGCTATAATTAGGATTAATTGTGTAGTAATTTAGATCTTGGAGTATTGTTTTGAAGTATCACTCAACTATTTAAATAAAACTAAAAAGTTTCAGGTTTCTGTAGCAACTCTCTAGATTAAAAAAATAAATATCAAATAAATAATGAGAAATATGTAAGTGTATTTTCGGTAGATTATTGTAGATTACTTCATAAAACTGTCAATGAGCTCTAATAGTTTGATGCATAATATAATTGAATGGTGAGACTCCTTTAAAACTTTCAGAAAAAAATCTATTGAAATTAAACATGGTTGGGGATAACAATCAAATTTCCCTGCAAAATATCTTACATTCATATTTCCTCTCAATAGCAATTTATTCACCATTGGATAATCAAACAATTCCATTAGAATTCCTTTCATTAGAATTCGCGCTTTGGGAAAAGATACTTAGAATTTTGGTAGCTTGCATGTATTAATTTTCAATGTTGGTGTAATTATTTGTTTAAAAAGATGATGTTGACTATTTAAAATCAATAAAATCACAATTTTCATTAAGCACACACTATGTACAATTTATTTATTTTATTTATTATTATTTTTATTATTTTGTTTTTGTAGATTACGTCTTGAAGACTCCAGTTAAGGAGTATAAGACAAATCAGGAGTATAGGACAAGTCTGAGTTTATTTATAGTAGGTTCTAAATCAGCTATCATAGTAAAATTTCTAAAGTAACTTCATACTGTATGATAGATTGTATTTCTTTTCAAACAGTTCTTCAAAATATATTTGTTTTACAATTTCATTTCAACATTGTTTTACCACAAACCTACATAGTCTAAGTAAGCCTAATAAGATCCAAGTTTTTCAGTGCAAGGTTATTAGAAACCCCTACTGTTACATATAGTGGGTTTTAAGTTTGAATTATTTATGGCTCTGAAACAATGGTATCTGGTGAAATCTTATTTACTATAGCAAATTTGAAATCGTTGTTATCTAAAGCTATGCATTAATTTCTCGACTGGCTATTATTGGATTACTCTCTTCATATTCTTTACCAATTTTATAAAAGATTTTATGTATTAGTAATAAATCAAATTGTAACTTTATTTCAAACTATAAGTTTGAGAGATGGACAAATTTCCTAAATTTAGTTAATTTCTCCACTTTACAGTTCTTAGTTTACTTAAGGTACCGTACTTATTGTAAAATCATTCATAATACATAATATATGCATACTCAAATAGGCTTATTGTACATAATATTAATACCTTAATTTATGATATACATATGATTATTATCATATACGATTTGATTATGGTGGATTCTGTGATTAATTATTATTAACTTATTATTGTAAATTTAACGACTTTCAGTCAATTTTAATTGTGAATAAATAATATTCCTACTCCTACTACTCGAAAACGATTGGCTAAAAGTGAGCAGGAATATATTTCTTCACAATTAAAATTGACTGCAAGTCGTTAATATTTAAAACGCAGATGGTTATGGAATAAGAAATCCAAGAAATTAATTATTAGTTCAATCTATATGCAATTGACACCTTATTCTGTAATAATCTTACAAACTTAGATATTTTTTAATTATTATAACTTTGGTGACGAGTTTTGAGATTCTTGCTTGATCTAATTCGAATGGTGAAGGCTGGGAAAATAATTTATGTTCATCAAATTTTGGAGCAATTATTTGAAATTATATTTCAAGTCTTATTTGATATCAGCTTGCCAAAATGATAATAACGTAGAATAACACTGTATTTAATTAAAACAACAAATCAAGACACCATTGAAAGGGACATTGCAAGATATTGAAAGGGATTAAGTCTGTAATATTGTTGAGTTTACTGCTTTGTAAGTTGCTTTCTCAAGAGCAGTAATTCATGCATTCAGAACTGAACAAGGCAGCCATTTCAAGCATTTTTTTTGTAAAAGTTTAAGTTATTTGTGTATATTGTACCAATAATAATTAATGTTTGTGAATATATTTGATGTACTTTTGTACCATTTGATTACCGTCGTGCGCCACTTGATGATCACTCTGTAGCAATACATTTTAGTATATATTATAGTAGATACAGTAAGTTTTAGTTGTGGATCTATTATTTTTAAGTTTTCTTGTATTAGAGGTATTTCAAAAATGTTATTTGTTTGTTTTCAGAAATGGCACTCCTGCTTTGAATCAAAGCACAGAGTCGGCAAACAATAGGTCGCTATGCTCCGCACTGTATGGCAACCCGGCCACATTGCTTGGATCAGCGCACCAGAACATCAACAGAAGAAACCCAACACTGGATAATTCCAACTGGTTTGTGCAATATTCCCCACTAAATCATAATTATATTTATTTGTTAGTATGAAGTTAAATTCAAATTCGACATCGAGTTACAAATCCACATTAATAAAATTGGTTTAGTCTACAGCGACTTTATATAGACAGTGTGGTCATTGCTTCCAGCCGCCATAATATTGTGTCCAATTTATCTTTGATTGTATATCTATATAGGCTAGATGTTATAGTTATAACAGGTGTTTCTAAAATGATGCAAATCTGATATCAAATGGTGGAAGTCATGTATGGGGTGAATTTTCTGTGCCCCCAATCGATATTTAAACAACATTTGATTGAATGCCAGCTATCTGAGACTGTCTGGAATTTGCTATTCAAGTGTTAGTTTAGTCACAGCAGTATTTTCATTGAATTCTGTCAGATCTATTTTTTTCAAGATGAACCCATTCTTGAGGTTTTTGGAACTTATCCTGTCCAATGTTTTTAAATGCTCTTAGCATTAAGAAGTTTATAGCAGAATTCTTATAAAATATAATTGATTGAATTGAAACTCGAACAAAGTTCATAAGATTTTTTCAAATGGAGTAATAAACAAAATTTGAAGGAAAGTTGCTAAAAATGTGTTGAAATCAGTACAAATTTTTATTTTAAAGTTACAGGGCATCAAATCCAACATCTAACTGCTTACCATCAGTTCAAAATTGAATTTTAATGATGTGCACGTTGAATATGTCATGTATTATATCCCATAGGTGCTTCTTTTTAGAAACACTCTGTATATTGTAAACATATACATCAAAACACAAAATCAATTAAAAAGAGTAGAGTAATGAAAGAAATTCAACAATGTGAACAGGGGAATATCGATTGTTTGAAGCAGAATCTGCTACAAGAAAACTGGAGTAGGGTTTACAATAGCAATAGTTTAAATGACAAATATGATAGTTTCATTGATATTTTAAGGTTTCATATTACTATGAGTTGTCCAGTTAAAAAAGTCCCTGTAAAGAACAAATTAGACAAGATTGAAGAGTGGATAACTGATGATATCCTTGCAGAAAGAAATAGGGTTAAAGATGCATATGATGAATTCAAACTATCTAGAAATATGTTAAGTGAAGATAATTACAAAGCTCTAAAGAAAAATTGCTCTAAATACAAGAGAAGTGAAAAGAGCGAAATGTAAGAAAACAGCTGAAATTTTGAATAATAGTGTGTACTTTAACACAGCAGTGTGGGATGTAATAAACAAAAATAGGCAAGTAGCTCATGTAGATGCTTATACTAGTGTCCCCAGAATAATTAACGAAAATAACAAATATATTGATGATAGTGTAGACATTTGTAATTTCTTTAACAGATATTATCAACTGGTTGCTAAGGATCTTCAAAAATCTCTTAATACAGGTATTAGTGATGCAAACATGAGGAATACTGAGGGGATTCAGAACGAATTAAAATTCCACCCAGTATGCCAAGATGAGTTGTCAAATATCATTGATAGTTTAAATAATAAAAAAACTGTAGGAATGGATGGGGTATCCAGTAAAATTCTGAAAGAATGTAAAGATCAATTGTTAGACCCTTTGATTCATCTGATCAATAATTCATTAGAACAAGGTGTTTTTCCAGATAACTTAAAAGAGGGGAAGATCTTGCCAATCTTCAAAAGTGGTGATAGAGAAAAGGTAGAAAACTATAGGCCCATTAGTATTTTAAATGTAATAAGTAAAATTTTTGAAAGAGTAGTTCTAAATAGGTTACTTCTGCACCTTCAAGAAGCTAACTTTATTTGTGATGAACAGCATGGCTTCCAGAAAGGGAGATCAACAAAAACAGCCATAGTTTCTCTAGTTGAAAAACTAATAGATATAATAGATTCAGGTGATAAAGCTACTGCAATCTTCTTAGATCTGTCAAAGGCATTTGATTGTGTTAATCATAGAACTTTATTGGAAATACTGCAAAATGTAGGTGTAAATGGGGTTGAACTGAAATGGTTTGAACCATATCTTATTGGGAAAAAACAATGTGTAGAACTAACTACAGTAGTTGGTAATAGTATAGTAAAGAATAAATCTAATAAATTAGAGGTGCAAGCTGGAGTGCCTCAGGGGTCAATACTAGGTCCATTGCTTTTTTTGTTATATGTCAACCGTTTACCTAAAGAATTAATTAGTGGTAGAGCCCTCTTATTTGCTGATTTTCAGCAATTCCATTCTAGATCATTTAGAAATAAGTGCCCATATAGGTGTGCAGTCCATTGTCCAATTTTTAAATCAGTTGAAATTAACTATAAATAGTAAAAAATGCCAATACCTTCAATTCAAAAACAAACATAATTTAAATGAAGATAGGGCTATAAACGTGTTTGTAAACGATAATCAATTAGACCAGGAAGAAAAAATTGCATTTCTAGGAGTTATGTTGGATAGACGATTGACCTGGACTCCATACATTGAGAAAATATGTAGTAAAATTTCATCTGGGGTATTTGTCCTGCGACAGCTCGCTAGATTGAATGACAAAAAGTTACTTTTTATAGCTTACCATGGGCTCTTACTGTCACATATTAGGTATGCTATCTTAGTATGGGGTAATTCATCAAAACAAAATCTTGATAGGGTGTTTAAGATCCAAAAGAAAGCGGTTAGGTGTATAGAAAGAGTAAATAGATTAGATTCATGTAGGCCGTTGTTCAAGAGACTTGTTCTCCTAACTGTACCCTGCTTATATGTGTATGAAGCTACTTTATATGTAAAAACGAATGATATTAACCAAAATCTTGATGTACATGATTATAATACAAGAAGCCGAGGAGATTATCACTTGGTGAGTCACAATAGTAGCTTATTCAAACAAAAACCTAGTCATATTGGTAGGAAATTCTACAACAAGCTACCGCAGTTTTTGAAGAGTCTTGAAAATATAGAAATATTTAAAAAACAATTGAAGAAATATTTAGTTGATAAAGCTTTTTATAGTGTACAAGAGTTCCTTTCACATCAAAATTAAGCCCCACCTCAACTAATTGAAGTAATTATGGTATCTAGTGTATAATATTGTTGATCTGACTTGTCTTATACTCCTTAACTGGAGTCTCCAAGACGTAATCTACAAAAAAAAAAACAAAAAAAAAAACATTTTCTACATGACTGCATGGCTCCGCCTACACAGTACGCGTGCAATCCTTTGCGTTCCTGTCAGCATAGCCGAAATACAATAAGATATAATATTATGTTACATACTACGTTGACTCTAAATAGGTGAAGTAATAGATCTTAGTCACTGTAGTCCACACTTGATTTGGACACCGAATGGCTAATCTGAACCATGTGACCAAACTACCCAATCAGAAACTAGGCGCCCAATGGACTAGTATATAAACTGGTTCTTTTTTATGTGGAATATCTTTGCAATTATGAATAATGATCAACACTGATGTTGACTAAGCCACAGTGACTTTAGTTGATAACACATGAGATACTAAGTTATATAGTTTTGACTGTCACGTCATTTTCGATCTCAATCATACTAAATTTTTAGTTTGTTAATGAAAATGACATGGCAATCGAAACTATTGTCTTAGGCTATATCATGTGTTGTTAATTGAAGTGGTTTAGTCAACATCAATGTTGTTCATTATTCATAAATGTAAGGATTAGTTCACACAGAAAAGTGTCAGTATTAATAAAGGTACAGTATTCAAGGTTTTTATTGCAATTTAAAAATTAATAAAAATACACTTCAAAATATTATTTTATTGGGTTATAGTAAAAAGGAATTTCGCCATGTTCAGTAGTACACAAAATTAGCCATGAGTAAACAAACGGCGGCTCTGGTAACGCTGTTGGTTGGAGCACTTGTCTGTGATAGGCTCTGGCATGCTTTGTTTCCTGCAACCTTGGGTTTGAATATCATTCAGCCATGGTCTCCAGACTCATGTGGTCATCATCCGCAATAAAAAAAGGCAAACTTGTGAAAATATGACAAATAGCCCTATTATTGACTTTCCCTATTATTTCAAGTTTTATGATAACAATAATATAACAGAAAAATGTAAGTTCAATATTATGTATGCATGTAAATAGTACCATAGCCGATTTCGACCGTAGGTGATTCTTCAGACCTCAAGATTATGTTTTAGTTCAAAGAGCGTACTACACAATCGAGGAGTCATTGCTTTCCTCACTGAACTAGCAGATTTATATTAGTGTACCAAGCTCATTGAAAAAGCCTGAAGCTCTGTGCTCGATAGTACACTCTCACCACATGGTCTGTCTGCATAGGTGAGCGCAACTCTGGACCGATATGTATATTTATACGAAAAGATGCCGTATTCTGATGGAAATTTCTATGTTTTGTTTTGACAGGATATCGCAAGATCAGCTTGCCCAGAACAAAGTTGCTTCCTACCACAGTTCACAACATGGCAACTCGATGGGTGTTGGTCTCTGGAAGCAGGATTTGCCGCCTAGAAACATTCCTTATGGTTCAATGAGACAGTCTCTATCCAATTCAAGGTATTTTGATCATAATGAATAAGAAGACTTGAAGTTGTCACAACCACATTTATTGAAAACAGTGAGATACAAGTTTCGGTTGTTACACAATCTCAAACAAACTAAAACTAAAGTGTCTTGTAGCTTAATATATACAACAAACGGAATTATACTATTGTATGAGGGAGAAAATACCTCTGATAGGCTGACTTTCATGGACGGTCTGTGATTGGCTGAATGCCAAGACAAGACCCCCCTGGTGGGAGAAGCAACGAGAAAATATAAGTGTCAAATCAAGCACCAGAAAACCGTGAACACATAGAAAGCAACAAACAAGAACAATACACAGGTATGCTAGAATTAAGAAATTTAAAAAATATTGTAGTTCACTGAAATCCAGTGAAGGTCAAAAGAGAAAGAACACGAAAATACCATTATTAAAATGTAAGCCAGAATTATGATGAAAGCAAGTTAGTTGTAATGAATTGGTTTAAATAGATTTGATTGCTTAAACTAGTATTGGAATAGTTTTTTACCAACCTAGTTATCTCCAAGGCTTCTAAAATGTTCAATTGTGTGTCTTTGTCAATCAAATGCAGAAATTCAACATTTTCTTCGTCCTTGAACAATTTGTGGTTGTCACAAAGTCTTATTATTCATTATGGATGTCTTCCACAATATCACCTCCACTACAAAGAAAGTATTTTGATCACTGTAAATAGCAGAAGAACCTTGCATTTATTTTGAACACGAATACTTGTTTAATGCTATAACTTGTAAAAATGCAGGGCAAGTTTTCAAATAATTTTTCAATTAATAAAATTTCATGATGTACAGCAATGCCTTTCCTGTACACGCATTCCCTCGGCCAGACAGCTATTTCAAGTGGTAGGATCTTATATTTTTGCCAAAGTTACTCATTTTAGAATTGCCATTGTCTTTTCCAGAAAACGAAATAAAACTAAACATTCTCCTTTAAACAGGCTACAGTAGCCTATATAATAGCAACATTACAGCATGAAAAAAATTAATACTGGTACCTACCTATTTTAAATTGATACACTATTATGCCTAGGCACTTACCATTTCAACTTATACTATTAAATTCCATGTTTTCACTGTATTAAGGAGAAATATGATGTAGAAAAAATTGAATTGAAATTTGTTACATTTGTACTTATTTTAATAATTTTCTTTTTGGCGCAATCTGATATTAATTTCCTTTTATTCCTTCTCAATATTTTTGTCATACCGTACGGTAATAATATTTATTCTTACTTTATGTATTTCATAAGTTACTTCAATTATTTACATATGTTTTATTTATGTTTTTCTTGACATCATAACATTATTTATTCATACCTAATTTACTTTAATCGTGTTTTCAATTAAACTTTCCAGAATAATTATCTACATTGCAGTCATTTAAATAAAAACATCAATGATAATTATTATTCAATCGAATTTAAAACAAGATCTTTTGGCTGTCACGCCATCTTCCTCTTGTTTAAAGATCTCGTTGCAAATAATTATTTACAACAAAATATTTCGCATATCATACCATTTTTCTCTTGATTAAAGGTCTTGTAATTTGAGTGAAAAATTATCATTATTTTCTTATAAAAATGACTGTAATGTCGTGATTTCTTCTGTAAAGTTCAATTAACACATTTAGTTCGTAATGGAAGAAGAAATTCAACAATAATTTTAACAATTATTTATGTTGTATTTTTCCCCTTTTCAGCAACCACAAAGCATGGGTCGGACCGGAAGTAAGAGGCACGGTAGGACTCGCATGGCAGCCTCATGGCAAAACACCCGACAACCACTATTCTCAGAATTTTGGCCTGTTACCAGAAACTTCCCTTAGCCGTAGACCGTCGCAAGATGGCCTGCTCAACTACCCCCACAAACCAAGCCCCCGACCAAATATGAATGCTTCCCAGGAGTATCTTCCCACATCATCGAATGGTGGTTTGAATTACGCGGGAATTTCAACCAACCTGCGATCGTCAAGGTCATCGATAATCGACCAGGCGAACGGAAACATAACCTATAACAGTCCGTCACATCAGACTCGTCAACTAATGCCCACATTCGCACAAAGTAGTAGTTTTGTTGATCTTAATCGAACTACAACACCCCTAGTAGATAGTTTTCAGATACGACAAGTGAATGGGACTGATAATTCAAGTAAACCGAGAATTACAAGTAGCAGCAGTAGTAGTTTGCAGTCTAACAGCAATACGAATACTTCGAAAAGTCGGAGTAATTTGTCTGTAGATCAAAATGGCGTGCCTACTCCCACAACTGCAGTCAAAGGAATTGATCCACTGTCAAAAGTGACGACCAGTCAAAGTCAACAGCAGCTGATTGCTAGCACTGATGATTTGAATAACACGAGCACAAGCAATGGCAAATGGACTGCTGAATTTGGGCAAGCAAATCATCAGGATCAGGCCAATAAGAACTGGGGACCATTGTTTTACCAGAAGACTGCAACTGCTGATCTACAGAATACGGTGAGTGTGCATCACATTATAGTAGCTTAGGGCTTAGGCTATAACAAATGAAAAATGAATGTGATAGACATTTATTTGAATCTCTTCCATTATGTGCCAAGGAGCTGTAGAGAAGGAAGTGTAAATAACTGTGATGCTTTCCATGACGAAATACTTGATGAACAATCTAATATTAAAACTGACACTGTATTTCACTTTTAAATAATGTTTTACTCACATATATTGGAGATGCTTGAGGAGCAGAAGTGAAATGCATTCCTCAAGCATCTCCAATATATGTGAGTAAAACATTATTTAAAAGTGAAATACAGTGACAGTTTTAATATTATATTGTAAATAACTGATTTGAATCAAGCGCTAATTTTTAAAATTTAGGAACAACGCCAGCTAGATGTTGAACACAAGAGTAGCCTAGTAAACACAATACAATTTCTTGCCGCCTCTTTAAGAAGCTGTACTGTGTTTAGTACTACGGTGTTCAGCCACAAGGTGACATTGGTTTAGTTCATGAGAGTCTTACCGGTAACCGGTGAATGTTACCGGTGGCATATGATTGGTCTATTCAAATTCATAGACGTTAAAAAATTATAATTTACCAATCAGACGCAACCGGTAACATTTACCGGTTAAGTGTAAGGCTCTTACATAGGCTAAGTTCATGGGAACCTCACCGTTTATATTGATAAATGAAATTTTACCAGTAACTTTTTTTTTTTTTGAGGATGAAGCCCACATAGGTCTTACACCTGTGCGTGGGGAATGAGTTGTATGATGCTGGTGATTGATGAGTTGGACCTACAGTTTTAGGTGGGTTCCGAACCACCGGGAATTGATTTTACAACAGAGAACAGTGTCTTTTTTGCTAGCCAATCTAATAGGTCACCGTTACAAACAGGTCCTACGAGAACGAAGCTTATCTCTATCTTATTGAACAGATACCTGCTACGGCTCGCGGCTATCACTTCCCCCTAATAACTATTAATAGATATTCAAGAATTTGAATAGAATAATCATACACTCTTCAGTTTCTGATGAAATTCCATTTATCGGTCAAGTAAGGTTCCCTTGAACTCTACTATTGTCCCTCTATTATTCAAATTGGCGCTTCATTCAAATCAGCTTTTTTGTAGGCTGTAATCCCATTCTAAATCTGTGTCTGTTTATCATATTAGAAGGTTAGTAATTGAATGCTTTGGAAATTCAATTTGTAATTTATTTTTTGTTTGACTTTGACTGTTGTAGACTGAACTTGGGCTTTACTACAGACGACTGATAAATAGGAAGGAAATGACAGAAACTAATAACTCAAGAGAGACTATTCTGTCTGATTCAAATTACGAGACTTTTGTTTAGTGACGTGACGACATTGACTATTGAAACAATTAGACTTTGTTTCAAATTGATTGGGTAATCATTTTATTTTTTTTCGGTTTTTGATAATTTTGTGTAGGTTTAACTCAGTGCTATCGAGAGATAATGATGGAAAAGTTTGACAGTATTCTATTTACGGTATATAAACTTTTCAAGTGAATTCAACGACTTGCAGTCAAATTTTTATTAAAATAAGCAGTATTTCACTTACTTCTGTAGGCCGAACGTTTTCGAGTTGTTAAAACCCATCTTCAAGGCATCCTAAATATCGATGTTGGTTTGTTGGTTAGAAAAACTGTGGTTTCTGTTTAATGTGGTCAAAAAGTTTGTGTTTTAAAATTTAACTGTTCGTTGAGGATGTTTTGTTTATTGTGTGTGGTGTGTTTGTAAATTTCAAATTGTTTGACTGCAAGTCGTTGAATATCACTTGATAAGTTAATTTTAACAACGCAGTTCGTCATGGAACAAGAAATCCAGGAATTATTTATATCAATGCTAAATGTTTCAAAAATAATTTCTCGATTTTATAATTCCATATTCGTTGATGTAGATTTATCTCAGATTAACTGCAAAACTGACTAATTGAAGTTTGAGAGTATAGTTATTTGTCTATGAGAATTTTCAAAAAATAATGACTCAATTTGAAAAATCCATATTTATTGATGTAGATTACCGTACTACTGACATGGAATTAGCTGCAAAATATTTACAAATCTGTGATGTTTTCCATGACGAAATACTTGTTGAACAATCTAATATCAAAACTGACACTGTATTTCTATTTAAATAATATAAACTTAATAAAACAACTTTTGAATGGAAATTAACTCACGTTATGGCGTGACGGCCGTTTCGTTCTGTTGTCTAGAGCATCGTCAGACGACCCACAGTACACTGACTTAAGGTATGCTACCTTAAGTCAGTGTACTGTGGGTCGTCTGACGATGCTCTAGACAACAGAGCGAAACGGCCGTCACGCCATAACGTGAGTTAATTTCCATTCAAAAGTTGTTTTATTAAGTTTATATTACATATTAGTGGAAACAAGATGGATCTTCAACATCATCTATTTAAATTATGATTTTTCTCTGAAGGGATGCATTTCACTTCTAAAGAGAAGTAATGAAGCTTCTATTTAGAAGTGAAATGCATCCCTCCGCAGTAGGCCTATCTCCACTATGAGTGAGTAAAAATCATAATTTGAGGAGAAATACAGTGTCAGTTTTGATATTAGATTATTAAAAAATGTTGAAGTTCAAATAATATGTTTCTTTATTAGGCTCTTTCTTTAGGCTCTTTATTATATGTCCACCTCGAGCAGCACATAGATTTAATATAATGACTTATGACTGTGGTTTTATATTAGGAGGTTATTTGGTCATGCGCAGTGATGCGTTTTCACAATTTCTGTTCCCGGTCTACAATCTCGACTGCAGGAAATTTATCAATAATAATTAAATGCATCCATATGGTACAGCAAATGCGTAGTACAGTGATAGCCATTAGCCATCTCGCTATTCACTTACAGTATACACATAAATGAAAAGATGGGGGCCCAAAATGGCTAGTTCTAACATGAAATCGAGCCAGGAATCAAAGACAGATAAGCTAAACACTACTTCATGCATTACACAACTTGAACATTACCCTGATTGGCATTAGATTGATTCTATGAATTACTTTAATTTCTTCTACATTATTAAGATTTTTTCTGAGCAAAAATGCTGTTTGTGAATATTTTTGATAATGAATATTATTTTATTGATTCTGTGTTCAAAATTCTCTTTTGTTTTCATTTGAGTTATGTTTTCATGATTTAATTATAAAATTTTTAAATTTCCTACTGTTTCAGATATCATCCATTTTTTATGTGAATATTTGAGGTGATTATTAGTCTATTGATTCTGTGTCTATTTTGTTTTCCATTTCTATTTATTTAAGTTATGTTTCAATGAATTTAATTGATAAAGTTGTCAATGTTTTACTGTTACAGACATCTCCCAGCGCACCTAAGAACGAAGTCAATAATAATCCAATGATAGTACACGAAATGAGTACGGAGCTGTAACACTAAGTAATACAACATTGAAAGTTGACTGATACCTTATTCGAGCGAAATAATTCATTAATCCTCAGGTACCCTAGTTTCTAATTTATTGGCATTATATAACATTATTAACTATTATCATGTAGTACCTGTTGTTTTATTACTATGTATTGACCAGTTACATAATCAAAAACATTAAAATATATTTATAAACCTAATTACGATATTTTTATGTACTACCTGAAAACCCAATTACTAATGGAATTTTTGTAATAAGTATTGTAGTGATTTATAATATGTGACCATTAGTTGGATATAGAATTTTGTTTATGTGTATCATTTTAATCTGAATAATTTGTGTGTGTCATATATAGGCATTTGATCTCATTAGTAATGTAATAGCTGGATGGTAATGAGAGTAATTGTTTGGTGAATGTGAACATCACATGACTCATATGAGAATGTATATAATATATATTTATTTATGTTTCCTTTCGGGAAGATCTTATACAAATTGATTGAGTTCAATCATCTCATGAATAATAAAAGATTATGTTCTTAGATAAGTTCAAACCATACTTTTCATTTGAAAATTATTTAGATTTGTTTTATTTTTCATTCTTTTTTATGGCTACAAAAGTGTTGTTTTTAAAGTTGAATATCACTGACTAAATGTGATGAAATGAAGAGGCAAAACTTCATATTTATTTAACATTGATGTATTGATTTATTTCCCTTTCAGGTTTTCTTCTATTTTACTGTTTTCAACTTTTGTTTTTATTATTCCTTCTCATTTTTAAGTAGTTTAACTTACTTCTAATAATTTTTATGTTATATTGTCTATAAAGTATTATTGACACACTATTTACCAACTAGATAATGATACTATCTTCTTTAAATGAAAAACATCTAATTCTTCCAATTCTGGATTTCATTCTTCCAAGTGGTTAAACGTTTTTAAAACTCCTCAAATCAAATATGTAAATTGAGATCATTGTATTATAGATATCATTTTTTGTTCCTATCTTATACCAAAATAAAAGTGAGAGTATCATGAATGTATTGCATAATTTTTTACGTTTGTAAAAGAATGGCCGTATAAAATTATTGTATTTCATAAAGGAGGTGATCAAATTATCATAAACATTTCTACAGTTATTTAAAAATGACAATTTGGCTGTATTGTAATAGAAAAGTTGAAAATATTTAATCTAAATTGTTGCATGCCATACCCTACCAGTTTTATAAGTACTTATAAAAAATAAAATTTTGTACTTTTGATCGTGTCTTTTTATTTTCCTTACTCTTCTTTAATTGTGTATAGTTCTGTTCTATAATCCATGTGAACCTTAGGCACTTATTAAACAGAGCCACTGCAGTTGCAGTCTCTTGCCACGCTTAAATTATATCAGCTGATTGTCTGATCGAGAAAAACAATATTTCAAAGTACATGAAGTATAATAGTAGTTTATGCAACGATTTTATTTTGACCCTTATTAAGGCACGAGTTAGATGTAAGTATTATAACACAAGCGAATGTGAGTGTTATAAATATCTCATGAGTGCTTTAATGGCCAAATAAAATCGTTGCATATACTATTTTATCTACGACCACTAGTATACATTTAATTAAAACAATTTCATTTTACCTGTGACTGTCAGAGATACCTAACCTCTCATCTCAAATATGAGAAGTTATAGTAGATTGTTAGGTTAAAGCAGCTGGTGTAGCAGTTTGATCAAATCAGCTGATAGTTTCACAATATTGAATTACGATATTGATCCCATCAAAAATGCTTCTGATTGGTCCAGAACCCATGTTATAATGTAGAACCTGTACTATAATGAGCTCATTATGCAACAGGTTTCAAAAAGCATTTCAAAAAGACAGCTGTTTTGGCATCAATTGTGAAACTGTAATGTATACATTATGACATGGTCGTAGATAAAGTATATTTCACTTCTTTAAAGCCAACAGCTGATTTTTAGTCAACTTTACCCGGCTGGTGTGATTTAGTCTGTGATAGTGGCTCACAACGGCGACTGCAGTGGCTCTGTCTAATAAGGGCCTTATCTTGCAGTACAAAGTCTCATGGCAATGCTATTTCATATGGGAATATGAGCGTGCTGTTGCCATTTTTGTTTACATTTTGTCAATCACATCACAATGTTGTATGAAAACGCGATTAGGCTTGCTCGGCTACTATGCAACTTGGCAGCACTGTAGGCTACCCCATACATGTAATACTGCAAGCTAAGGTTTGCACAGACTATAGTACGTATTCCTTGTTAGGAGTACAATTTTAATTGTAATTTTTCAGTCTTATACAAACTGAAAAAAAAATAGAACAACACTGATTGCTTAGAGAAGATTTACTAGTATGGATTCAAGCTAGACAAAATACTAGAGCCATCTGTGGCTATACAGAGTGTTTCGGAACTCTCTACCAATACTTCTAGGCAGTGTTTCTGGACCACTAACAAAAGTAAATATTGTAATAAAATTTTTCTAAAGTCCCCAGTTACACAGCTGCCATTTTGTTTTTTAATGCATTATTTTTTATTTGAACTCCATTGAATGTATAATTTTGAAATTTTTCATACAGCTTTATAACAATTGAAACAATCTAAAAAAAATTAATCGAAATTTTCTGATATCAAAAAACAAAATGGTGGCAATTTAAAATCTTTGAACAGGATTAAATTAATAATGGCTGATGGTATCAAAATTTGATCAGAATAACTTTTTTTAGATATTTTTATTTCAAATCTAACTATACCTAATTTTTTAAGATTGGCCAACAATTAACAGAGATATGCTACTTTTAAGGGTGTGCGGTGGTTGGGAACAGGTTGCAGTTTTTCGCTTCCAACCACCGCACACCCTAAAAAGTAGCATATCTCTGTTAATTGTTGGCCAATCTTGAAAAATGAGATATTGTTCGATTCGCAATAAAAATATCTAAAAACCGTTATTCTGGTCAAATTTTGATACCATCAGCCATTATTAATTTAATCCTGTTCAAAGATTATAAATGGCCGCCATTTTGTTTTTTGATGTCAGAAAATTTTGATTAACTCTTTTTAGATCTTTTTAATTGTTTGGTATGCAAAATTCCAAAATTATATGTTCAATGGAGCTTGAATAAAAAATAATGTGTGAAAAAAACAAAATGGCGGCTGTGTAAGTAACTGGGGACTTTAGAAAAATTTTATTATGATATTTACTTGTGTTAGTGATCCAGAAACACTGCCTAGAAGTATTGGTAGAGAGTTCCAAAACACTGTATAGCCAAATAGTGGCTATAATGCTATAAGAAATTCCTTAAAGTATTGTGTGAGCTCTCTTTTAGCTTTGTGTAACTAGAGTGCAAAGCAGCATTTTTCTGCTTCGAAAGAAACAGTTTTTTTCACAAGCCAAAGGCGAGTGAAAAAAGTTTCTCTGGTGCAGAAACAATACTTTGCGCTCGAATTACACATTAAATTTTTCCTACAGTAATGTATAAAGTAATTTAAACAGGACATACATAACCTGACAATTCCTCACATAACCTATCTTTGTATCAAATCGATTTCAACAACAACTATTTCACAGCTGAAGCAGAGTAGCCAACCTGTTTTTGAATGCAGAATAGGGAACCTGCATATTACATGCTCACTATTTTGTGTTGTTAGGTTGCAAATCTGAAGTGCGGAAATAGCTATTTGTGTAACTAGAGTGCAAAGCACCGTTTTTCTGCATCGAGAGAAACAGTTTTTTTCATGAGCCGAAGGCGAGTGAAAAAAGTTTCTCGAGTGCAGAAACAATACTTTGCACTCGAATTACACATTAAATTTTTCCTACAGTAATGTATAAAGTAATTCAAACAGAACAAAACAGGGCATACATAACCTGAAAATTCCTCACATAACCTATCTTTGAATCAAATCGATTTCATCAACAACAACTACAACAACTATTCACAGCTGAAGCAGAGTAGCCAACCTATTTTTGAATGCAGAATAGGGAACCTGCGTATTACATGCTCACTATTTTGTTTTGTTAGGTTGCAAATTTGGAGTGCGGAAAAGTACATTCCCGCACTGCAATTTACTTTCCCGCACTGGTGCAGGAATAGACTATTTTGCGTACTACAGTTAGTGCAAAAATAGGCACTTTTTCGGGTCACTGTAGGAAAAGTACTTTCCCAAACTTGAATTTACTTTCCCGCACTGGTGCAGGAGTAGACTATTTTGCATGCTACAGTTATAATCAGACCACAGACAAAAGAACCTTCGCGCATTGTATCACTGTAGTTACCACTCCCCCACAGCTCCAACTCTTGTGCGAGTGAGAGAGACAGCTTTATTGCCCTCTCACTCACTTGCTCGACCGATGACATCATACTGGAGCGTTCTTTTCAATACATACATTATTAGTACCGATGTTCACTGTAGGACAGACAAGCGTTGACTGACCCCCTCCACCACTCTAGTGAGCGAGTGAGATAAACTGCATAACGTGCTCTCTCTCTCTGCGCAGTAGAGTCCATATTTTGAAGGTTCTTTTGTCTGTGGTCGGACTATAGTGCAAAAATGGGCACTTTTTGGCTCACTGCAGGAAAAACTATATATGTTAACTTTTTGTCATCAGTCAAAGTTTGTCATCAATCAACTTTAGCGTTAGTCAAAGTGACTGCAAGTCGTTAAATTTACAATAAGAAGTTAATAACTTATTAACAACGCAGATCGTTATGGAACAAGAAATCCAAGAACTATTTATGTATACAGACTGTCCCACGAGTAACTCAACAAACTTTTAGGGTGGTTTCGTAAGTAGGTGTTCTTTTATTCGGAAATCGTCTTTCATATTCAAGTTTAGCTGCCCGACTATTTCCACTGGCAAAACCATAGACGAAAACAATGTCGGCGTACCGGTACTCTTGATTTGAAAATGTGAATGGCATCTTATCATTACAAAAACACGAATAAAGTACAAATAATACAAACCGCACAAATAATATACACTGCACAAATCACAGTTGACAAAATACAGTAGTTATTGCGACTGCTGTATCATTGTACAGGTGTACAGTAACTTGGATTCAGGTATTGTTGCAGAAGTGAAAGCATTTCACAGAACTAAAAGCATTTCACTTGACACTGTATCTTTTTCATCTTATTTCTCAACCAACAATTTTTTATACTGTGAATTTTTTGGTCATTTTTTAATTGAATGAATACTGCATTTGCGAATAAACCGCATGCCTTTTCAGTAATTAAAATGTACAGTTTCGCAACATCTTGAAAGGTTTTGTTTAATTTTTGTTTTGCTGCTGTCTTATTTTCGTATGTGTTGATTAAATTAAAAATTAATTTTTTAGACTTTCTGTTTGTATATTTCAACCCTATTTCACACTATTCTCTTCAGAATTAAATTCACTACAAGTTTTGTTTATAAAGTTTCCATGTTTAGTATCCATTTAACGAAGTTAATGTGGATCAAATCTAAATGAAGCATGATTTTCGAGACTGTTTTTTGCATATTTTGTCTGATATCTCAAATATGGATGATTCTAGAGGTCTGGGAAGTGTTTTATTCAACTTTTCAGTTCGTTTTACATAAAATCCAATAAATGTAACACCTAAAATTAACGCCATAAAAAAATTAGTTGGGCTTTATTTCCATCCTTTCCTAGAAAATCGGGCGAAATCTTTCGCTAGCCGTAACTCCCTAACAAAGTATTTCCGGACATATGTTTATATAAACTTTTTTGATTATTTTGATGAGAGGAAACCACCTTAGAAGTTTGTCGGGTTACTCGTGAGACACTCTGTATGTCTGAGTTTAAAGCTGGAGTGACAGGTTCCGATAATCCTATACACTTAATTGTAACAGATAAACTCTGTAAGGTGATTCAATTATTAAATTCCATCAATTATTCTTGTGATAAAAATGTTTTTTTGACATCTATTTTACAGGATATTGCATCCGGGTTGAGATTTCCCGTTTCTTTTCTTATGGCAAGTGATATTGGCTCACCTTGCATAAGTAATAAGTAGATGCGTAGGCCTATATGGCTTTTATTGGTGGGGAGACCCTTACGGGTATTTTCACCTAGCCGATTGAGTCATGTTATTGGAAGTATGGTGTTTTGGGTGGGTTCCAAACCACTAGGAAGTGATTTTACAGCAGAGACAGAGTCTGTTTTACAGAGTCTGTTATACCGTACAGATGGCCCAGGTTGCTTATATCTAATCTGATTGAACAGATACCTGCTACGGCTCACGGCTATCACTTCCCTACATAACTAATTGGATTACCTTACGAGTGATGGTGGTATTTTTCTATAGTGGTCAGCTTTCTTAAGTCCTAGTGGTCAGCCGGCTGGACACTTTTTTAAGAATTTCTCTAGACCATACCATACATCCGAGCAGCTTGAAACCGTGTGTTCAGCCGGCTGAACATGTCATCTACACAGGGAAAAAATATGGGAAATTTCTTGCTTACTGTTGTGCATCACTGCTCATGTTAGCAGTCGAACCTGTGGGGCAATACATATTTATCATGGCTAGTGATGGAAAAATATATAGATGTAGACTGAAGCCTACCAGATTGGTTACGGTATTATATATTGAGTATATTTTTCAATAAAAAAATTATGCATTCTTTTCTTGTTTTTATTATCATCATCCGTGTCTAATTTCTTCGGAAAGGGGACATCTGCAACTAATTTATCAACTTTTTTACTAGTAAATGAAACCAGACTGTGATAGTTTTTAGAACTGGTTAGTAGCCTAAATTCTCAAGAACAAAATTTTAAATCAGGTCTGAATAAGTTTATAATGTTTTTTGTCTCCTGAAAAATTGCAAAATGTGTAGATTAGCTATTAAACTAGTAATTCTACGAACAGTAGACCTCATACCCAAGAATAAGGGTGCTTGCACAGATTAATGCACTTGATGTAGGCCTACTCCATGATAACATCATTTCAAAATTAAACACAATCATCAATTCAAAGAAATATTCCAGATCTAATGTTAGACACCCTTGCCCAAGACAAACTCTTCAGGAATTTTGGAGGAATGCAACTTGAAAAAATATAAATGTTGGCGGGGGGGGGGGGGGGGGTGAACATCCAAAAAAAAGCATTCCACCTCCATTGAAAAAGGCAGAATAGAAATGGCTGTCTTCTATTATTATAGTATTACTTAAAAATATTATTTAGCCTTCTACTTTATGCAGCAGGTTTGTGTAGGGGGGCACAAATGTATGAGATGCACAAGCGGCAACAATTATTTATATATATATATATATATATATATATATATATATATATATATATTGGCTATAGAAACTATGGATGAATATTCCTTTTTGGGATACAAACTAGCACAACTCAATTTTTGAACATCTCAATATAACATTGAATTGATTGATAATTTATAGATTATCACATTCATTCTAGTCAGGATAAGTGATGCGATGCAGGATGAATTTTTGTGTATCACAGAGATAAATTAGACCTAGCCCTTGATTCCATTTGCGTAATCAATTTCATGTCTGCATTCCTCAAAAAGTCACTATATGTATCACTTTAGCAGGGCTGCAGTTCTATTTTCACCCAGCCAATCTATATATATAAAATTAGAGTTTTGTCTGTACATTTATCAGAATTGTATATTTTTTGGTTATTTTTACGTTTTATACATTAAATAAGCCGAAAATAGTCTCATCTCACTTTCTGTCTGTCTGTCTGTCACGGCCGCAAAGGCATTTTTCGCGGCCTTCTCAAAAACGAGAGCATAGATCGGGATTTTAGTTATTGAACAGTATTGAAAACATTATTGGCAATGTCTTTAGCTATAAAAAACTAAATTAACTTTTTTTTCAACAGAATAATAAACGTTTAAAAGCCAAGTATTGTGCGATTTTGGATACATTTCTTCTAAGTTTTATCTATATAAATAAAATTAGAGTTTTGTCTGTACATTTAACAGAATTATATATTTTTTGGTTATTTTTACGTTTTATACATCAAATAAGCCGAAAATAGTCTAATCTCACTTTCTGTCTGTCTGTCTGTCATGGCCCCAAAGGCATTTTACGCGGCCTTCTCCTCAAAAACGAGAGCATCGATCGAGATTTTAGTTATTGAACCGTTTATTGATAATGTCTTTAGCTATAAAAAACTAAATTAACTTTGTTTTTAACAGAGTAATAAACGTTTAAAAACCAAGTATTGTGCGATTTTGGATGCATTTTACGCGGCCTTCTCCTGAAAAACGAGAGCATCGATCGGGATTAAAGTTATTTATCAGTATTGAAAACCTTTTTGACAATGTCTTTAGCTATAAAAAACTAAATTAACTTTTTTTTCAACAGAATAATAATCGTTTGAAAGCCAAGTATTGTGCGATTTTGGATACATTTCTTCTAAGTTTTATCTATATAAATAAAATTAGAGTTTTGTCTGTACATTTAACAGAATTATATATTTTTTGGTTATTTTTACGTTTTATACATCAAATAAGCCGAAAATAGTCTAATCTCACTTTCTGTCTGTCTGTCTGTCATGGCCCCAAAGGCATTTTACGTGGCCTTCTCCTCAAAAACGAGAGCATCGATCGGGATTTTAGTTATTGAACCGTTTATTGATAATGTCTTTAGCTATAAAAAACTAAATTAACTTTTTTTTTAACAGAGTAATAAACGTTTAAAAACCAAGTGTTTTGCGATTTTGGATACATTTTACGCGGCCTTCTCCTGAAAAACGAGAGCATCGATCGAGATTTAAGTTATTTATCAGTATTGAAAACCTTTTTGACAATGTCTTTAGCTATAAAAAACTAAATTAACTTTTTTTTTAACAGAATAATAAACGTTTAAAAACCAAGTATTGTGCGATTTTGGATACATTTCTTCCAAGTTTTATTACCACATAAGAATAAGAACAAATCACGTAATTTATCATGATATATCAATCAGCTGTTCTCAAATATAAATGGTGGGCCCTTCGCGGCGTTATTTACACTGTCTGCAGACTTGTGTAGTCGGAGCATAGCAGTCTTTTAGGAAACATATGTCTGGTGAATCAAAGCTCATCTTATGTTTTATCAATTATTTCTTTGTTGAAAAAAAAACAAAATTTTCCAATTTAAATTTATCAAAACAAAAATTAACATTTTAGGAAGGTGCGGTTTGTGCTAGGCTCTTGGGAATTCGCCAGGTAGCACTATTATTACCACATAAGAACAAATCACGTAATTCATCATGATATATTAATCAGCTGTTCTCAAAAAATATTCTCTCCGATACCTGTCACTGAATTGCTGACGTTCTAAGTTGTTTACTAAGGGCCCGTTCACACGATACAGTTTTTGTGCGGTACAGTAAATTTGCTGTATCAGTTATTTTACAGTGCTTTCGTTTGCATGTACATTTCATATTGTATGTTCACACAATACTGTTTCGACTGGATCCAGTAAAAAAGCTGTTCTAGCCGATTTCTACATTCGGTTTTGTCTTCGAAAACTGTATCACTAAAATCAGTTGTACCGCAAAATAACTATCCGTATCCGGTGGCACATGTATTGTACCGGTAATGGATATGTTCAAACGCTTATTACGCTGGAAGCAGTCTTCAGATCGTCAGCATTGATCTCCTTCATTGATATTCTTCAGCATTGATCTCCTTCATTGATATTCTTCAGCATTGATCTTCTTATTAGTGAATTCCAGTGTCCAGAAGTGGAAGACATTAATTGTGAAAATTTAATTTCTCTATAATATATGAGAGACCCGCCTTGTGGGACAAGACTTAAGATTAATATAAAAATAATGAGAGAAAAATGTGTAGAATATTGAAACCAGAATTTGCATACTTTGATCAAAATTTAAGAGAAACCTTCAGTAAGAAACTTATTTAAAAAAATCTTACACAAATAAAAAAAAAATCCTGGACTGGAATAAATAAAACTGAACTGGAAGCGCAATGGTGGGAGTTGCTGGTCTCCTATCGGGCGCCTCCCCAGGTGGCGGATTGGGGGATGCCTCCTAGATATAGGTGGTACAAAAAAAAAACTGTATCACTAAAATCAGCTGTACCGCAAAATAACTATCCGTATCCGGTGACACATGTATTGTACCGGTAATGGATATGTTCAAACGATACGCTTATTATGCTGGAAGCAGTCTTCAGATCGTCAGCATTGATCTCCTTCATTGATATTCTTCAGCATTGATCTTCTTATTAGTGAATTCCAGTGTCCAGAAGTGGAAGATATTAATTGTGAAAATTTAATTTCTCTAATATATGCTGAGAGACCCGCCTTGTGGGACAAGACTTAAGATTAATATAAAAATAAAGAGAGAAAAATGTGTGGAAAATTGAAACCAGAATTTGCGTACTTTGATCAAAATTTAAGAGAAACCTTCAGTAAGAAACTTATTTGAAAAAATCTTACACAAATAAAAAAAATCCTGGACTGGAATAAACAAATCTGAACTGGAAACGCAATGGAAGAAGGAGGAGAGCACAGCAATAAGCAGCAAAGCCGGACCGTGTGAACATCACAGTACAGTTGACGCCGTACAGTAAAAAAACGTACCGCAAAAAAACTGTATCGTCTGAAGGGGCCTAAGCTGCTAACAACTTCATGATCGTTGCTATCAAAAAAGCCGAAACATATTTATTTAGTATTATTTCTAAACATAATCCGTACGAAGGACGGGCACAATAGCTAGTTATCTATATAAATACTTTACATTTACAGTCCCTCGAGTCAAGAGATTCTAAAGGAACATTCATAAATACGGGTATTTGAATATTATTTTATACAAATTTCAAAGTATAAAACATTATCAATGCAAAATGACTGAGTTTCATACAAACTTGTAGTAAAATCAATTTGATTTTTTTGTCAAAATTTTTTTCATCAATAGACTGCAGGTATCGGTTCAAACCGATTAGATAAGCAACGCCTTCATGGGCCCTCTCTGTAAGAGTGACAGATTTCATTGGCCAGCAAAAAAGACTCAGTTCTCTGCTGTAAAATAACTTCCCGGTGGTTCAGAACCCATCTAAAATTGTAGGTCCAGTAAAGCCGTGTCTCCACCAACCGAACATGCTCAGCGAACAGTGTTCGCTGGAATTATCTGACGTCGCCAAACATTGTTTGGTGTGGACGCCTTCCCAAACATTATGATAATGGCGGGAACCTGTTGTTGGTCGTCACTGTTCGCTCACAGACCAAACATTTCAATTGAACTCACGAACATGTTCGGTGGCCCATATGTTTAATGTTTGTCTGTTTTTTATATTCGCCAACAATATTCGGTTCGTGGAGACGCGGCTTAACATTACTCAAGCGGCGAGGTGGAACTACTCATAAGGGTCTCCCCACCAGTAAAAGCCATACACATTTACTTTTTTACAATATACAGTAGTAATAATACCGTAGCAGGTATCTGTTCAATCAGGGATAAGCTACTAAACTTTTGGTCGCTCTTTGTAAGGGTGACCGAATGGATTGGCCAAAAAAAGACTGTTCTCTGCTGTAAAATCACTTCCCGGTAGTTCAGAACCCACCTAAAACTGTAGGTCCAAATCATCGAACACCATCATCCAATTCATTACCCACGTACAGGTCTCAGATCTATGTGGGCTTCATCCTCCAAAAAAAATTTAAAAAAATATAGTAATAGAGACTATTTAAGGTACACAATTAAAAGATTGATACGGGTAGATTTCTTATTTTTCAATAGTTTATTACAATTTCCAAAACAATACAGAATTCTTTCTTCAATAACATGAAATAAAAAACTATTCTAATCTTTTACCTATAACAATATAAAGTAAAAGATACACTTGAGCGCCAGCAGTGAGTTCAAAAAACTTAGTACAGTAAGCAAACAGCATTGGAACTCCAAACTCGACTAAACTCTTACTTCAATAGTGGCTTCAGGCTTGTTTCACACATTCCTGGCAGTTAGGTGACCTGTATCAGCTAAGTGTGAAGCGCTCCATAAGATACAATGTCCCTACATAACGAACATAGAATTGAACTTCTTAGAATACCATACTTGATGATTAATCTAATGAGTAGCTGCTGATGAAGCTTCTCTTTAGAAGTGAAATGCATCCCTTCAGTAGAAATGAGTGAAAATCATAATTCACATAGAAATACAGTTTATGTTTAGATATTATACGGTTCATCAAGAATTTTATCATGGAAAACATCACAGAGATAATTTATGACATTGCAGCCAATCTTATAAGAAAATAATTACTATTATTTACTTACATTCACAACGAGATCAAATGCTCTTTGATAATTCAAATTACAAAACATAAAATTGTCAGGGGATATAATTATATGACGTTTGATTCAACATTCTACCAAAGACAATTATAATGTAAGTACATTTATTGTAATGTAAGTACAATTATATTGTAGTACATGATTCTACTGAGTGATGTTTAAAATAAATCAAATAAACATAGCGATTTCTACTCATCATTTAATTCCATTCATTGAACTGGATATATATATATAGATATATATATATATTACAAGAAAAAGCCAGGCTTTGTTCTGAAGTTGAGGAAGTAATGGATGCTAATAACAATCTTTCTACTTCTTTGAAATCTATCAATAAAAGTAGGTGTAATTGTCATTTCATCATCATTATCATCCTTCAACACTTTCGCTTGATTGAGCATTGTTATAACTAAAACAATTATTATAACTGGGTCAGACAAATTTATTAAAATTAGATTCCTTAAACACGATAGCTATTCATGATATTTCTCTATTCCTACTTCTAACATTATTATTTTTCACCTCAATACAATAAATTAATTTATTTCTACATTTTTTTAAATATTGATTATTAATTATTATTATTATTATTATTATTATTACTACTACCTACTATTATTAGCGAATTCTCCCTGGGTGGAAGACGATAAGCAGTGATGACTCAGAAAAGAATTTTTCATATCATTATTATTTTTGTAATTATTGTTTATGAGAAAAATAGATGAAAAGCAGCCTGGAGTTTATTTAGTAAATTAATTATTCGTACAGATTGTAAGAATTTCACTGTAATAGATTAATAATTGAAAAAAACCATTTCTGAGAATTCCTTGTTCAAGCCCAAACTATTGTAAAATTCTCCCATTTTATCAATATTAAAGTGCATTTTAATATTAATTTAATTCGCTTTGTTTTATCAAGTGATGTGGTTATTAATTTTTTATTCAAATTTATGAAGATAGTATCCTTCAAGTCCGAGTTTACACCAAAGTAGCTTGAATTTAAAATAATTGTTTATGATACAGTTCTATTTTAATTAAATTGGTTTATTGATTTGAATAAATTTTTTTATTTAATTAATTATTTATTATTATTCAACTATTATTTACTATTTATTAATGAAATTAATTAAACTCAATTTGCCTTTAAAAATGATTCCTTTAGAATTTAGAATTGTGAACAAAAAAAGTCACCTAAGATGGGATCGAACCCAGGACCGGTTCATGAGAGTATAGCACTCTCAGGAAGTTAAAAGAATGAAATTTTTAGTAGTCGTTCATTTTGACGCTAGATGGCGCAATACTGTTTACCAGTTTAATGAGCTTATTTGACCAAAACATTTAATGAATAATTCAAATAATTGCATTATCATCAACTAAAATTGATAATTGTTTAAGGACAATGATTTTCAACGTTTTCAGCTGCGTGGTCAATTAATTTTTATTTTAGATTAGTTGGTTTTATGCATGTTATCACTGTACATTGGGACATTGCACTTCTTTTATCATGTGTGCAATGCAAGTTACTTGAATCCAATCGGCTTATACAGATCTATTCTGACAACAGTATTATTAAAATTATTTCCACTCTATAGGAAGTCAGTACTTAGTACAAAATGAGACATCGCCATGTGCTCAATGCATAACAAAGCCACATCACATCGAATTATACAGTTCACTAAATTATACAGTGTCATGTGTGGTGTTCAAGTTAACTAGATTACCTTAGTAGTAGAATTCAACAACCGGTTAGGGTTTCATTAACCTTATCCTTCCCAAACCTCACCTTCCCACAAACTGTTCAAACAAACAGAAAAAAGATCAACATTACAATAAGTAAGAAAAACATTTATTTATTCTAAACACCACACTCTCGCCCACTAAGCTACCAACCAAACCAGTAACTGTTATTATTATTCAAACATAAATGTAAATTGAATGATTCAAATTAAGATGACATTTTTGAGAACATTAAGAACACTCTCATAACCACAGAATTCACAATAAAAAGGTTACATATTATTATGATTTTTAAGATGTTTCTTTAAAGAAGGATAGTGAGCAGATTTATAGTCACAAAGTAAACAGCTTGAAGGTTAATCACCTGTGTGAGTTCTTAGATGAATTTTTAAATTGTCAGGTCGAGAGCTTTTATAATCACAAAATTCACAGCAGAAAGGTTTATCACCTGTGTGAATTCTTAGATGAATTTTTAAATGGATATGTTAAGAGCTTTTGTAATCACAAAATTCACAGCTGAAAGGTTTATCACCTGAGTGAGTTCTGAGATGAGATTTTAAATTAGATGAAATAGAGCTTTTATAATCACAAAATTCACAACTGAAAGGTTTATCACCTGTGAGTTCTTAGATGAATTTTTAAACTGCCGAGTTGAGTGCATTTATAATCACAAAATTCACAGCTGAAAGGTTTATCACCTGTGTGAGTTCTAAGATGAAATTTAAACTAGATGAGTTACTGCATTTATAATCACAAAATTCACAGCTGAAAGGCTAATCGTTTATGTGAGTTCTTAGATGAATTTTTAAATGGCTACGTTGAGAGCTTTTGTAATCACAAAATTCACAGCTGAAAGGTTAATCACCTGTGTGACTTCTGAGATGAGATTTTAAATTAGATGAAATAGAGCTTTTATAATCACAAAATTCACAGCTGAAAGGTTCATCACCCACGTGAGTACTTAGATGAATTTTTAAACTGGCAAGTTGTGAGCTTTTATAATCACAAAATTCACAACTGAAAGGCTTTTTTCCTGTATGAGTTCTTAGATGACTTCTTAAACTGCCAAGTTGAGTGCATTTATAATCACAAAATTCACAGCTGAAAGGTTTATCATGTGTGTGAGTTCTTAGATGACTTTTTAAATTGTCAAGTCGAGAGCTTTTATAGTCACAAAATTCACAGCTGAAAGGTTTATCACCTGTGTGAATTCTTAGATGAATTTTTAAATGGCTACGTTGAGAGCTTTTGTAATCACAAAATTCACAGCTGAAAGGTTTATCACCTGTGTGAGTTCTGAGATGAGATTTTAAATTAGATGAAGTAGAGCATTTATAATCACAAAATTCACAACTGAAAGGTTTATCACCTGTGTGAGATCTTAGATGAATTTTTAAATCATGAAGTCGAGAGCTTTTATGATCACAAAATTCACATCTGAAAGAATTATCACCTGTGTGAGTTCTTAGATGAATTTTTAAATTGCAAAGTCGAGAGCTTTTATAATCACAAAATTCACAGCAGAAAGGTTTATCACCTGTGTGAATTCTTAGATGAATTTTTAAATGGCTACGTTGAGAGCTTTTGTAATCACAAAATTCACAGCTGAAAGGTTTATCACCTGTGTGAGTTCTGAGATGAGATTTTAAATTAGATGAAATAGAGCTTTTATAATCACAAAATTCACAACTGAAAGGTTTATCACCTGTGTGAGTTCTTAGATGAATTTTTAAACTGCCGAGTTGAGTGCATTTATAATCACAAAATTCACAGCTGAAAGGTTTATCACCTGTGTGAGTTCTGAGATGAGATTTTAAACTAGATGAGTTACTGCATTTATAATCACAAAATTCACAGCTGAAAGGTTTATCACCTGTGTGAGTTCTAAGATGAGATTTTAAACTAGATGAGTTACTGCATTTATAATCACAAAATTCACAGCTGAAAGGCTTATCGTTTGTGTGAGTTCTTAGATGAGATTTTAAATTAGATGAAATAGAGCTTTTATAATCACAAAATTCACAGCTAAAAGGTTTATCACCTGTGTGACTTCTGAGATGAGATTTTAAATTAGATGAAATAGAGCTTTTATAATCACAAAATTCACAGCTGAAAGGTTCATCACCCACGTGAGTACTTAGATGAATTTTTAAACTGGCAAGTTGTGAGCTTTTATAATCACAAAATTCACAACTGAAAGGCTTTTTTCCTGTATGAGTTCTTAGATGACTTCTTAAACTGCCAAGTTGAGTGCATTTATAATCACAAAATTCACAGCTGAAAGGTTTATCATGTGTGTGAGTTCTTAGATGACTTTTTAAATTGTCAAGTCGAGAGCTTTTATAGTCACAAAATTCACAGCTGAAAGGTTTATCACCTGTGTGAATTCTTAGATGAATTTTTAAATGGCTACGTTGAGAGCTTTTGTAATCACAAAATTCACAGCTGAAAGGTTTATCACCTGTGTGAGTTCTGAGATGAGATTTTAAATTAGATGAAGTAGAGCATTTATAATCACAAAATTCACAACTGAAAGGTTTATCACCTGTGTGAGATCTTAGATGAATTTTTAAATCATGAAGTCGAGAGCTTTTATGATCACAAAATTCACATCTGAAAGAATTATCACCTGTGTGAGTTCTTAGATGAATTTTTAAAGCAGATGAGTAACAGCATTTATAATCACAAAATTCACAGCTGAATTGTTTGTGTTTCTTTGAGTGGATTTGTAACTCTTTCTTATCCAAGCAAATGTAGTCACATAATTTACAAGCATACTGATTTTCTAGTGAATGTGTTCTTCTCATATGGCGCATTAAATCACTCAACTTGGGAGATTTATAACCACAATGAGCACAGCTAAGAAATTGAAGATTTTTATGAGTCAGCAAATCATTTCCAGGATCAACCAGTCCAGCAGTTCCTGCACCAATGCCATCTTCATCTGTACAAATAGGGGTTGAACACTCTCTTCTGTCCACTGATTGCAATTCTGCCTCTTCAGAACACCCTCCAGTCAGATGGCCATCTGAAAACATGAATAGTATAATATAGAAATGTAGTCAGTTATTCCAGAGCCAAAATCTGTTTCTAATATTTAAATAATAATGTGTTGAATGCACTTGAACTAAAGTTCTTTTAACCTTCAAGTGGGCGCGTGGATGGTAGTTTACCGTCCTGACCATTCTAATGTGTGTAGTTCGAAATTAGCTTGGTGTGTTTTTATGGGAGAGACATGTATTCTCTAGTTACACTTTTTGACAATAGGTTTGAGTGTCAAAACCTTTTAGTCTTCTGGTAGCAAGTCACCAGTGAGCATCAATGTTATGTTGATGTCCTGAAGATGGTAGTTTACCATTGTGCGCCCAGAACTGTTCCAGTAATTTCACTATTTTATTTTGAGCAATGGACCAAAAAAGATTAATATAGTGACCATATGATAGAATAGTGGAATAGAAGTTTCAAACTATGTTATTCCACTTCATTATGGAGATTCACATTTTAAAATCTCCAAAATAGGTACCTATACAAATAAATTATTTTTTGTTAGTATTCTTTGCCATAGTTCGCATATAGCATACATATAGTTTGTAATTTATATTATGATGTAATTAATGTTTATCTGGATATTATAAGATTAGTTGTTATTAGGCATAGGTTCCATTCATCTGTTCCACTCAAAAAACATATTAGTTCAATTTGAGGCATAGGGCTTGATTACAATGATATTATTTTCATGTTATAATGATGCAATTCCACATTGTATATTTTCTATTTTATATTGTAAACTTCTAAATGATAACCTGGGTGATAAAACTCCAAATTTTTTCATAACTCACTTATTGTAGCTTATATTATACAGTAAAACCTGTGTAAGGTGGAACTCCACCAGCCTAAAAAATTTCCGTTTTGGCAGGATTCTGGGTTAGACAGAGTGATCATATTAAAAGCATGTGACAGGTAAAAAAATTACTGTAATTTAATTTTGTCTCATGAAAAAGATGTGCAATTAATTATAAATTACACCTACTGTGACATTGAAGATCCATCTTGTTTCCACTAATATAATAAAAACTTAAAAAACACTTAAAAGTGTTTTTTAAGTTTTTATTATACCTACTGTATTAAAATTGTTCCTCTACTAACCTATTTCATTTTCATCCACATATTTAAAGACAAAGTTTTTGTTTTTAGGTTTGCCATTTCAACTAACAATTACAGCAATTAAACACATTTTTTTTAAATAAATTAACATTAAACACTGAATCACGCATTACTTTAAATGAAAGAACTCTGAATGAATCAGAAAGAACATACCGTATGAAAGACTTGCTTAAACTGATGTAGAAACAGTTCCAATTAAAAATTAAAACGCCAGGGATGTTATGACTAATGTGATGGATGCTATGGCGTCAAAACACCGTGTGTACAGACTTTCAGTTCCCCTTAAAATGAATCGCTAATCGCTCCGATTCTTGGAAACAATTAGCCATCAATATGTACACGGGCGAGAGAAGCAAATAAAATCGAGTGGGACACTGTGCCTTATTTATTTTGCAATAACCTTCTAAGACATCTGGTAATAAGAAATAATGTATCGTAGTGTACTTGATATGTTAAAAAACATCATGCTGTTTTAAAAACAAATATTGAACTATATATATTTACTTCATACAGAAAATAATCCAGAATACAGTGCGTTGCAAAAGCAAACAGCTTCTGTAAATCTTTATCAAATTTCCGTTTTACACAGTTTTAATTATTGCAAGGGACTTTTTAAGCATTCCATTCCCGCGTTAGAAAGGTTTTGGCTTAGAAAGGTCTTTTTATATGTAACTATATACAAAATTCCTAGGGACCAGATTAAACATTCCGTTTCAGCAGGTTTCCATCTTACAAGGGGTCCGTCTTAGACAGGTTCAACTGCATGTGTTTCAACCTGCTGTTGAGTATTTCTGAAGGATCACATTTTAAACATATCAAATGGAGGTTTTGTAACATTCAAATTTTTCTTGTAAGTGGTATATCCTTCACTCAAAAGATGATTCTGGGATGTGTACAAAATTTATCTATAATTGATGAATTTGGGATTGAAAATATTGAGAAAGCTGGATGATGGTAAATTACCATCGCGCGCCTAAGAGTGTTCAGAAAAAGGCGCGCCCCCATGAGGGTTAATGCAGAACTAAAATCTTTCAAGCCATAAACATGTTTCAAGCCCATGTACCTTTGCTCATCCTTGGCGCTTGGACACAAGTCTCACAAAATGCAAGAGTTGAAATGCGTACTGAACAGGAGGTTTAACTGCTGTTGTTGTATGGCAAAGAATATATTTCTATTGACTGAAATTCAACATTGGGCTCTAGCTGAATATTTGATAATGCTGGTGCTTTATACAATTCACAGCATGGAGCTATGAGACGTGTATATGTGGTAGTGGTTTGGATGATAGTGATTGATGAGTTTAGCTTACAGTTTTAGGTGGGTTCCAAACCACCAGGAAATTATTTTTCAATAGAGAACATTTTTTCTGACCATTCCGAACGGTAAACCTTACAAAGTGGGCCCAGAAGTTTGTAGCTTATTTTTATCTGACTGAAGAGCCGTACTAGCTACGGCTCAGAACTATCATTTCCCTGAATAATGAAAGAGAGATAAGAGTATTTACTAGCGATTTATGGTTGAGTGATTAAATATAACAAGTATTAAATTTCCAAATATCAACTAATCAATTTAAAAGGGATTACAAGAAGTTATTAGTTCCTGGATTTCTTGTTCCATGACGAACTGCGTTGTTAATATTAACTTTTCAAGTGAATCCAACAACTTGCAGTCAAATTTTCATTAAGAATAAGTAGAATTTACTTACACGGTAGGCCGAACGTTTTCGAGGTATTGAATCTCATCATCAAGGCATTCTAGATCGGCGATGTTGGTTTGCTGGTTAGAAGAAATGTGGTTTTCGTAGAATGTTTTCAAAAAGTTTGTGATTTAAAATTTAGTTGTTTGTTGAGGATGTTTTGTTTATTGTGTATATATTATTGTTTATATATTATATATATTATTGTGTATATATATTTGTATATATAAAATCTAAAGGACAGGAACTCAACACCTTAGAACAATTTGAAATATACAAACACACCACACACAATAAACAAAACATCCTCAACGAATAACTAAATTTTAAATCACAAAAACTTTTTGATCACATTCTACAAAAACCACATTTTTTCTAACCAACAAACCAACATCGCCGATCTAGAATGCCTTGATGATGAGATTCAATACCTCAAAAACGTTCGGCCTACAGAGTAACTAAATTCTACTTATTCCTAATGAAAATTTGACTGCAAGTCGTTGAATTCACTTGAAAAGTTAATAGTTATTATTAAATTACAGTTCATACCTAGAAAACGACATGACCACTAAATGAAGAATCAGTATTTTATAATATCCTCAGTAATACTGAGGTTTGTCATAAAAAAGTCTTTATCAGACTATATTTCTCAACAGTTGGATTATTTAACTGATAATTCATAAAAATGAGTAATAGAATGAAAATATCTTACCAAGCACTTCTTCTTTGATGAAGCCCGAGGTGGAACCTAAGCCTGATTCCCCTTGACAAACACCAATTTTTGACCATGAATTGCATAGTGGCGCTGACTCTTGGATATCATATTCCTGCTTGACTGCAGCCATCTGCAATAATAATTGATATAATGGAAACTGTAGAGTGGGCTATCATATATTCAATCATTACTGAACAACTTTATGCATAAAAGAACCAAGTGACAGGTAGGAAATCGACCTCATTGTTTGTGGTGGGCGCTCAAATCTGTAATTAAATTTTTTTGTTCAATTTTTTGTGATGCAAACATGCGTCCAACAACCAAACTCGCTTTATCAACAAGTTGATTCTGTTTTTCCAAAAGGTGGATGCACTAACTCTTTTCAGCCAAAATTGGCACTTGTTTCCTTTATGCATCAAGCCAGCCAATTGCTGCTTGTGTAGCTGAATAGGGTTTCTGATTAAGCCTAGAAACTAAACTGTGCGGTCTGTAACAATAATAATAACTCTCAAATACTACCACCATTATCTAGAGTCTAGAGTTTTAATTAACAATACAAGTATAGATGGTTGAATATTCCAAGATTATAGACTACTGTTTTCTATCTTACTCAAGACCATTGGGCCTAGCAGAAACATAACAGACCCTGCAGCTATCATGCTAGTTTTGCTAAACACTAATCACCCGTGCAATAAATTGAATTGAAAAAACAATATCTGACATACTACTCCAACTCATTCCTTTTATCAAAATAAAAAATAAAGTTCATATAAACAAGCCCGGAAATGCTCTGTTCCAGAAATTAAGTTGGCTAAAGTTGACAGCTATCCTATCAATCTACTTACTCAATCAGAAATTTCCAGAGTGTTGGTTCAAGTGGTGTATTGAATAGAGTTTCATGTGTAAAAGGTTCAAACTTGATTAAAATATTACACAAGTCTGTAACTACCATACCTATTGTGATATTTCACAAAATACACAAACTTTGCTATGAAATCAGGGTGTTTCACGTATTGCACATAGGCTACTTGTAAAGAATTCTATTTAAAAACAGTATAATCACCCAATAGCTGAAAACACCCCTAAATGAATAAAATCATGTTTTATTCATCAAAATACACTTATTCTCCACAGTTGGTTTTACTTGTTTAGGTACAATAAAATCCTGATTTGTGAACTTTTGGTATCATTTTCGACTATTAGGTGATCCAAAATCTCCAAAATCTAAAAGTTTGGTTGAAGTTGCAGGCCAAATTTGGCCCACAGGCTGTAGTTTGGAGACCCCTGACCTAGAGTTTTAATTGATAATACAAGTATGCATGGTAGAATATTCCATGGTTGTGCATCATTCTATCTACTCAAGACCATTGGCCTTGCAGAAACAGAACAGACCCTGCAGATACCATGCTAGTTTTGCTAAAGCACAGAATTAGATTGTAATAATCAATAGGAAGCGAAAGTGATGACAAATTCACTCAATGAACCAACCAAATAGCATTGGACCACTTTTTCACTTCTTCCACCAAGCCCCACACCCACAGATAGGCTATTTCAGTTTTATGGCAGAACTAGTTGTAGAATACAAGGGCCCATCTTATCGCCATGAAATATCATGAACTAAAACATTTCAGCAAGTCAATTTTTAGCATCAATCAAAAAGATCAGTGTTCTCTATTGTACAGCAGACTTGGTTTAGGAGGGTTCTGAACTATTTAGTAGATGGGAACTCACAAAACAAATATAGCCAATGATTCCATGGTCACCTAATTTTTCTATTGATTTATACAACCAATACATTACCTTTGAATCTCCTCCATTAAAGAACTCAGCCTTCACAGCCATTTCAAACTGGCTGTTATCTATATCCATTGGAGCATTCAAAAAGACTTCACTCTCCTGTTTGATAGCACATTCACTGGTCACCTGTTGAAAAATGGAATACGAATTAAATCAATTATAAATACAATCCGTAACAAAATAAAGGTGAAAATTTAAAGCTCTACAAGAAAGGTGGATCATTTTCCATTGGCAAAGTTAGGACTTTGAAGCGTGGCTTCTCTTTATCCATTCTCACTGCATTAGATAGCCAAAAATCTAACCTAAATATGACGAGGCTCCCAAAGTTTACGGTTGTGATCAAGGTGTAATTTGATACATAGATGTACACAATACTGTAAAATTACTCAATCTCTTTTCTGCATGAGCCGATTGATTCATACATGGTGCAATTTATGGTGTAATTTTAGAATACCGGCGACAGCCGGATTTCTGAAATTTCTTTTTTTAATAGATTTGTTATATTGCTCTGATGATAAAACAGTGAAAATTTTTTGGTGCTCTACAATAGTTTATTAATAAAATTGATTTAAAGTTTACTAACCTCATTTCATAATTCCTTTGAATAAGCTTTGAATAAAAATCGTATATTTTTCATGTAAAATGGAAAACAACAACTTTACGATGGTCGCGTGCCATGAACAAAGAGGTTAATTATAATTTGTATAGGCAATTAATTTGTGTTGTTATCACCATTGGCGAAACGAGGTAGGGGGTTATTGGGGACGTAGTCTGCGTGAATGGAACAAAGTGGAATGGAAACTGGAACGGAACTGCATAACCAAACCTTTCCTAACCTGGCTAGATGTGACTGAACCACCTCTGTTTACTAGGTCGGTCAAAACGACAGTCGTAGAGTCGTACAAATGGTGTCCTCACAATAAAATGGCACGTTGGGTTTCAACGACAAATTTACAGAAGTGGTTCAGTCACATCTAGCCAGGTTAGGAAAGGTTTGGTTATGCAGTTCCATTCCACTTCGTTCCATTCACGCAGACTTCGCTTCTGCGCATGCGCGAAATGTCTAATTTCTTGTCGAAAATAGCAAAGCTAACCTCAAAATGTAAGTATTTTGAATCCATTTTATTAATAAACTATTGTAGAGCACCAAAAAAATTTTCACTGTTTTATCATCAGAGCAACATAACAAATCTATTAAAAAAAGAAATTTCAGAAAACCGGCTGTCGCCGGTATTCTAAAATTACACCCAATTTATTATGTCTTATGTTTGAAAAGCCTTGACTGCTTGTGAAACTTCGAATAGTAAACTTACTTTTGAGTCCATGGTCGATTATTTCGGTGCACCACATACGGAAAAGCCCGGCTTCAACCCGAAAGAGCAGTCTATATAAGTAATTAAGTACGGTATTCAATTTGTTATAACAGGACAAATAAGTAGACCAAAATACAAGTACAAGTACAATTCAGGTGCATATCAACTGGACTACGATCTGTAAAAAAATCAGCTGTTGAACAACTCGCCACTAAAGGGTTGATTACATTGGGATTGGGATAGTTAAGCGAGTAGCGAGTAGGACGTTAAGGGTTGATTAGGCCGTGTCACACTGCATGCGTACTCCGACGAGTAAATGGACGTGCGTGCTCGCATCTGGACGTCAGAGTAAAACAAACGTTAATAAACCGGTTTGATTGGTCACAGTAGAGAAGAGTTGGTCGTACGAGGACTTGCGCACACGCACGAGTCAATTCTGGAAGCAAGTTTGTTTGATTTTCATTGCGTGGTCGTCAGTGTAAAAATGAACGTTGAGGAGTTGATTACGCTTGTGTTTGACCAAAATCTATTGTGGGACCAATCCACAAAGGATTATGATAATAGAGATTTCAATGTTACCACTAATCTTTTCACAGGCTTAATACAAGTCTAAAAATTGCTTTGTTTTTCAATGTTTGTGCTGATTGTGTTTAAAATATAATAAAACGTTTCTAGTGACATCCGAAAATAATCGCAAAATTTTCTACCGACGTTACTGACCGACCATGCTGCAGCAGCTCAACATACCAAGCCAAATTATATTAAAAAAATTATTTCTAGAATCACCCCCATACTATGGAATTTCTAAGACAATAAATAATATTGCAACACAAAATTAAATTATGAAGTTTACCAACAATTATTCAATGAAATTTCATCAAAACATTATACAATATATCTCATTTGAAGTGTTATGCTGGCAGCCTGCGTGATTAAGTGTAAGTGTAAGTGTGGCTTTGGCCACAATAATATTGTATTTTGGTGTTGGCTACTCTTCCAGCATGTATAATAATGTGACCAAATTCAAAGTTGAGAACCTGTCTACTTTGAATTTGGTCACATTTATACTCGCTGGCAGAGTAGCCAACACCAAAATACAATATTATTGTGGCCAAAGCCTACACTTAATCACGCAGGCTACCAGCATAACACTTCAGATGAGATATATTGTATATTATTTTGATGAAATTTCATTGAATAATTGTTGGTAAACTTCATATTTTAATTTTGTGTTGAAATATTATTTATTGTCTTAGAAATTCCATAGTATGGGGATGATTCTGGAAGATAAATTTTTAATATAATTTGGCTTGGTATGCCGAGTTGCTGTAGCACGGTCGGTCAGTAACGTCCTACTCGCTACTCGCTTAGCGAGTAACTATCCCAATGTAATCAACCTATAATGGAATGCGGAACTCACCGATTCATAAAGGGTTGATTACATTGGAATAGTTACTCGCTAAGCGAGTAGCGAGTAGGACGTTACTGACCGACCGTGCTACAGCAGTTCAGCATACCAAGCCAAATTATATAAAAATAATTATTTCTAGAATCACCCTCATACTATGGAATTTCTAAGACAATAAATAATATTGCAACACAAAATTAAAATATGAAGTTTACCAACAATTATTCAATGAAATTTCATCAAAACAATATACAATATATCTCATCTGAAGTGTTATGCTGGCAGCCTGCGTGATTAAGTGTCAGCTTTGGCCACAATAAACGACCTTTTAAATCTACACATGTACGAACATTTTGCACATGCGCAGAAGCGTAGTCTGCATGAATGGAACGAAGTGGAATGGAATCTGGAATGGAACTGCATTACCAAACCTTTCCTAACCTGGCTAGATGTGACTGAACCACCTCAAATTTACACCACCGATAAATTTAAAACCACCGACAAATTTACAGAGGTGGTTCAGTCACATCTATGGAATTATTGGGTGCTTGCACAGCACAGAAGAATGAACTTACATCAAGTAAAACATACCTGACAAACGATATGAGTTTACCTAAATCCAACATATGCAGTTGTGGCTCGAACGTCGAACATCTGATTGAGGCATGACTAAAGGTTATTCTTCAAGATATCAGGTAATTAGTTATTCATTAGTTATTCATTTCAATTTATTATATCAAATTTATTAGTGCTACACATTTAGAAACATCTAATTGATGTTCCTATGCAATCTCAACAAATTATTTGGAATATTACAAATACTGTGTTCACGTTATCTTCAAGTTCAGGATGCTGGACACATGGACTGATGCCATACATATTGTAAACATAACCTTGCTTGTTACTCCCAATTCAAGTATTGCTATTTTTTTATTTCTTTTTCATTCTTTTGTATCCTTTTTTTATATAACAGTGTGTATATTATACACTGTAATTTTTTGGCTTAGTTATCTTCATAGATATTTGTTTGGTGCTGGTGCATTCAAGTGAATCTTTTTTCTAAATGATACAATCATTCTACTTCTGACTGAATAGCATGTAATTACTAAGAAATGCTAATTATTCTAATTTAATTCCAAATTTCCACTCCAGTTCAAATTCATATCTAATGATTCCAATAACTATTCTTGTTTTTCAGGAATGACTAATCTATCAGAAGAGGAAATTATTCAACTGCTTGATAATAGTGATTTTGACTTCTCTGATGATTCAGATGAAGATCCAGATTGGAATCTGGAGGCTGCGTGGAGTGCATTGGTGCAGATTTGTTGGTTCAATTGAGGTGAGCTTTTTAATTCTGTTAACTTACTAGGATTCATTTTATTAACTTTTCATGTGAAATTTAACGACATGCAGTCAAATATTTGTTAAGAATAAGTATAATAACTCACTTAAACTGGCCGAGTACTTTCGAATCTATGAGATCCATCATCAGAGGCCTGTAAACAACGCAGTTCGTCATGGAACAAGAAATCCAGGAATTCATTTTATATCTATGCTCTTTTGTATGATGAAAAATTGGGTCCACTCCTTACACTGCTACTAACATGCTTTTCTCATTCTGCTTGTGCAGGAGGATGAAGGCCAAGCAGAAGATGTAGTTGATGTTCAACTTGATCCTGATCCTGGGCCAAGTAGATCTACTGCTGGAACCAGTGGCAGGAGGCGAGGAGGAGCATCAGTCCAAGGTGGATCAGACAGGGCCCAACAAACAGAAAGGAGAAATTTAAAGAAAAACTTAAACTTAAAAATTTAAAGGAAAAACATTGAGTTTGCTCCAGATGTGTTCATAGTTGGTGAAGAGGGTGGTGGTTGGGATGTAGGAAACAGGGAACATTTCACTCCTCTGGACTATTTTGAGGAGTATTTCAGTAAAGATTTTTGGAAGCTGACTGCAGACCAAAGCAACATTTGTGCTATGCAAGCAAATGAAATCAAACCTTTGAAGGCAACAGCAGATGAGATAAAAAAAACTAACTGGTGCTCACATAATAACTGGAATCTTAGGTCTTCCAAGACTACATTTGTATTATAAATTAAACATCCCATCTGTCACTGTGATTTCTCATGACAGATTTTTCAAACTGAGGAATTTTCTTCATTTTGTCAATAATTTGAATGTTGCTGATAGAAGGTCAAAGCTTTGGAAAGTGCAACCCATTTTAGATAGAGTGTTGACCAGGTGTAGGAAATTCCCATACTCCAAGCACATATCTATTGATGAGCAAATGATACCATTTCATGGGTCAACATCTCTCAAACAATATGTAAAAGGGAAGCCCAACCCTGTTGGATTGAAAAACTATGTGCTAACTTCACCAGATGGACTACTCCATAATTTTTTCATATATGAGGGAGCTAACACATGGCCAGATGGTCGCCCAAATACCAATTTAGGTGTGGGAGGATCAGCAGTAGAAAAATTAATTTTGGATGTTCCTAGAGGTCATGTCATCTACACTGATCGATTTTTCTCATCACTAAATCTCTCTGAGTTCCTTCTCACTAATAATGAGATTTTGCATGTTGGGACAATCATGGGTAATAGGCTCCCACACAATGTCAAAACAAAACTTTCAACTGATGCTAATCTGATGAAAAAAGGAAGGGGATCTCATGAAGTGTTGGTGCGAGAGGATGACAAGATTGCAGTTGTAAAGTGGGTTGACAATAAAGGTGTTCTTATGACATCAACTTGCACAGGTTCACAACTAGTGCAAAATGTGAAACGATGGGACAAATCAACAAAAGTTTTCATCCCTAGGCCACAGATTGTTGCCTCATACAATGATTCAATGGGAGGGGTTGATTTGTTAGACATAGCTTACTATCGAATCAATATGAGGACAAAGAAGTGGCCAGTTAGGGTCTATTTTCATTTTATTGATGTGGCAGTAGTAAATTCATGGATAACATATCAGTGGGATTAGGCAATGCTTGATGTTCCATGGAAGAAGAGGGTGGATTTGCTTGAATTCAAAACATACATAGGTGAAAGCCCAAGTGCATGTGGATCAGGCCAAGCTGGACAGGCGAGCAGGAGAAATTTGGATGAAAATCCACTAGATGAAAAGGATGAAGATAATGAGCCAGGACCTTCAGCTCCAAAGAAAGGAAAACGAATGCCTGTTCCACTTCCTACAAGGGATGTTAGACAAACTGGCAGTGAACACTTGCCAATTTGTGCAGTCACTGACAGCAAGAAATTTCAGCGCTGTAGAAATATTGGGTGTTCCAAAAAAAACAAAATTTTTATGTACAAAATGTAATATTTTTCTCTGCATTAATCCAGATAGGAATTGCTTTTTTGATTTCCATAAATAGAAGAAAATCTTGAAGGAAAGCCTTGTAAATAATAAATTTAGAATAAGTTGAAAAATTGATTGTAAATAAATAATTATTTTTATTGCTTTATGCAATCTATTATTGCAATCAAATCTATTCCTTACTTGGATTAAATGTATCAAAAACTATGCATTTCCAACAATTTTATTCCAGATAAATAGTTCTATGTATTCACATGAAGAATATCATTAGTACCAAGGTAAGTCCTGGTGTCCAGTGGGCTGAACACCCATTTGTGAAAGGGTGGGGGTAGAAAGAAGGTAATTTTTTTTTCATCAATCTAGAACCACTATAACAAGAAGAAACAAGAAAAAAAGTAAAATCTATCAAATGAAGAATTTGGGACTGAAGTGGACCAAATATAAGGATGAAAAAGTGGATTAAATTTCAATCTAGTTTTGAAACCTAGATGCGGGATAATAAAGACTTTTAAAATTTTTCCTTAAATATATGCCCAAAATTGACGTTATTTACTTGTAACTGAAAAGCTACTATTATTTGATATGCCTCTAATAATAATATTAGAATTGAAGTAGAATATGTCTATCCCACACATATCCTCAGGATCTCTTCTGTGGGGTTTTGAACAGTGTATTTTACTTATCCCTAGGATATCCCTGGGTTTTATTTGGGATATCTGGGATATTTTCTTTGCAGTATCCCTGGAAAATAAAGGGAATAAATTCTAGGAATATTCCTAAGATATCCACTAGAATATCGCCGGGTGGGATATGTCATCCCCAGGACTTCCCATACATATCCCCTGGATTTCCTCCACAGTATTTGAGTGGATATTCAGTTATCCCTATGATATCCTTGGGATTTATTTAGGATATAATGGGACGTCCTGAGGATATTCTCAATATTCTTCTGGGATATCTTGAGAACATCCTTGTGCTGTGTGGGTGTCCTGCCATTCCCAAATTTATTAAAGATTTCATTGATTAAATAAGCCTTCCACTAAACCGACAAAGGTCAAACTTCTGAATATTTTCTTTTATAATTCATCTGAAGGTAATAAATTAAAATGCAAAAACCTGGCATAAAATTTCCACCAAGGAAATAATATTAGGCAGTTTTATTTAACTCATTTCTTATTTTAAATGATTTTTGCAGTATAAAAGACCTTAGTACAGGCCGAAATAGTGAGTAATGACTATTTTATTAATTATATTTTCTTATTCTAGTTCGTCATTAATGTAATAAGTAGGTATGTATTAAAGTATTTCTTATTTATTAATTTCGAATTCCTTTAATTGCTATTACTTTATACTGAAGACTTCCGCAATGGCGGATATTGACAACAGCATTGAAAAGGAATTAAGCAGCAATTAAAGGAATTCGAAATTAATAAATTCTGTTTATGTATTATGGTATTCGATTTGGGGGGGTGTGTACCTTATATGCGCTTAAGATAAATTTGATGGCCGGAAGCTGCAGTCGGGCAAATTCCCGAAGAATTGTGAGGACACACCACTCCAGCTCAAACCCATACGAGAAAATGTCTGTCCTTGCGGAATACAGTTGCGGGGTGATACACAGAATAGCTGTTATTTACGCCCACGCAACTATAATCCAACAAAGAGAGATATACTTAAAATCAGGAGTAATTCAGCTAAGTCCTTCTCGCGAGTGGAGATTGAGTGCGGAACATGCAACTCTTGCTTGTTGCACTCTCCTCGCAATTCACGCTAGCGAGGTGGAAAAGCTATAAGGAATATTCCTGATACAAATATCCTTCCAATAAATAATCGAAAGATTTAATTCCAAGGGTCCTTCAATAAGGACAAACCAGAAAGTTACTGAGGCGATATATCCCTCTCGGCTATACTGTTTGATGGTCCGCTGAAATAATATATAACTATAACCTGCAGCCAGGGTCGAGCAAGGATTATAAATCAGAACTAAGGTTTTGATTACAATGGATTTTTAATAAATGTAAATTGATATTATGGAGTTTAAAATATAATGAAAGGTAGCAATTCGAATGCGGAGACGCAACTCTCGCCTTCAATCCCTACCACTAATATTCAGAAGTTAAAAATGATATATTTAATAAAATTGTTCATACGAGCATTTAGGTCTCTAGCCTAAGGATTTCTCAGTTCCAAGAGAGTAGCTTGATTGCAATTTACAATTGGATATGCCGATTATTTGTATAAACCTTGTATGAATTATATATTTCGCACATACCAGAGATTTGGGCCCAATTTACGCGCACTAGTCGAAGTATTATATTTCTTCTTTGGCTCGTCACTAGTTGGCGTCACCCTCAGACATCTTGGATTGATCCTCGTGGTCGTTCGCGAATATTTTTGATACTTTTACAGATACACTATTTAAATTCGGCAATCCTGGGGTTGCACTCAAACAGCGGGATTTTAAAACAGATATAAAAACATTTAAATTTGACTAGAACGGATTTCTTTAAAATTAAAAATTATTGAGTAGGGGAGGTTTAAAACGAGACCTCTCCCTCAGCCAGCCTAGATTTTCGTGAAGTCTCTCTTCTTCAAGCTCTGGTCTCAGTACTTGAAGAAGAGGCTGCGTCATGCGGTAAATCCGCCAATCGCAGTACAAGAAATTATTTTCCTCCAATGAGGAGCTTACACCCGATTTTTAAGTACGGTGTACCATACGTAAGAAAATTAAACAAATTGAAAATTGGAGGAAATAATAATTAAATTAGAGAAATTAATAATTAGCAGGGCAAGCATAAGCAGATTTCCCAAGTCGATCAAATAACATAAATACAGGAAATAAATAACAATACGAATATTTTTTGTGAAAAGGAAAGTGACATTACTAACCGGTAACAGCTGTTTGATAAGCCGGTTTTATCAGGACAGTCAACAAGCTAACCTTTCACTTAAAGTAAACAACTTTTGTATTCTAGCCCATTGTAGGACGCTGTTTAACAAATTAGGCAAATGATTGTGCATCTAAGTTTACATAAAATTAAATAATAAAATTGGTAATTCTGAGTGAGTATTTAATGTTACAAATTAAACCTCGTTTCTCAGATTAATTACGATATTAGTGTTAATTTGGGGTTGGTGAATTTGCACCGTGACATAAAGCCCCCAAATTAGAAATATTTGAAACTCAAGTGTTTCTAATTTTCACCGTCTAAGGTGCACTAACCTAACATGAACCTTACAACTACTACGACTTAGGATCTACAACACACAAATATCACAGCCAATAACATCAGTCTGCATTAGAATGCATAGCACTTATTGCAACTATTCTCGACTTGTCGCCGCAGCGGTGGTGTCGGGACCACAACTAAAAGTCGTGAGATTTTACTCAGACAAAAAAAAAGGAGGATACATTAGTGCAGAGGTGGATCTCTGCCACATGCACTAGACAGCCATGGGGTTACTGTAAATCCTAAGTTCCCTACGATGACGGGATGGGTCAGCATACAAGCCCCCAGAGCCTCGTCACAGACCTAATTGCAGAGGTGCTTGGGTGATGGTGTGTGATCAGCATATCTGTAGTGCGGTGTCAGTTGGTGGCATCTATTGGTGTAATTGGCATTGCCAATGATAATAGCCTGTTTAGCTTATAATAATAATTTTTTCTTTGGTTGCAGGTTTGCCAGTTGTGCATGAAGGTGCTTGCTTGCTGTTTATATTTCTCTTTTGCTTTGCCTTTTCTCTCAATAAATCTTTGCTTTCAACTTGTGCTTTTCTGCTTTGTCCGCTTTAATTACTTCCTCTCTTCATTTATTCTTGTGTGCTTTTCGTTTTGCTTTGTGTCTATTTGATTTGTTTGTTCTTATAATTTTCTTCTAAATGTTATTTTCAATGTAGCTAGTAATTAATTTCTATAAATTTTCCATATAATATAAATAGTATAAAATCTCAAATAATAACAGTAATAGAGATTTATCCTTAGAAATTAGAAAATAACAATATAAAAATATAAAACATGACACCAAATATAATATAATAACAATAAATAACGAATATAATATATAATATAATTTACTATCACCTTTGGAATATTTTTTTTTTTTGGAAATTATCACAGACTGTTTTCTTTTTCATTCAATTTTGTATATAATTTTTTTGTTTTAAAGATTACATTTCTCAGTTTCTTTGATTATAATGATTAATGATTAATGATTTTTTTTTTTTTTTTTTTTTTTTTTTTTTTTTTTTTTTTAGTCTGGTAACTTTCTAAATTATATAATAATAGAATTTAATAAAAATATTTTACAAAAATTCATCCTTTAAGGATGTAACGGTAGATTGAGCCTTTAGCTCTATGCTCATGCGTAATAGTGCATGATGTAAATCTTATTACAACACATAATTTCACAATAAAACATTAAACATAATTGTAACCGTGTTCGTGTTGTGGGGTGGCGAGGCTGAAGATGATGATGATCATCGTGAAGCTCCAGGGTTCGATGGCGCGCAGAGGAACATCTCGATGCAGCAGGATCCATAACGATACGCCGGGATGACTTCTAATGCCGGGCTCACTGACAAGGACGAATACATACGGTGAGGAATGTGGTGGCTCGCTCCGCATCCAGCAATTAGTTTCTTGGGTACATCTTAAGTTTGTTGATCTACTTCTTAGATCTCAATGAAGTGTTGATGCCCCAACTCAAAGTTCTGGAGTTGGTTGCATCCAAGCACTTTTCTAAAATTTTACTTTGGCAGCATATGTGCGGCATTATGTTGCGGCAACATCATGTCTGTCCCAGTACTAAAGGATTTGTGAAGCAAATCAGATCGTTGCAGGTAGCATGGTCTATGGAATCCCATGGCAGTCATCAATGATGCTGACCTGACTGGTTTTTCTCAAGTTGGTTTATTGTATCGCATTTGGTATGTCGCAGACAGTACGGTCTAAAAGAATTGTGTTACCGTAGCAGTGAAGCTGGTCTGACTCGGATTTTTGTCAATCCGGTGTGTTGTATCGCAGACAGTACGGTCTAAAATAGTAGTTACCGTAGCGGTGAAGCCGGTCTGACTGGACTTTTCTCAAGTTGGTTTGTTGTATCGCAGACAGTATGGTCTAAAATAATTGAGTTACCGTAGCAGTGAAGCTGGTCTGACTGGAGCATCCAGGTAGGTGAGTCATCTCCAGGTCGAACTCTTGTAGCGCCAGGAACCATCTGGATATTCGGTTGTTGGTCATCTTCGCTGTCTTCAAGAAAGTTAATGCTCGATGGTCGGTGTTGACATATGTCTTGTGACCGAGAAGAAGAGTCCTGTACTTCAAGCAGACTTGGACGATGCTCAGGAACTCTTTCTCGGTGACAGAGTATTTACGCTGGTTTGTAGGTCGGGTTGGTGTCGCCGGTTTGTAGGTCGGATTGGTGTCGCCGGTTTGTAGGTCGCAGACAGTATGGTCTAAAAGAATTGTGTTACCATAGCAGTGAAGCTGGTCTGACTCGGTTTTCGTCAATCCGGTGTGTTGTATCGCAGACAGTACGGTCTAAAAGAATTGTTACCGTAGCGGTGAAGCCGGTCTGACTCGGTTTTCGTCAATCCGGTGTGTTGTATCGCAGACAGTACGGTCTAAAAGAATTGTTACCGTAGCGGTGAAGCCGGTCTGACTCGGTTTTCTGTCAATCTGGTGTGTTGTATCACAGACAGTACGGTCTAAAGAATTGTTACCGTAGCGGTGAAGCCGGTCTGACTCGGTTTTCGTCAATCCGGTGTGTTGTATCGCAGACAGTACGGTCTAAAAGAATTGTTACCGTAGCGGTGAAGCCGGTCTGACTCGGTTTTCGTCAATCCGGTGTGTTGTATCGCAGACAGTACGGTCTAAAAGAATTGTTACCGTAGCGGTGAAGCCGGTCTGACTCGGTATCTTATGCTCCATGAGCTGGAGGATGGAGTCGGTCGCTTGCAGACTGTGCTTCAAGAGTAGCGCTGGTGTGGTGGCTGCGAGTTTGGTAGCGCCAGTGTGACAGCAGAGGTACGCTTCTTCTCCACCAGGTGGCAGCATCTTCCCAGCAGTCGGGCCTAGCGCGACGAACACTCCAACAGCTGTTTGCCTTTTTCCGGACCGCTCTCGAAGAATAGTATTTGTCTTTTCTACCGAAGACAGCCGTTGACGATCGCCACTTGTCTTTCTCTCTCCATGGGCCATCTCCGATCCAAGGATTGGGAGGAGATTTCCGTCTGCCGCATCTGTGTGAACCGGTCGGCCAGTTGTTCGATGCATGGAACGGCGGTGACGATGATTTAAGAGGCAGCGTCGACGATGATAGAGACGGTCTTGGACTGCTAGTGTTGTGGTTGTTGCAGTTTGTGTTTTTTCCTAGCCTTGTTTTCGAAAACACAAGTTGAATTGGAGCAAATAAATTATTACCTCTGTTTATTTGTCGAGATTTATTTCCAACTGCTCTATTTTTGTGTTGGTGTTGGTTTCTGTGACAACTCAGTTTATTATTGTTCTCGGGCCTAGCGTTTGGTGGGTTGTTGGATTTATTTGCAATAAATGAATTATCATATCTGTTTCCACTTTGAGAATTATTTTCAATTTCCGTGTCTCTATGTGGGTTTTGGTTTGTGTGATAATTCGATTTATTATACTCATTGTGATTATCTGCATTACTATTTCCTTCTAACCTATCAACCAACTTATCCGTCGTTTGAACAATCACCGTTTTCAACTCCGATTTTGTTTGCTCAGCCGTGTGAATCATAACCTCTCTTACTTCCTTATAACTAGCTTTTAACTCTCTAGCATTTTTTTCAAGCTGTAGATTTTGTTGCTCAGCTTGGTGTTTGATACTAGCTTTTAATTCCATCTTGAATTTTTCCTGTTGTTCAGCCTGATGGTCGATACTAGTTTTTAGTTCTTTATAACTATCTTTTAATTGTGAGTTGTCAGCTTGTAACTTTTGGGTTTGTTTATTGATGGCCTCCAGGATAATGTTCAGGTCTGAGGTTGATAATAATCCATTATTGGCCAGCACACACCTCCGGCCTAGTCTCTTGCTATATTCCTCCATTATTTCCTCAAGTGCACTACGTGGAGGTGTTCCTACCTCAACCTCAGTGGTATTTCGTCTCATCTCTTTAGGCTGAAGTTCTGGGGAGGATGGCGCATCATCAGCAGGTATGTTGATGGTGGATCCATTGTCAGCCATGGTAGATCGCAGGGTGAGTCAGTGGAACAGTGAAGTATAGAAGAAAAATAGTGAAGTGTTGTGAAGTGCAGAAACAAGATTTGGATATCAAAATCAGGTCAGTCTGTAGCTGTAGTCTTGTAGTTAAGCCCCCACAACACGAAAAACGGTGAGACAAGTACCGCGGTTACAATGTACATAAAATTTACTACACGAAATTTCGGCTAGGCTGTGCGCATTATGCGCTGATATTAAGATGACAATATAATAAAATAATATCAAATAAAATTGTATAAAGACTCTAATCAAACTTAATGTTAATAACAGTGCAGGATAGATATCACAAATTTTTGCGAAAATGCACATATAACGGTCAACCTGAGAAATCTGCTTAATTCGGAAATTCTTAAATTAATACTGGATATCCCTCGGCTTTTAAGTCCTAAACGCTCATACACTGCTCGACTCTGGCTGTGATTACAAACTAAATCAGACAGGCACATAAGTTCGACGTTAGGCTGGACGTTCACCGGAGATGCAGTATAATTCTGAAATAGAAAAGCTAATTATCTCCTTCAAGGTTGCCGCAGATTTTCCTGTAAAGAAAATACATGTCATATAATATCCCCTCTCTCTACTGAGTCTGCTGTTCCGGGCGCCACTTCTATGGTATTCGATTTGGGGGGGTGTGTACCTTATATGCGCTTAAGATAAATTTGATGGCCGGAAGCTGCAGTCGGGCAAATTCCCGAAGAATTGTGAGGACACACCACTCCAGCTCAAACCCATACGAGAAAATGTCTGTCCTTGCGGAATACAGTTGCGGGGTGATACACAGAATAGCTGTTATTTACGCCCACGCAACTATAATCCAACAAAGAGAGATATACTTAAAATCAGGAGTAATTCAGCTAAGTCCCTCTCGCGAGCGGAGATTGAGTGCGGAACATGCAACTCTTGCTTGTTGCACTCTCCTCGCAATTCACGCTAGCGAGGTGGAAAAGCTATAAGGAATATTCCTGATACAAATATCCTTCCAATAAATAATCGAAAGATTTAATTCCAAGGGTCCTTCAATAAGGACAAACCAGAAAGTTACTGAGGCGATATATCCCTCTCGGCTATACTGTTTGATGGTCCGCTGAAATAATATATAACTATAACCTGCAGCCAGGGTCGAGCAAGGATTATAAATCAGAACTAAGGTTTTGATTACAATGGATTTTTAATAAATGTAAATTGATATTATGGAGTTTAAAATATAATGAAAGGTAGCAATTCGAATGCGGAGACGCAACTCTCGCCTTCAATCCCTACCACTAATATTCAGAAGTTAAAAATGATATATTTAATAAAATTGTTCATACGAGCATTTAGGTCTCTAGCCTAAGGATTTCTCAGTTCCAAGAGAGTAGCTTGATTGCAATTTACAATTGGATATGCCGATTATTTGTATAAACCTTGTATGAATTATATATTTCGCACATACCAGAGATTTGGGCCCAATTTACGCGCACTAGTCGAAGTATTATATTTCTTCTTTGGCTCGTCACTAGTTGGCGTCACCCTCAGACATCTTGGATTGATCCTCGTGGTCGTTCGCGAATATTTTTGATACTTTTACAGATACACTATTTAAATTCGGCAATCCTGGGGTTGCACTCAAACAGCGGGATTTTAAAACAGATATAAAAACATTTAAATTTGACTAGAACGGATTTCTTTAAAATTAAAAATTATTGAGTAGGGGAGGTTTAAAACGAGACCTCTCCCTCAGCCAGCCTAGATTTTCGTGAAGTCTCTCTTCTTCAAGCTCTGGTCTCAGTACTTGAAGAAGAGGCTGCGTCATGCGGTAAATCCGCCAATCGCAGTAAAAGAAATTATTTTCCTCCAATGAGGAGCTTACACCCGATTTTTAAGTACGGTGTACCATACGTAAGAAAATTAAACAAATTGAAAATTGGAGGAAATAATAATTAAATTAGAGAAATTAATAATTAGCAGGGCAAGCATAAGCAGATTTCCCAAGTCGATCAAATAACATAAATACAGGAAATAAATAACAATACGAATATTTTTTGTGAAAAGGAAAGTGACATTACTAACCGGTAACAGCTGTTTGATAAGCCGGTTTTATCAGGACAGTCAACAAGCTAACCTTTCACTTAAAGTAAACAACTTTTGTATTCTAGCCCATTGTAGGACGCTGTTTAACAAATTAGGCAAATGATTGTGCATCTAAGTTTACATAAAATTAAATAATAAAATTGGTAATTCTGAGTGAGTATTTAATGTTACAAATTAAACCTCGTTTCTCAGATTAATTACGATATTAGTGTTAATTTGGGGTTGGTGAATTTGCACCGTGACAGTATATTTGACAGTTTATTCAATCGATTCATCGATTCCCATCAGCTTTTCAATGCTGTTGTCAATATCCGCCATTGCGGAAGTCTTCAGTATAAAGTAATAGCAATTAAAGGAATTCGAAATTAATAAATTCTGTTTATGTATATTTGTCAGTTTATTCAATTGTCATCCAGTCACTTCAAACTAACTTATTTCTTATTGAAAATGACATTGGACGGATGATGTTGACCCTGTCTCATTATTGTTATTCAACAATTTAATTTTAAATTGTTGAATAACTATACTTTTGAACAGGCTCTTACTTGTCTGGCTCTGACTTAATCATGTCCTAATTTGTCTGGAGGTGTTTGAACTGTGAATGCTCGAAAATGACATTGAAATCGTCCAATTTTTGCCACGTAAAAGAAAATTAAATAAACCATTCTATTCCACTGAGACAAGCCAGGGTTTAACATCTGAATATCAAATAATGTACGACAATGAATAAAAATAAAGCTATTTAATAAATCAATGTCTAAATTATAATTTTGTATTATTATTATTATTATATTGGCTTTTTGTGGATGTGATTCAAGATTCTCTAGTTTTTGTACATTTTAGGGCCTCCACTGTTCGCCTAGATTCTAGATAATAAAGATAATGGGTGAAATTTTTAATGAATAATAATTTACTTTTTTCAAGGTATTCACAAGGAAGTGTCATAGCCTACTACAGCACGGGCGCATATAGACTATATTATAGGAACGCAGCCCCGTTTTATTTTTTGAAGCAAAGAAATGAAGAAGCAAGCTTTAATTATTAACTTATTCAATGAATATTATCCACGCTTTTGTTTATGGTTTTTATTTATGTCTGTGCTCCACAAAAGAAGCATAGACTGCTTTCATATTTTTGCGGCTGGCTTTAGCCGACTTCAAAATTACCGGGCAAAGAAATCATTCCGCGGTGGCTTAAAATTTAATTATAATTTCAAATTCAGCAAGTCACAGTTTAACAAAAATATTTGAAAAAATTAAAAATTAGACTGATTTATTTTAAAACTAATCATTAGTGAATATTCTTTATTCTAATAGTACAGTATAATATTTTTGTCATCATATGACAGAAACAGCCGATGGACAACTGTTTAAACAAGATGGCGTTTGCAGATTGAAGTCGAACGAAGTTTACGTTTGCTTGGGTTTCAGTGTTTATGATGTCAGTTGTTACTTGTTAACCAAATTTCTGGAAATGTAATTCCAGTTTGTTCTTCTTTATAGTTTCCATAAATTTATTCGTAAAATGGATTTAAGATCTCGAAGTCTGCAAGAATACGATACTGGTCACGAAGAATTATTGAGTGAGTGAAATTTTTTTGAATTCCGTACGATACGGTTCTAACAGGTAGTGTTCTGCTATGTTAGTCTTCTAATTATTGTATTATATTTCATTCCTCAGCATTTCGGTACTGCTTGATTCTTGAATAATATTTTATTCTTGGATGTACTTGCATTCACCAGAAATTCCAATTTTTAAGTCAATTTTGTCTTCACTCTAACCTCATTTCAGAGTAATGCTATTTTTTCGAAATTTATTTAAATTTAATGAACAGTATTACTCAGTAATTAACAGTATTTAGTAAGTGAATAGTATTAGTAGATCAATATTCAGTAACATATCATTCTATAAGAATGAAACATTATTATAAGTTAGTGGGAGTTTGTGTTCATACTGATTGCATTCTCTTCAAAAGTTGTAAAAAATAGAGATTAGAATTAAAGTAGAGTTATAAGTTTATAGAAACTCTTCTATAATCGACGATTGAAAAATTTACAGAGGAGGTACATTTTACGTCTAGCCTACATTTAAATTTCACTGCATTTTTTATGTTTATAAATAATTTATTACTTCAACTTCCACAGAGGATCATTATTTTGAAGAATGTCGTATTCCTTGTGATCCTTCTTCACATTACAGCATATTATAATTTATTGTTCAAAAATGAATTCTTTCCCTCTGTCTACAGTGTATGAAGACGTGGTGCAGCACAGTGAAGAGAGTTTCAATTTCAACCTAGAAGAAAACTTTGAAGAATATTCAAATGTGGAGGCTGAATATCAAGAACGACGCACCATTCTTGTCGATGGTGGTGATCGATTTGGTGTTTCCGCACTGGCATTTGATCTGCAAGAAGAGTTGCTTTGGATGGGAAACCAAGGAGTAAGTTTTTTATGTTCTTGACAATAACTTAGCAGTCATAATATTTTTGAGACTAACAATTGTTAAGGCAATACACTAGGGTTTCTGCTTCAAATTTCCCTATTAATTGTTCTTGTATTTGTTTGAAATCAAAATGGAACAATTATTAAATCAGACCACATCCATTCCTCTCCGCATTCCAACAGTCTTGCCTCATCAAAACATGCAAATATGGTAAATTATTGAAGAATGATATTATGCATTAGTATTGAACTAAATATGATGTTCTAGTGATTGAAAGAAAGAAAAATTGTTTGTAATCATAATAAACAGTTATTACATTTATACAATAGCCTACACCACCTGATAATTCCTCCTTTTTCGAATTTTAACTCTTGTTGATTCTGTCTCACCTAAATTTGTTGTACTAAGTTAGTGATTGAAAGAAAAATAAATGAAATTGTTTGAAATCAAAATGAAAAAGTTATTAGCTTAGATCAGGAAAATCCATACCACCCATAAATCTTGCATTATTCAAAATATTCATCTGGTAAATCATAAAAGGATGATGCTAAACATATACGTCTCAATGCTGTCTCACCTAAATATGGTTTACTTATTATTGAAAATTACTCGTTCAGCATAGTTGCCAGTTTCACTAAGTGAACACGAGGCTTGAGACAATTTTTGGTCGCTTGTAATCACGTCCAGAGATAGAAATGTTACCCCATTTGGCAATGACGCTTTTTTTCTGGCGGATGGCTCAACTCTCAACTTATTACAAGATTATTTTATGCCCAAGGAGCTTAAAACCTATGACTAGTCTTTAGATGACATTAAGCCTCGGTTTCCTAGATCGCGGATTGGGACTAAATGGACAGAGAACAGGGCCGCATACACTAAAATGTATAACTCAATTTGCTTTCAAAATATTGTTTATAATAATATAATATGATAATAAATTTGATTAATTATATAATTATAACCTGCTGTTATACTCATATAAATATATTCTATTATACGTTATACTTGCAACTATAATTTCTAACAACACCCCATCTTGATTCTTGATTTGACCTGCGAGACATCAGACTGATAACTAATCAACACTAAGAATGTGGAAACACGCTGGGGATAAAGTTTTTCATCTTGAGCGTATGTCCTTTGTTGTAATGTTGTAGATTATCATCCCGATGTCTCACCTACTTGCTGGACAGATCAAGATGGCATGTTGTTGGAAATTATAACTTATTGTTGAAAGCAGAAGATATATGAATATAATATCGGATTATGAATAATTAATCGAATATATTAGCATATTTTATTATTATAAACTATATTTCGAAAGCAAATCGAGTTATATATTGTAGTGTATGTAGCCCTGTCCGCTGACCAATTAGACTAAATCCGTTTTCTAAGAAACCGAGGCTTTATTTTATTATTCATTGAAAAATCAGTTGAACTTATGAATGAGTTCTGTCTTCAGGGTCACGTGACATCGTACTACGGCGCCGACCTACAGAAGCACACTTCATTTCAAATTCACGCCACCGAGGATGTGCGCTGCATTCACACGTTCGATGACGGCATCCTTGCTCTTACACCGAGCTCGCTCAGGTGTCAAATGCGCAGAGGAATACCCATTTTCACTCACACGTAAGTCTCTCATCGTTTTTTATTAATTATTGTAATTAATCAATCATTAATCATCTAGCTGGCTCATTTTCATGCCTATAGACTTATTAGAAGAATTTATACATATAGCAAGCGTTCATAGTCTGGGCACCCTTTTAAGCTAATGGAGCTAGAGACAAAAAAATAATAAAGGTTTAAATACCTGCGTTTTGGCATCCAATATTTATTGTATTCACTACCGGTTTCAACCCACCTATGGGTTCATCATCAGGTGGTTCTGGACGTTATTATGTATTCGGCGATTCCATAATAACGCCCACAACCACCTGATGATGACCCTCATAGGTATTTAAACCTTTATTTATATTAACTGGTATCCGGAGGCTGAAGAATTCAATATGAAAAGAAAAGAAAGTTTTCCCAAAAACCTAGTGAACCTACCAATAACTTTCTACTAGAAGGTAAACTGTACTAGTTTTGTGAACAGTAGATCTCACGCCCAAGAATAAGGGTGTTTGCACAGGAACATACTGGATCTACTAAATGATAATTACGGTTGCAAAATTAAACACAATCATCAGGCCTGACCCCTGATTCAATTTGCGTAGTCTATCTTATGTCTGTTTTCCACAATGTCACCAAGGCTGTGCTTCTATTCCCCAGACAGCTGATTGCTCAAATCATATCAGATTTCACACGTCTGATGGATACATTTGTAGAACAATATTAATTAAATCTGTATAATTATCATTCACTTGTTATTTTCTCAACATATTAAAAATGATTTGTTTCTCTCAAGCAAATATTTTATTCTTATGAAGGCTCAACCAAATGAATAAGAGGGCCCGAGGGCTATCTTGAAGTCTGATTCCAATTGCATATGATGGAGAAGCTAATTTTAAATATCACATTTCCCCTATAGAAGAAAGCCTGAGTGCTTTTATTATTTATCCTTTTTAATATCCTTCAAATGCAAGCAAATTTTGAAAATCCTTACATGTACATCGCTGGACATTCCTTAAACTTTTAGGCTTAAAGGAAGATGCAAAATTTCATTGAATTTGGTCCACGCGTTTAGCCGTAAATGCGTTACAAATAGGCATGCAAATGCAAAACGGTCGACTTGAAACAGAGGTCTTTCTTCGTTCAATTATTGTTATTGATCGTTCATTAATCCATCTAACTCCCTAATTTTCCTGTTCAAATTCATTAGAAGCAATTATTATTTGAGCTAGCTAGCGCTCAGTGGGCGGGCTAAAAATCAAAATTATTCCAATAACTATTAAACAAACTGACTGCTTGGAAAGCGGCCTTATTGCATTATTACTTTTCTGCTTTTCCAACAAGACTGGATTTCTCAAGATTTGCAAAATATGATAAAACCCTATACCGGTATCACTCTTAGACTCTGCATAGCTTTTCTTCTTCATCACTAAAGCTCATAACTGTGGGGTAAAAATTCCAACATTATTCCGATAACCTTTGAACAGCTCTGCTTGAAAACAGGCAATACTAATCAGGACTTGATCATGTTGTAAGCAAAGTGTACTGAGTCTTATGGCAATGCTATTTCATATGGTAATATGAGCGCGATGTTGCCATTTTTTGTTTACATTTTGCCAATCATAATGATGGATGAAATGGGCTTCATATTAGGTGTTTATTATATGTATGTTCAACATAATTTATTATAATTATAATAAATTATTATGTATGTATGCTTCATCAGGCTTACTCGGCTTCTGTGCAACTTGGCTGTAAAAACAAAAGGTGTGTACACCCGCCATTTTGGTTCTTATTTGAAATTTCATATTTAACCTAAGCAAGTAATGTACAACGCTGTATTACCATAACCCAGCTGATACAATAAATCTGCTGATGCAGATTCAGAATCACATATGAATTGTAATTTGTTTTCAGCCTATGAGAATCAAAATGTAAGGTGAGCATGCCTGGTGTTTTTAGCTAAGGCTTGCACAGGCTATAGAACGTAATTAATAAAGTCCTGATTAATACGGCGTCTTTCTAAGCATTTATTTGTATAAGCTTTAGTGATGAAGAAAAGCTATACAGAGTCCAGGACTGATGAAGACTTTTATCATATTTTGCAAAAGAATCCTGGGAAATCCAGTATTGTTGGAAGGTTCACCTAAATTTTCCATGCTGTATCTCATCTATTTTAATTTTCTCTCTTATTATTAAAATTGCAATAGTTGTTAGTTATAGCAATCGGTAACTCATCTTTGAAGAATCGACTTCTAAGATTTCTGCTGAGTTGCCATAGTAAGTTGTTTCTTTTGAGTTTGTATTAAATTTCTACTTTCTCCAGTGGTCCTCAAGATGCTACTTGTGTGCTGGAGTGTATTTGTTTTCAATTGTAAAACATATTATGTTGTAATTTTGGAAATATATTTGATTTGAAAAAAAATCAGAAAAGTAATAATTTTATTGGAGTGCACAAATTGTACATAAGCAGAGTTCATAGCCTCCTCCTTAGGATACCATGAATGACGATGTTTAAAATTATGTACTTAAAATTGAAAACATTGGACTGGTAATAGTTAATAATATTATAAAAAATTGTTATTAACAGGTCGGCGAACATGGAAGAGATGCAATGCCTGCTACAATTGTCACAATCGCCTCACTCCCTGCTGATGGCCGGACACAGTCACAATCTCATTGAATTCAATCTTAACACGTGCCAAGAAGAGAATTTGGTGAGGAAATCTACTAAAATAGTATACTAATGCTTTGAAATATCCACTTTTTCTTCTCATTTCTTATCTTCCATTTCTTTAATTACTTTTTATTATTATTCTTTTTCTCATTATACTTCTGTCTTCTTCTTTTCTTTTTCTGATTCTTCTTTTCTTTTTTATATTCTTATTCTCCTGTCTTCTTTTTCTTCTTCTTCTTTTTCTTTTTCTTCTTCTTTTTCTTTTTCTTCTTTTTCTTCTTCTTCTTGACTTCTTCTTCTTCTTCAAGTTGCTATTTATGCACGCATTGTAATATGCAAAACAGCTGGTTCGTGTGCTCTTTTACTTTGCCGCACTCCTACTGAATTTGTCGCACTCCAGGTGCACCAAATGAAGGAAAGATCTAATGTGTAACTCATGCTGAAAGTATCTTTTCCTACAGTTGCCTAATAAAGCGGCTATTTGTGCCCTCATTATAGTACGCAAAACGGACGATTCATGCACAATTTTACTTTGCCGCACTCATTTTACTTAGTCGCACTCCAGGTGTGCCAACTGTAGGAAAAATGTAATGTGCAACTCGTGAAGAAAGTATCTTTGCTACACTTAAGAAACTATTCGGCCTCAGAAACAAACTATTCGCCTTCAGCTCGTGTGTAATGAATTTCTCTTATGCAGCAAAGAGCTACATTGCGCACTAGTTACACAAATAACTAGCTGCACTCGAGAAACTATTCCTTATCTTCTTTGCAATAACCATTCTTCCTTCTCTTCTTTTCTTTTATTACCTTTTTTCTTTTCTTTGTATTCTCTTTTTTCTTAACCTTCTCCTTTCTCATGTCTTCGTAATTTTCTTCTTCACCACAAGTCGTCTTCTCCTTCTCATCCTCCTCCTCCTCCGCATTATTATCATCATCATCTTCTTCCTCATCATCATCCTCATCCTCCTCCTCCTCCTCCTCCAATTCCTTATTGTTTAGCTCTACAGCATGAAGACGTTTACGCAATAAATTGAATTATAATTATTTGTCATTTACGATTTTAATTTTTTTAATAGTATGTCTGTGTTTGTAGGTGGATGTGGGCGACCACGGCTGCGCACTGCTGCGTCAGCATCCACGTTACATCTGCTGCGGCAACGCGGCCGGCCAGATCACACTTCGTGATCCCAACTCCCTTTCGATCGAGCATACCCTGGAGGCACACACTGCTAGCCTGTCCGACTTCGACGTGCACGAAAATCAGCTCGTCACATGCGGATTCTCGAATCGGTGAGTGAATTCAATACAATACAATTTATTTAAAAAAACATGTATTAACAAACAAAATAACATAAATAACAAGACAAAGCTAATTACAAATAAAATGTATACCACGATTTTCAATGATTTTTTCATTTAATAAATAAAACAATTTATTTCTCTTCTCAAAACATTTGGTACCGAACATTACATAAATATGCAAAAAAAAAACGTATGGCTGAATGTTTGCAGTATATGAAAATAATAAAATCATTCGAGAGAAATTGGCTACCCTCGATATACATCTTTGGGAGTTACCATGTTTAAGTATGATTAATTTTTAAACAAATACAATATATTTTTATTAGTCAAGTATACAATTTACAGTAAAACTGGCCAAGTCATGTTTACAAAACGTTACTACAATAATGAATTAAAATCTGTTAGCATGCATTCTCTAATGGAATAGAATGCATTTTTAACAACCATGACTTCATTTCTGCCTTGAATATGACCAGGGCAAATTCCCTGATTTCATCTGACAACATATTTTAAAATTTTGTGCCAGATATGGGATAGCTCTTGTTAGATCTTTCCGATTTTAACCTAGGCGGGAATATATATGTTGATTCCTTGTAGCATGAGAATGGACTGAATTACACGATAACAATAAAAGGTGGCAGTAACTGTAGGAGGCAATAATGTATCAACGGTACTGAAGGTTGGTAGAGTAGAAAGTCAGTGAAAACTAAAATCTCAAATATACAATCCTTATTTATTTATTTTGCTTTTATAACCTCATTGAACTACTTAAGAAAATCATTTTCTGGTCCTCGATGACTTCTGTTTCCGCATTGTCCAGTACTTTTTCATTTATTTTGATCTTCTCTGTCGTTTTTCATCTATAAATACCCATTGTTCAGTTTGTTGGTTGTCTATTTTTGGTTTTAATCCGTTTTTATTTCTTTAATTTTCTTAAGATTTTCGGCTTTGTTTTGAAATCGTCCAGGGTTATTTTCAGTTCGTTCAAATCCTATTTAATTTCCCTAATCCATCCTACCTCTCTGTACCATAAAACATTATCATGGAAATTTTAATAACGATGTTCAATTAAATTATGCAGCAATATATGTGGATGTATAGTTATATAAAGAAACCATAGAAACCATATCACTTTGCTCATAAATCATGTTTGAATTTTGAAGTATGCCATTAATAACTGCCATGTAGAAAATATTATGTACAATATTTAAGAAAGTCCAGTCACGCTCGTGTGGTGATCACCTATTTCCCGGACTCTTTATGTAATATACATAGTGGTCATTAAGTCGCACACATATGAATAAACGTTTATGTAAAACTAAAAAGTAGTTTCAAGATACAAGATATTTATTTGTCATAAAATAAAACAAGTTTACAATAGGCATCGTCAGTTGAAAAATATTTTCATTTTTAAAATAATTAGGTCAATTTGTCATATTTTTAAAACCATTACAATTTTAGATACTCATCTGTTGAGTAAAACCTACTAACCTCTTAAGCCATCCAGCAACAGTTCTTTTAAAAATGTTCACCGGCAACAATCTAATGGATAAAGGCAGCTTGTTGAACAGTTTACATTGTAGATAACTGTGGCTTTTCAATGTTTTACTTAGTCTAACATAGGTGTTACCAAGTCATATCTATGTCTGGTATGAAATGTATGAATATTATCATTAGAAGTGAACTTATTTAAATTTTCCTTGACATAAATCAAGTTTTTAAAAATAAAGATACATGCCAAAGTCATTATTTTTAGATTTGTAAAATAAGTTCTACAGGATACATCATTTTTTATAGTACAAATTGTTCTGATAGCTCGTTTTTGCCAAATGAATGCTTTTTTTGCAGCACTAGAATTACCCCAGAGATGTGCACCATAACATAAATGAACATGGAAAGGGCCAAAGTATGAATTCATTGAATTAAGAACGGTGGCTTCTGCAAGATAGCATCCCATCTACTGCCTAAATCAAGTCTGTAGTATTGTTGAGTTTACTGCTTTGTTAACAAGTCCTTTTCTCAACAGCAGAAAATCATGCATTCAGTACTGAACAAGACAGCCATTTTAAGCATTTATTATAAAAATTCAACCTATTTGTATATACTTCACTAGCCTTAAAGTAATGATTATTATCAATGTATTGAAATATATATTTGATTTACTTGACTACTCGATTACCTTCTGATATGCGCTACTTAATGATCACACTGTTCTATTTCAGTACATTTAGTTTTATTGGGAGTTTTGACTGTTTATATAAATTGTTTTGTCGATATATTTGTTTCATTAACATATTTAAATTGATAATTATTTTTGTCCAATTTCAGACAAGGTAGCTTAGGCGTGGATAGGTTCCTGATAGTGTACGATTTGCGTATGATGCGTGTGGTGAGTCCGATTCCGCTGCTGTTGGATCCGCTGCTGCTGCGATTCATGCCGACGTTCACGTCGCGCATCGCCGTCGCCTCCACCATTGGCCAATTGCAATTGGTCGACACCCTCACTCTCACCGAACCCGATCTCACTGTCTATCAGGTAATTATTATTATGCCAAGATTAGTACCGACTTCCTACAGACCTCAATATAGTGTTGATGACACTGGACGAGTTTAATAGCTAAGCGAGTAGCGAGTAGAAACGTTACAGGCCTACCGTGCTTCAGTAGCTCGGCATGCTAAGCCAAATTAAAGAATTAATTGAACTTCCAGAATTACCCCATACTGGGGTAAAACAATAATATTGCGAAGTTTAACCAACAATTATTTAATAAATTTTCATCAAAGTTGATTATCACAGAAAATTCAATATGTCTCATCTGAGGTGTTAAATGCGCGGTCATCTGTCTTTAAATGTCCAATCTGCGCGGTTAAATGTTTCATGCACGTCGACTTTGGCCAGAATAACAATGCATTCTGGTGTTGGCTACACTACTAGCGATTAGCAAAAAAAGTAGACCGGCTCTCAACATTTTTTTTTTGTAGGTAGTAGATAGTAGACTAGTTGGCTAGTGGAGACGGTTTACACGGAGTGAGTTGCAAGTAGCACCGCCGTGCGGAATTGATGCTAAACCAAAAATTTATTGAACAATGCCTGCATTGGGGTCTCTGGTGGGGGAAACACGTCGGCCATTTATACTAGCTACTCGCTTAACTATTAAACTCGCCCATTGTCATCGAAGGTTATAGGAAAAAGCATGGCGGCCAAGTTTTCCCTATGAATAGGAAAAGTCGAGTGATTTCAGAGTAAATAGAATCATAAAATTATTCTCATTGGGAATAAAAAAACTAGATTACTAGATAAGAAAACAAAAGACTAGAAAATACACATTTAAAATGCTTGATCGTCTATTTAATTTTTTCTAATTCAAGTTGTATGTTTATTTCTGTTGTTAGGCAATAAATTTCGTTTACAATATTGTGTTTTTCTATATATAGGTACCGTATTAAAAACTTATTTATTTCTTCTATTTTTCAATATTCAATGTTTATTTTTGTTCTTTGGCAATAAATTTATTTCAGTATTGTGTTTTTGTGTCTATAGGTGAACAACGCCAACTCGATTTGCCTGGCTTTGGACGTTTCACCTTCGTGCCAGTCGCTGGCCGTGGGTGACAGTGGCGGTTCGATACATTTGCTCACTTCTTCGGATCGGGCGCTCTTCAACACGTTCTCCCGTCCGACCGAGTTCGCCGATCCCATTGAGACCTATCCGCCAATCAGCATCGACGATCGGCTCGCCATATTGGCTGCTGTCCCGCTCGCCTACCAATCACCATCGTCCGCCACCCAGAAGCTGCTCTCTGATTGGCCCAAACAGTTCCTGAAGAAGGTTAACAGGTGAGCGGGCTATTATAGTTAGGTTTGAATAATTTACTTGAGCACACTTGTCAATGATTAATGGGATAACTTCATGGAGGTATAAGGTATTGGAGGGAGCTTAAAGTCAGGAAAGTGTAGCCGACGCCACCGTAGCGGCTATTGGCGTCTATAATCTACTATAGATACATACCAATGTTGTTGTAGTTATTATACCTATCCATGAACTATCTTCAAACTATGTTGAACACATAGTGTAACTATGGTTTCCAATAGTTTGGCTGCAAGTACATTGTTGAAATAAAGTTTAGCAAGGTAGGATTTTACTTAAACAGGGAATTTCAAAATACTGGGAATTTAATAAGAGTTTTTATGGAATATTTATAGACTTTAAGAAAGCTTATGACAGCATAGACAGGAAATCATTATTCAAGAACATGGAAAAACATGGCGTACCAGAAAAGTTGATAGGATTAACAAAACTATGCATAAACGAGTCCAAAGCTAAAGTGAAAATAGACGGAGAAATATCTGACAGTTTCCGTATAAACACAGGAGTAAGGCAGGGAGATGGAATTTCCCCCACTCTCTTTAATATAGCTGTAGAGGAAGCCTTACAAAAAACAAAGAACCTACAAAGAGGTATTAAACTGGGAGTAGACCTAAACATAATGGCTTTTGCCGATGACGTAGTGATCCTAGCAGAAAATTCTGAAAACCTCTGCCTGTTAGCTGAAAACCTAATAAAAGAATGTAAGAAAGTAGGATTAGAATTAAATGAAGATAAAACTAAAATTATTCACTTTGGCCGAAACACTCAAAATAGAAACGTAAATTTCAACATTGCCGATTATTCAATAAATTGTGTAGACAGTTTCAAATATTTAGGAGTTACGGTGAATAGTTCAAATTCTGAAGACTTACAATGTAAACTTAAATGTAAGAGATACAATGTAAACTAGCAAATGCCAATAAGAGCTTAGGAGCCTGTACAAAACTTCTATCATCCAAACTGCTATCAAGATGTACAAAGTTAAGATTATACAAGACCATCATACAGCCGGTGTTATTGTATGGCAGTGAGACATGGGTCCTTTCCAAAAGAAATGAAGGACGAGTAATAGTTTTTGAGAACAAGGTTCTGCGGAAAATCTTTGGCCCAGTATGTGAAGATGGAGTTTGGCGCATAAGAAAAAACAGGGAATTACGTGCCCTATACCAAGAACCAGTAGCCCTCATAAAAGCCAAAAGAATTAGCTGGTTAGGTCATGTACTTCGTAGAGAGGAGGGAACAAGGCTGAAGGAGGTGTGCAAGGCCGTACCTGCAGGAAGGCGACCATTGGGTAGGCCTAAATTAAGGTGGCTTGACCAAGTTGGGAAAGATGTTGTCCGGTGTGGAGGAACAATTGAAATGGCAGAGGACAGAGAAAAATGGAGGAGGCTAATCTACGAGGCAAAAAATCGACTGAGATTTGTGACGCCCCAGCAGTAGTAAGGTAGGATTAGTTTGCTACCGAGTGGGAAGTTTTGTGTTTCCAGGATTACCCTCACAACCATGGAGACATAAGAAGTGGAGGGAGCATGGAGTCAGAAAAGTTTAGCCGACGCCACCTTGAGCGGCTATACTCCTCTATAGAAATGCACACCAATGGTCAAGTTCATGGGAGTTGTCACATTTACCGGTAAGTGTTACCGGTGGGACCTTATTGGTGTATTAAAATTTCTCAATGTCTATGAATTTGAATAGATCAATCAGATGCCGCCGGTAACATTTACCGGTTACCGGTAAAGCTCCCAAGAACTGAGCCATTGTTGTTGCAGTTGTTATGCGTATCCATTACTATCTCTAAAGATGGCCGCCACTCTACTCTTTGTTGTAGATAAATTAGCATTAAAGTGATCAATGCGACTGCTAAATCCTGATGAATATATATTCTTTTAAAATCATTTTTGGGAAGCAAATAGTTTTCCACAGATAATAAGCGTAGTTCAAACATTTGAACTAACAAGAAGGTTAAATCTTCTAAAATTTACGTTTGAAATTCGCTGTGAAATAGTCGCGTATGGTGTCAGATACGCTTCCATGCATCTTCCGCTTGCTTCATCTCCTTATTTTACTACTACTCTTACTACTAGTTGTTGTTTGTTTGTTGTTCTTCTTCTCCTCCTTTCTGGCTACACTTTTTCAACATTTGCGGTGTACTTTATGCTCTCTCTACTTCCCTATACCTCGATGGATATTTCGGTGAAAGTGAAGGCTTGAATGGACCAAGCAGGAAAAGCGTTTATAAAGATGTACAAGATTTTTAAAATTCACCATCTCAATATATCTGTTAGAGTTGTTATATCTGTTATATCCTACGTTGTTACGAGGACATTATCTCTGTACTATTCTGTGGAGCAAAGTCTTGGACACATATTTTAGGCCCATATCTTTGAACGTTCATTCACTGTCTCTTGACTCGAGGTACTCTTAAAATGCCTATTATTAATGAACTTCAAGTTTCCTCGAGTCAAGAGACACTTTCATGTTCATAAATACGGCCTCTAATTCATTTTTATATGCTTCTTCTTCTTCTTCTCCTCCATCTCATTCTTCTATCTTCTTCATCTTCTCTCTTTTTCCTCCTTATTTTCTCCTTTTTCTTGTTCTTGTTGTTCTTCTTAATTTCTTTTTATCCTATTTATTGTTCTCCATCTCCTTCTTTTTCTACTCTTTCCGCTATCTATCTTCTCTCTATCTCTATCTTCTTCATCTTCTCTCTTTTTTCCTCCATCTTTTACTCCTTTTCTTTTTCTTCCTTATTTTCTCCATTTTCTTGTTCTTGTTATTCTTTATTTTTATCCTATTTCTTGTTCTTCTCCATCTCCTTCTTTTTCTACTCCATCTTCATTTACTTCTTCTCAATCTTCTTCCCCCTTCTTTCTCCGTCTTCTTTTCCATTTTGTCGATTTTCTTCATCATCATCATCATCATCTCCTTCTCCATCTCTTTATTTTAATCTTCTTATCCTACTTTTTGTTGTTGTTATCTTCATTTCTTTCCTAATCCCCTTTCTCTACTCCTCCTCCTTCTCCTCCTCCTCCTTCTTCTCCTCCTCCTCCTCCTCCTTCTTCCTCTCCTCCCCTCCCCTTTCTAATGTCTTACTCCCTAGCTCTAGAGTTTGTCGACCTAGGACAGCATCTAAACATTTTTATAATAGATCAATCAATCATTTATTTATTTTCAAGTTCCAAATGAAGGTCCCTCTAAACCTTGTGGGTTTTTCAGCAGGTGCCAACGTAATATAAATTACAAAATGGAAATCAATTATACAAAAAAGAAGAAATTAGGGAAAAGAAGAATAGGGAAAATGAAGGTTATGGTGGAAATTGAATATTAGTCTAATGTATGTAATGAAAAAGAATTGAATCTAAACAAGTTAGAAAAAAAGGGATAAATAAATTACTATAAAAATAATTGGTCGCTCTGATGCGGCGGCGGTGTAACACGATTATTATTTGTTAACTAAGATTTGTCAATTTATTCCAAGGACGACATTTTTCATCTCTTTATCCTAAACAATTTTCAAATGTAAACCTGACATCTTAATCGTCATATATATTTATTTTCTCCATATTTAGACTCAAATGCAATTTAATTATACTGACTTTTCTTTTGGATCTGAAAATATAAATAAAAATAAAAATCCACCGATTGCTGGTGAAGATAAACATTAGTTTTGAAATAATATAGAACACCGCCGCCGCACTAGAGCGACCAAACTAAATATAAATACCTTAATCTATTACAGCATTTTCATTCAATTATTGTAGTTTATTTCTTTATATTTAGTATTATCTTTCAATTTATAGCATATTCTTTTATTTTTAATTTTAACTTTCAATCTATAGTAGACCTTTATCTTTATTCTTTATTTTTCTCTCCCTTTAACCTTTTCCTTTTTAACATTTTTTAACATTTTTCAACCCTATTACTCCCCTTCCAATTACCTTGAAGTGCATTTTGAAACTTGTAAAAAGTTTTCTTTCAGTTCTTTTCATTGTTTAATTTATTGTAAGCATTCATTTTATTATTGTGTTTTATTTTATTATAGGCACCTGCTGTAAAACCTTTTTCAGGTTTAGCGGGACCATTTTGTAATGTCTTTTTATGTAAAATTGATTGAATGGTGTCAAATTCTACCAGTTTTGAAGTTTTATCCAAATGAATGCACTTATTGTGATAGAGCGCTTTTGTATAGCTATTTGAGTCCTTTCTACATGCGTCTGACGCATGCTTGCTTCGTGCTACGATTCTATCAAGTTTCAATAACTGTTAAGACAGCTGAGTTATTGAAACAGTTAGCGATATTATCAACATCAAATCAATACATATCACTAATTGTCTTATCTCCAATTGGAAATGCATTTGAAGTGTGCTTCATAAAAATTATTGGCAATAAAAAAAACTTGTAAACCAGACCCCAACTATCTAACATTATCTAGAACGAGATAAGATGGATTCGTAATCTATCAAAATTGTTTTCGATCATGTTCTATTCAGTTGGGTTGCATCTACCGTGTTGGTAATTGCGTTTTCATAATCAAGTCATGTCAATTAAAATGCTTATTTACTTGAATTTATCTCCAAAGTATTGTGAATTGTTTTAATTGTTCAGACAGACGCCGCCAATTGATCCAGAGATACTTCAGAGTATGAAAATGAACGGTACCATCGGTTATGCACCCAATCCAAGCACAAAGTTGAGAAATCAGGTAAGTCACTTTTTTAGTAGTCTGAACAAACTTTCCTATAAACTGATACAATGTTTCAATAATAAACTAAGTACGGTTATATTACTATCGGTTATAAGTACTATCTGTACAAAGAACTCTCAAATAACGAAATTTCGACGTAATTAACTTTCATGGTGTCCCTTGACATTGCAGTCTTGGTAAGAAGATTTCTCATTAACGAATTCCTCACTAGAACGAATTTTTTGCCGCAATAATCGATTTCGTTATAAAAAAATTGAGCTGTTTTTAAAGTCGATTTTATCTTGGAAGTTCTTTATTTGTACTATTGGAATGTTTTAGTGCTGCGATTTTAAAGCGAACTTCTAAATTGATATTCTTGTTTTCTTTCATTGATCCTCTTCCTTCTCTATCATCTTTCATTTGTTCTCTTACCTCTTTTCCTTCTTTCTCTTTTTTCATTCTTCTTCTTTCATTCGTCCTCTTATCTTATTCACCGTCTTCTCTTATTCGTCCTCTTTCTTCTTCTTTTTTCATTCGTCCTCTTTTTTCTTCTTCTTGTTTTTAATAATAAGTAAAAAAATAAAATGTTGCATTCACCGTCAATGGCTGTTTTCACACTGGGCCGTGAGGGGTTGAGATCCAATGCTGTTAAATGGAACACACACCGACACGGCTGTACCGTTGCCGGTGCCGACTTGTCGTTGGCAGCATCGCTCCCGCCGGTGCCGTTCTTGTGTCGTCGTGAGTTTTGTATATTAATTGTTCTTTAGTGCTCCGGTACAATGGCCGATAGTAAGTATGATGTTACGCTGGTAGAATTTATTGATAGAGTCAAATCCCTGTTTATGGGATAAAACGTGTGAGGACAATAAAATAAGTTGTCTATCACGACTGCACCTTTTACGTTGTATATATAATGAATAAAACAAATACAACCTCCTGTTGTAATCAGCCATCGTACTGTGCCGCCCAATGCAAAATGAGGTGACAGGTGAGTTCTTCACCGATAGCCAAAGTCGTGCTTATGCCGTGACGGTGTGAAATGGCTTAACGATGTGTCGGTGTCGTGCCGGCACCGTGTCGCCTAGTGTGAAAATGCCCTGTAGCTGTGGGGCGCTACATGTTATTTTTTACCCATAACTAGTTCATAATACTAATACAAGTATTTATTTCTATTGAGTCATTTATTAATTTATTCATTGTACTAACACGCATTAAATACAACAGGCTATTGCCCAAAACTGTTTGAAACAAAATTTCAAAGGAGAATCAAATTTTTAGATTAGGTCTGTTTCACTAGAAATTTCACCTTGAAGCACAATTACTCACGAGTCTTTTACAGAAAAAATTAATTTTTGATGTCACTTTTTACAAATCACTATCACTGTCCAAAATACTTGATATAATGTTGAATTTTTTATTTTTTGCTCAAACAGAAAGATTTGTTCCATTATATTTTTAGAACTATTTTCACAGAATTAACTTAACACAAAACAAAGTGACATCACGATTATCTTTTTACATTCTAATATCAAATGGTATTAAGTTTATTTTTTGATTTTTTTAGTGTGATTGCATCATTTCCAGGTAGCTTACACATCGATACAGAAGAACGGTACACTGTCTGAAACGGCTGGGAGCCAACAGAACAAGACGGGTACAATGGACCAATCGTCGAACAGCAACAGCCGCTCGCTGGTGAGCAGTCCTGCCAACGTGGGTGGTGGAGGGAGTGTCAGTGCTGCCAACAGCACATTTGTGGCGATACCGAAACGTTATCGCAAGCAAGAGGTGAAGTACAGTAAGCAGGGAGTGCTGGAGGAGCTCGACTATCTGCAGTACAACAAGACGTGCTTCAGTGGCCTCGAGGCGCACCTACCTAACTCTTACTGCAATTCACTCATACAGGTTGGTTGCTATAATTGTTTAACTATTGTCTTTTATTCAATAGAATTGTGACTTTATTAAGGATTTTACTGAAATTGTGTTATAGCCCGTCCGTCCAGTCGGCGTATTTCAAAAGGTAGATTCTAGACTTTTTATTTATTTTTGTCCACTGACCTGTAAAGCCGTATATGAAATTAATAAATTCTTCATTAGGCGGAGTTGAGACGTATATAATATAGGTTTGTCAAGAAATTTAAGTCATTAAAATAAAACTTTTGTCATCTGTTTCGCATGTTATAATGAGCCTGAAATACCTCATTTGAAGAATATATATTCCAAAGTTCTTCCTTAATTTTAATTCTAAATTTATCGCTTGTGATTGCCTTCAAATGCACTGGTAGTGAATATACCATATTTTTCTGGTTTCCTTTACATTGGTTAGTTTTATTATTGTGAAAATGATGTCTATTACTTTAATTATCATGTTCATTTCGTTTTGTAAGTGCGGAGATTAAAAAAAGGAAAATAATTATTTTTATTTGTATGACTGTACTTGAGTGGCAAAGTACTTCAGTTGGTTGGAGCGCTTGTCTGTGTTAAGATAAGGCTCTGGCTGGCTTCGTTTCCTGCAGCCTTGGGCTCGAGTCTCATTCAGCCATGGATGTTTCTCATCATTCACCCATTCACCTTATAACCCACGCACAAGTCCCAGACTCATGTGGACGTCATCCGCAATAAAAAAAGAAATAGATAAAACATTATGGGATAAATGAATGCATTTCCGTTTACAGGTGCTCTACTTCCTGGAGCCGCTGCGTCGTGTGCTACTATCGCACGTGTGCTACAACGAGTTCTGCCTGAGCTGTGAGCTGTCCTTCCTGTTTCACATGCTGGACCTGTCGAGGGGTGCGCCCTGTCATCCGGGCAACTTCCTTCGCTCACTGCGCATGCGTAACGCACACGAAACAGCGCCCCATGGCCAGGGGCAGGTTGCGCCCCCCGACCCCACCTTGGCCACTGGTAGCGATTCCAAACGGAAGGCTAACTATACTACGCTTATACAGGTCAGATACGATATTTCTTTTCATTTTTTTTTAAACTTGATACTGTACATTAATAAATTTAAAACCCTTTCCACACCAAACACCCAAACTTACAACTTTCGAGCTCAACCAAATTATTTATTTTATTTTGTTTGTTCGTCACACAAAACCGCAACTAGGGAGCAAGGCTCCAGCAGCATGTGACACGTCAAAGTATTATACTGGTTTTAACACTAAGAAACAGACATCACACAAAAATCATCACTCCTGGAAGTCAGTTAGTCTGTAAGGACATAAATCAATCAGAAATTCACGAAGTCTTCTTTTAAATATATTAATATTAACAACTTCTTTTATTTACACAAAGCTTTGGTTTTACGGGCAACGCCGTTAGGGTTATTTAAGAAGAAGATATTTTATTTCATGTATTCATTAGAAATTAACATAAAGTATATTTTTTCTGCTGTTTTTGTTTCAAAATTATTATGTATTATGGCAAATAAAATGAAAATAAATAAATTTTCTTCCCCATCTTTGTACTTACTTATTGTACAAAAGCCACTATTTTATAGCATGCTGTGATTCATCAAGCTCAACCATTCCTCTCTAGATCGTGAATTCCTAGTATATTTCATTATGAACTGATGTGTGGAGGGCTAGTTGAGGACTAGCTTAGGTTAGTTAGTTAGGTTAGTTAAGGACTATGACTTAGGTTATTTATTTCAATATGATTCGTTTACATGATACCGAATTCATGGTACTAATTACCCCTTGAGAAAGACGCAGGGAATTGGGAGAGATGGAGGGACTGTGTTGGTGCGGCCAAATACCTACTTAGATATGTATGGCAATGGCAGTAAGTAAGTAATTGCCCCATTAAAAATAAGGATCGCAAGTACCGAGAATCGTACTAGAAAGAGCTCTCTCATATGCTAGCCCCGTTCACCACCCAGAAAGGTTGAGTTAGTCAAGCATCGCGTAATTTATTTATTTATTTCAATATACATTCATGAGTGCAACAAGCAAACCCAAAAAGCACTCATGATAAAACAAAAAGGAATACAGCAGATAAGATAAAAAATGCTTCATAAACATTACCTCTGTGATCATCGACCATTAAAATATCGGTATCTAGTGTCATTAATTCGTTATCTAAGAATTCACGATCGAGGAAAGGTTGAGCTTGTTCTGTCACAGCGCGCTGTAAAATAGTGGCCTCCGTATAATACATAAGTACTTTCATCTTCTCTTCATCTTCTCATTTTTTAAATAAATATTGAAATTGAAATATTTATTGTTCCTTTAGAAATACAGCAAATACAAAAACATCCAAGCAGTACAATAATTGAATATTTGAAATTAAAACTTATATTACGAGTACAAATTAGAAGAAATCATAGCATTAATTCAAGATTGGAATGCCCTGGTTGAATGTACAATTATAACATTAAAATAAAAAAATAATAAAGTGCAGAATTACAATAATATTAGTAGATTGGTTTACATTCTATGTACTTTTTTCGTGCGTTAGAACTGGAACCGGTTCATCCTGCACCAGATTCATTACGAGCTGCTAGAGGAGAAGAAACGGAAGAAGGAGCCGCTTCGCTCGGCCACTGCCTTCTCGATCAACGACACTGACTCGCCCACCATTGAGCAGCAGCAACAGCAACATCAGCAGACGAAAAACACCGCCAAAAGAAAATCACGATCGGAAACGGCTGGTGAGTCACAACGAGTCAATTCGTCTATCCTTTATTAATGACCCGTAAGGGCCTTATTGAAATTGTGCAGTTGTCCGTCTGTGCTCTAACTCTTGAAAGGAAGATTATAGACTCTTGAAACTTGGTATATTGCATCCTCGTAGTCCAAGTAAGATCTTTATTGACTTTGGAGTTTGGGAGACGAATATGAAAATAATTATGATGTAAAACAGATTGACACTAGGTTAGTTTTGGATAGCGAGAATCAAAACTACACAGCTGGTTCATTTCAAGTACAAAAAATTAGGAATATTGCGAAGGTTGCTGCTTAGCCCAATTATCCAGTTCATTTTTCAAGTGCAAGCGTTGCCGTTTTCATTTTTGATTGTATTAATATTTTTTTAAAGTATTTTAAATCATTGAACTAAAAAAAAAAACAGAAAAAATATTTAGACATGATATGTAATGCGATCTGTTTAACAGTAAGATAAAGAAACAAAACTCTTTTTCAAGAACTACCGATGTGCATTTATTGTGAATTAGGAATATGCCTATTAGCACAATTGATAATGATAATAATAATAATAATAATAATAATAATTATTATTATTATTATTTCATTTCAGGGTTGGGTCCTTAGATACTCCACATTGTATTGATCTATCTATACTCCTTTAGTTTCATATATAAGCTGTCTAAAGAAACGCAGTTGTGACGTGGTGCAGAGTGACTGTTGAAACGGAACAAATTAAAATCATTTAAATAATCTCTGATTATTATTTGTTTTTATAAACTACAGAGTGTGACCGAATAATTGGCCGAACAAAGAGAGGTCTCTGTTTCAAGTCGACCGTTTTGATTTGTCTGTCTACTGTAAAACATTTACGGCTAAATGCGTGGATCGAACTTTATGACATTTTTTTTATTTTTCTTGGATCTTCGTTTAAGGAATGCCCTGTGGTGAATGTGTATTTTCAAAATTTTCTTGCATTTGAAGAATATTTAAAAGGAAAAAAGAAAAGCCACTATGCCTTCTTCTATAGAAACATATGATTTTTAATATGAGCTTCTCCATGATAGCCTTCGGGCCATCATATTCATCTGGTTGAGCTTTCATAAGAATAATATATTTGTTTGAAAGAAACAAATAATTTGTAATATTTCAACTAAGTATAATAACAAGTGATTAGTATAAATGATAATTAGAAAAATTCAATTAGTATTGTTCTATAAATTCATTCATCGGACATGTAAAATCAGATCTGATTTAAGCAATCAGCTGTCTGTAAAATAGAAATACAGCTTTGGTGATGTGATAGAGAGTGACTTTTTGTCTGAAAACAGACATGGAATAGACTGCACAAAATGAATCAAGGGTGATTGTGTTTAATTTTGTGATGGTGATTATCATTGAGTATATGGAGTATGTTCCTCTGTGCAAGCACACTCTTATTCTTGGACCTGAGGTCTACTGATCACAGAACTACTAGCTCTCCTATTTTGGGAATAAATGTTACGCTGTCGAGATTTTTTCCAACAGATCAAGAAATGAGTCCCCCACCCATTGCATCTAGTGTCGCTAAGGAGCCAGCCGCCGCAGGAGAATCAGCTGACATCAGCAACTTGTTTGGCAGCAAGCAGTTGCACATTCACCGGTGTCTTAAGTGTGGTCACGAGGTCAGTCGCGAATCCAGTCTGCTCGTCTGCAACCTCATATATCCTGAACAAATTGGTAAGTAGCTTGACTAATTTATTTTAGGGATACCCTATACGGGCACAGAACCATGTATAAGGGAGCCCAGGGGGCCCGGCCCCCCGAAATGAAGATGCATTTCGTAAAACAAACTTTTACACCCACATTTGTGTGCTCAATGATCAAATTTGATATTAAAACTGACACTGTATTTCCATTTAAATTATAACTTTTACTCACTTATCCTGGAGGAGTACATTTTCTTCACTTTAGAGATGAAAATATAATTAACGAAAAAAAATACAACGAAATAAAATGTAGTGAGATATCAAAACTGGTACTTTATTACTATTAAAATTATGATTTTTACTCACACTAGAGGGATGCAGTTTGCTTCTCTTTAGAAATGCATCCCTAAAATTTATTTCTAAAGACAAGCAGTATAAGCGAGTAAAAATCAGAATTTAAATAGAAATACTGTGTATGTTTTAATATTACATTGTTCATCAAGTATTTCTTCATGGAAAACATCATAAATATAAAATTTGCTTGAGCCCTTTAAAAATAACAATATTCTAAGAATCTGGTGTCATTTTATCTTTGAATTTATCAAATTATATAATAGACTAGCTATTGTGCCCGTCCTTCGTACGGATTATGTTTAGAAATAAGACTAAATATGTTTCGGCTTTTTTGATAGCAACGATCATGAAGTTGTTAGCAGCTTGGGCCCCGTTCAGACGATACAGTTTTTTTGCGGTACGGTTTTTTACTGTATGGCGTCAACTGTACTGTGATGTTCACACGGTCCGGCTTTGCTGCTTATTGCTGTGCTATCCTCCTTCTTCCATTGCGCTTCCTTCTTCTTCTTCTTCTTCAGTGGCCCTACAACCCAGGACGGGTCTTGGCCTGCACTAGTAATTGTCGCCAACGGTCCCTATCCAACGATCGTTTAAATGTCTGTTCCTTCACTAAATTCCTTGTGGGCCGTCCGTTCCTATCATTTTGTGCTTCCATAACAAATGTTTTTTTTATGGAGTGGGGGAGTTAGCCCCACATCCAACCCCCAACCTGGAGGACCAGGGAATTTTTTTCATGTTTTCTTCCTTAGCCTTTAACAAACCAATGCTGAACTTCAAGACAGCAGTCAATTTTCTATTGGGGTTTTCTTCCCCTAGCCTTTGGATTTCCATTGACCTCCATCTGCAAGGCAGCAGTTTCTATGCTGGTTTTGGTCCACCCCGGGTATTTCATTTCCTCGGTACCACCTATATCTAGGAGGCATCCCCCAATCCACCACCTGGGGAGGCGCCCGATAGGAGACCAGCAACTCCCACCATTGCGCTTCCAGTTCAGTTTTATTTATTCCAGTCCAGGATTTTTTTTTATTTGTAAGATTTTTTAAAATAAGTTTCTTACTGAAGGTTTCTCTTAAATTTTGATCAAAGTTCGCAAATTCTGGTTTCAATATTCTACACATTTTTCTCTCATTATTTTTATATTAATCTTAAGTCTTGTCCCACAAGGCGGGTCTCTCATATATTAGAGAAATTAAATTTTCACAATTAATATCTTCCACTTCTGGACACTGGAATTCACTAATAAGAAGATCAATGCTGATCGGAACCCAGGTTAGGGTTCGGAACAGGTTCGGAACCCACCTAAAACTGTAGGTCCAACTCATAAATCACCGTCATCCAACTCATTACCCACGCACAGGTCTCAGACCTATGTGGGCTTCATCCTCAAAAAAAAAAAAAAAAAAAAAAAAAAAATATCAATGAAGAAGATCAATGCTGACGATCTGAAGACTGCTTCCAGCGTAATAAGCGTATCGTATCGTTTGAACATATCCATTACCGGTACAATACATGTGCCACCAAATACGGATAGTTATTTTGCGGTACAGCTGATTTTAGTGATACAGTTTTCGAAGACAAAACCGAATGTAGAAATCGGCTAGAACAGCTTTTTTACTGGATCCAGTCGAAACAGTATTGTGTGAACATACAATATGAAATGTACATGCAAACGAAAGCACTGCAAAATAACTGATACAGCAAATTTACTGTACCGCACAAAAACTGTATCGTGTGAACGGGCCCTTAGTAAACAACTTAGAACATCAGCAATTCAGTGACAGGTATCGGAGAGAATATTTTTTGAGAACAGCTGATTAATATATCATGATGAATTACGTGATTTGTTCTTATGTGGTAATAATAGTGCTACCTGGCGAATTCCCAAGAGCCTATCACAAACCACACCTTCCTAAAATGTTAATTTTTGTTTTGATAAATTTAAATTAGAAAATTTTGTTTTTTTTTTCAACAAAGAAATAATTGATAAAACATAAGATGAGCTTTGATTCACCAGACATATGTTTCCTAAGAGACTGCAATGCTCCGACTACACAAGTCTGCAGACAGCGTAAATAACGCCGAGAAGGGCCCACCATTTATATTTGAGAACAGCTGATTGATATATCATGATAAATTACATGATTTGTTCTTATTCTTATGTGGTAATAAAACTTGGAAGAAATGTATCCAAAATCGCACAATACTTGGTTTTTAAACGTTTATTATTCTGTTGAAAAAAAAGTTAATTTAGTTTTTTATAGCTAAAGACATTGTCAATAATGTTTTCAATACTGTTCAATAACTAAAATCCCGATCGATGCTCTCGTTTTTGAGGAGAAGGCCGCGTAAAATGTATCCAAAATCGCACAGTACTTGGTTTTTAAACGTTTATTACTCTGTTAAAAAAAAAGTTAATTTAGTTTTTTATAGCTAAAGACATTGTCAATAATGTTTTCAATACTGTTCAATAACTAAAATCCCGATCGATGCTCTCGTTTTTGAGGAGAAGGCCGCGAAAAATACCTTTGCGGCCGTGACAGACAGACAGACAGACAGACAGACAGACAGACAGACAGACAGAAAGTGAGATAAGACTATTTTCGGCTTATTTAATGTATAAAACGTAAAAATAACCAAAAAATATACAATTCTGATAAATGTACAGACAAAACTCTAATTTTATTTATATAGACTATACTTGAAGGAATGGTAAACTTGTTATTATTGGTCTTGGCTATACTAACCCCTCGGAGCTTCTGTTTAGTGATTTCAAAGTATTGGATCCCAGACAGCTGTATACAAAGGAAGTAGCATCTAGGTTGCACAAAGACAAATCTGCCTTCCAGAATATGAATCACCACCAGATACAGGCATCTCCTCTTATCAAACAGAGCAAAGAAGGCTCTCTATCAAAGACACTACAACCATCTAGCACCAAAAATCTACAACTTAATTCCTGAAAACATTAAAGCAATAGGACATATCAAAAAATTCAAGCAACAGCTTCATAACTGGCTAATAAATATTGACAGACAGCATATAGAGAGGATTTTTTCATACAATTAACTTGTAATTTTGAATACTGACCAATCCTTAATCATATATCCTATTTTTAACTAAACCTCCTTTTTCCTCTACTAACACCTACTCTAGAACATGGCATGCCATAGTGGGGTAGGATGATTTCCAAAATATATGTTTTGTTTATTATATGTATCTTATTACTTGAATATAATTATTGAACCGCTTGGTTAAAATTCTTTGTATTGTATATTGAAAAATGGAAATAAAATTATTATTTATTTATTAATATTAATAATTATTAATAATAATAATTTATTCGATCAACAGAACATCCACAGTATATCAACAATTTTCGGTCTGGATATTAATATTCGCCACTACTCAACCCTCAAAGTTCATTTAGCTGAATCAAATTCATTTCGTGAACGCTAATAAATAGTGTTTTCTATTTCTTTATAGAAGGAGAGATGAGTTTTTGCGAGGTGCTGCGTGCGAGTCTGTGTCCAGAGCAGACGACGGCGGCGTGGTGCGACCAGTGCGAGCGATTCCAGCCGACGCTGCAGTCGCGTCGCTTACAGCAGCTGCCCACTCTGCTCACTGTCAACTGCGGCATGGACAGTGTTCAGGTAACTAACTATAATATTACTAAAGTCTGTGCAAACTTTAGTTTTCTGTATTACGCGCTTAAGATAGAAACATAATTCAAATGAAGATAGTGCTATTACATGTTTGTAAACAATAATCAACTAGACCAGGAAGAAAACATTGCATTTTTAGGAGTTCTGTTGGATAGACGATTGACCTGGGCTCCTTACATTCAGAAAATACTTTGTAAAATGTCATCCTGTGACAGCTCGCTAGATTGAATGACAAAAAGTTACTTTTTACAGCTTACCATGGGCTCTTACTATCACATATTAGGTATGCTATCTTAGTATGGGGTAATTCATCAAAACAAAATCTTGATAGGGTTTTTAAGATCCAAAAGAAAGCGGTTAGGTGTATAGAAAGAGTAAATAGATTAGATTCATGTAGGCCGTTGTTCAAGAGACTTGGTCTCCTAACTGTACCCTGCTTATATGTGTATGAAGCTACTTTATATGTAAAAACGAATGATATTAACCAAAATCTTGACATACATGATTATAATACAAGAAGCAGAGGAGATTATCACTTGGTGAGTCACAATAGTAGCTTATTCAAACAAAAACCTAGTTATATTGGTAGAAAACTCTACAACATTCTACCGCAGTTTTTAAAGAGTGTTAAAAATATAGAAATATTCAACAATCGAAAAAAAATTTTTGTTGATAAACTTTTTTATAGTGCACAAGAATTCCTTTTATGTTAAAATCATCTCAAATAATTGATCTAGTAATTATGGAAAGTAGTGTTTAAGAAAGTAGTGTAAAACTAGTGTTTTAAACCTGACTTGTCTTATACTCCTGAACTGGAGTCTCCTACAAAAAAAAAAAAAAAAAAAAAAATTGATCGTACCACACTAGAGCCGTGCCCGGCCTGACACTTCTGACACATGCAAACCATATTCTTTGTATTTATATGTAATTGGAGTAAATACACTACGAAAAGTGTAACCGGAAATGGAGGCAAGCAAGACCCCGTACTGCATGGGATCGGACGCCATATGCGGCCATATCGCCATGAATTTCAAACTAAGATCAATTCTACAAAATTGCTCTTTCTATTCAGTTATTTAAAATTGCTAATGATGCCTACATGAGTCCGAGACTTGTTCTTGGGTAATGATGTGAATGATAACACATAGATGCCAGACGGAGGAGCGGGACTCGAACCCATGACCACTGAAGCGACAGTAAGCTGAAGTTGCAACGCCTCAACCTACTGCGCTAAGCGGCCCGAACACAAGTTCTAGTGTTTGAAATACGATTATCATCTGTGGAAAATGATTCTCAAGATGATTTTTTAAAAACATTTATCAAGATTTAGCAGATTTTTAGCATCTTTAAACTACAACAAAGTGTAGAGTGGCGGTCATTTAAAAAAATAGCTTTATTAGAGCACATTGATATATTTAACAACTACAATATATTTATATATAATATGACTATATCTATAGTGGAGTAAAGCCGCTGGAAGTTATAGCGGATAGCCGCTCAAGATGGCGTCGGCTACACTTTTCTGACTTTATGCTACCTCCAATTTCTAATATCTATGTAAAATACATTAATATGGAAACATTGAACGAAACCTGATCATTGAACCTAAGTGAAGGCAATACAAATTTATGAACGATCAAATTGATAGAGATAGTTTTGAATTTCCCATAATTTTTATCTCTAGGCATTTTGGACTTTTATGAAATTGCTTACTTTGTAGTATCTGACTGCAAAACTCATCTTGTGTTTTATGGTTAAGAGCCTACCAGCAAAACTCTTATGTTTTATGGTTGTGTATTGTGTGTGCAGGAGAAAAAGTTCTGGCAAAATCAGATGGACAGCTTGGTGAAGAAAGCACTGGAGACGCAGCAGGGGAGTGGAAGTGGTGAAGGTGGGGGACACAGTCCTGGTGGGCCAGGGCCTACCAGCAACAAGCCCTGTCGCTATGGTAACGCTTGCACGCGTCCTGGCTGTCGTTTCAAGCATCCTGGAAGGCAAGGTCAGTTTGAATCAGCCTGCTGCTTTCTCGGTGTTAGGGATATGTTATAACGTTATTTTCAAGTTAATGTTAGAGTACGTTATGTTAGGGATTTTGTAACATTTTTGCTATTTTTATGTTCTAGTATCCTTACAGTTGACGGGTGATACTTTACTTTTATGTTATTGACTCTTGTGAGAGAGATATCGTAACATTTTCTTTTTTCTATGTTATGGCTTCTTGTTAGAGATATATTGTAACGTTATTTTTATGTTTACATTATGGATGGTCTGCTCTTGCGGAGTTACATATCAAGATAAAAATATACAAGTTGTAATGTAAGGGAGCGTTAGCTGGCCCGTGGGACAAAATGTAGAGGCAGGCCTATATTCGGCCTGTGAAGTTTTTAGGTAGCTAGAGGGGTTGATGAGAGGGGAGAGCAGTGGAGGACCGTGAGTGAGGATATATGAGGTGTACAGAGGAAGAGAATAATATGATGCAGACTTACCAAGTTACCTGCTGCTGATGGTCATCGATGTCCAGTCTGATGAGATGAGAGGAAATGTGTGAGTGAGGAGAGTCAGTGAGTGAAGAGAAATAGTGAGTGAGGAGTGAGAGAGTGTGAGAGAGGCACCACGTATAACTTCACAATAAAGCACTTGAGTACTGAGACCGGCGACTATAACTGTTGCAACTGTACAGTTAACTGTGGCTCTCCGAGTTAGACTCCGAGACAGACTGACTAGAAAGAGCCCCAGAGCGGGGGTGGACGGCTATCTCTTGAGAGATAAGATTGGCCATAACAGGTAATATTGATGAGGAATATTGTATGGAAAAGATATCGGAACGCTATGCTAAAACCCTTTGGTAGAGAGTCCGGCCCCTGAAAGCTGTGTTGCGCTGTGCTATATTTTAATAGACCTTAGATGCCTTAGTCTCCGGTGAGCGGTAAGGCTCCCATGAACTCAAAAATTGAGTTAGATCCCATTTATTTCATTCATAACGCAAACCTATCATTCGATTGTAAAAATGTCACTGAATGAAATACATTGTCATTGAAATAGAATTGTCGTCTATTCAGTTCAACCTTAAATAAATAAATAATACAATTTGTTTGAACTATGATAAAATCGAAAATTTATAAGCTGCAGGGTGTTTCAAAAATTAAGCGAGCCATGAAGTATAAATATATGACACATTCAACATGCACATGATTGAAATTCAATCTTGTGCTAATTGTGTACACTTATGCCCGGTTTCTGAGTTCTTCATTAACTTAATGCTGGAGCAATGGGTTAATAATCCATTAAACTTAATGAACAACTCAGAAACCGGGCATTAGATGTTGGATTCTATGTCCTGTAACTTCGAAATAGATTTGTCCCTATATCAACTTTCAATTTTCTTGTGTTTCTGTACTTGAAATAATCTGTTAAATGTAATTTGAGTTTCAAGTCAACCATTTATAGTAGTGTATACGAATGTTGTTATAAACTTCGCAATGCAAAGAGCGCTATTGAAAAACATCAGACAGAATAAGTTCCAAGGATCTCAAGAATACAATCATCTTGAAAAAATAAATTGATCTGGCACAATTCAATGAAAAGACCGCTGTGACTAAACCAGTGCTCGACTAGTACGTTCCAATTGTCTCAGATAGTCGGCATTGAATTTAATGCTTAAATGTAGATGGGGGCACAGAAAATTCACCCCAAGCATGACTTTGGCCATTTAATCTCAGGGCGGCGTCCTTTTTGAAACACCCTTTATTATGAAATTAAACTATAATTTGAAATGTGATAAAATTTTATATTTTAGAATTCTATAAACTCGCTTGTTTCAGAGGCAAGCAGTAGCTCGAATGTTAGTCCGAGTCACCTTTACTGTTCACATTCCTGGCTTCCTCAGCACATACAGCTCGACCTGTCATCTAGTGGGGAAGTTTCCATAAAGAAATTAGCCAAATCTGAAGTGGACTCTGTCAATCTGTCTAGTAATAAGGTATTTATAGAAAAAATAATTGTACAGAATGCAAAAATAAAGCAGTTGGTTTAAGGACTTTTCTATAAATGACTGCCCTCTTTTTTATTTCCATTTTTTGTGTCCTTGAACTTATCAGTAGGGAGCTGCAGCATACAATCAGTACATTGCTGTAGTTGTTCGATTTCAGACTCTGACAAATGGTTCTAAAAATGTATTTTGATTTATAATTGCTTTTTTTTTTATTGACTTGACCTTTCACTTAATCAGATAGCTTTACCTTTTTTTGTTTTATTCTCATTTGCTTTGTCCCTTAATTGCAAATTTATTTGTTCTTTTTTATATGATTATTTTCTATGAATGCATTCAAGGAGGTATATAATAAGATGCCTAGTCTAGGCCGAATAATAATGGCAGCCATACAACTGTCTGATACAATTACTCTTTTTCCCCTTCATTTATTTTATTCTTCTGTTTCTTCTTATCCTTCTCCTCCACCTCCTCTTCTTCCTCCTCCTCGTTCCATGTTCTTTTCATCTTCTACTTCTTCTTATTCTTCTCGAGTTCCTCCTTCTTTATTTTTCTCCTTATTCTTCTTCCTCTCCTGCCGCTCAATCCCTTATCTCCAGCGCTAGAGTTTCATCGACAGAGGACAGATTTTAGCCGTTTATTCTTCTCCTGTCTTTATTTTCTCTTCCTTCTCCAATCTCTTTATTCTTCAGTGCTAGAGTTTTGTCGACAGAGGAGAGCATGTAGACGTTTACATTCTTGATTTTAAAATGCTCGGTGAAGACTCGTCATCTTGTTAACCTCGTACATAATTTATAATGATAATGATCAATAAAAAGTCGAACTTCAGTAAAACGAAATCGATTGTCCAGGCAGAAGATACGCTATAGAGATATTTGATATTTATTAATGACAACCTGCGTTGCCAGGTCTTAATATACCTATGTCAAACACTAATACACATATCATTATCATTAGATAATAATAAAAAACGGAAATTAAAACTATGAACTACTAAAATTATAGGCTACTATAAGAAACTAAAAACAAATGTACCATGTATTAAATACAGAGAGGTATTTGCAATTGAGAAGTCCCCTTGCCAAGATTGCATTGTCAAGGAATGTCATATAAATGCTTTATTTAGAATATTTTGTTTTTTAGAAGCTCGTTTTATAACAGTTGAACTGTATTACATAAAATTAGTACAAAATACTGGACTGACATTGTATGGATATGTTTCTATTTAAGTCGAAATATCTTCGCATTTTTTAATAAAATGACTTGTTCTTCTCTCTGCAGGTTCCCGGAAAGCAAACCATAGTCTACGATCTCTATGCTGTTGTCTGTTACATTAACGAAGAGAAAAAGAATCTCGTATCAATTATCAATGTCAGCTCATCGTACCACAGTCGATCCGCCGGCCAACAAATCTCGCAATGGTACATTTTCAACGATTTCAGGTTAGTAGATTATGTTCATTTATTCCCTATGAACCATTCATTCATTCACTCATTCACGACTTTATGGTTTTATTGTTTGATAAGTAGTTCATCGACCTTATTGTTGTTGAAGTCTTCTTTTTAAAAACGTAATTTTTTTATTTCAAATTCCTCAAGAACTATTAATTATACTGAAGGCTTCCGCAATGGCGGATATTTACAACAGCATTAAATATCTGATGGAAATCAATGAACGCCACTGCACAAAAAATATTCCATCACCTCCGGGAATCGAACCAGGAACGCTGCTGTACAGAAGGGTCACTAGTCTAGTGGTTAAGACGTCTGACCGGCAATTGAGAGGTCCTTAGTTCGATTCCCGGTGGTGCCTAAATATTTTCGTACAGTAGCATTTATCGATTTCCATCAGCTATTCAATGCTGTTGTCAATCAATATCCGCCATTGCGGGAGTCTTCAGTATAATTGATAGCACTAAGAAATTTGATGTTGATAAATTATGTTTTGTATATATGGCAGTGTGCAAAATTGTCAGTCCCTTCAAATCCAACTCGTTTTTTAAGCTAAGAAAATGCACTTAAATGACGTATTAAGCATATTTTCATTTTCATTACAATTTATTGTTTATTTCTGTTGTTAGAGCATCATCAGACACTTCTGGTACCTCACACAGTGAACTGAGTCAAGGTATAACTTTGGTGAAGGATTTAATGGAAGTGAAAGGTTTGTCGAGTTTGGGGATGGGAATAATAATGTTAAATTGAAATCTCGTGCTATCACTTTCTCTGAATTCACTTTCACTATCACAATTAACGATCACTTACAACCGAATTCATACCTTGACTCAGTTCACTGTCAGAAAATACCATAACATTAGCTTAAATGCTTTGTCTATGCTGTCAGGTGCCAGCAGTGTATGATGATGTAACAACAGAGTGAAACAATTGTCGCATAGAAATAAAAGTTCTTATTTGCACATAAATGTGTTTTTGGGTGTAATTTGTTTGTGGGAGGAAAGTGGAATCATATTTTTTAAATTACAATAAATAAAAATTGAATATCAATGAATAAAAAAACATATATTGGTTTCAGCTTTTGACATTTTTTTTTTGTTTTTGTTATTACAGTCGACTCTTGATAATTTGACACTCGTTAATTTGAATCTCTTGATAATTTGAATTCTTTGTCTGGAAAAACACTAGATTTTGAACAAAAACAATTTAATCAGGTTTTTGATTAATTCTTTTAGTTTTTGATTTCCAATTTACTTTGGTTTTTGTTAATAAATATTCAAATAATGGTAAAAATTTAATCAACTCTTGTTTATTTGAATTTTTCCTTGCCTCCCTCTTGTTTATTTGAACTCCCTTTATTTCGAACTTTCGTTAAGTTGGATTTTTTCGTGGTCCCTTGAGTTTCAAAATAGTGAGAGTCGACTGTATGTAAATATAGTGTAGTTATTATTATATAAGTAAAATTCATAGCTTGTATAGAGACTACAAAACATGTGAACAGAGAATTAGTTTGGTAGGTTGTTGATCTGACTTGTCTTATACTCCTTAACTGGAGTCTCTAAGATGCAGTCTACGAAAAAAAAATTAAAAAATTCATTGTCGAATTGAAAAGGAACGTTAGGTATATCTTTGGTTGGCGATAGCCTAATGAGTTAGGGCTGGATTGATAATCCAAAGGTCTTGGGTTTGATCCCCGTCTGACGGAATTTTTTTACATTTAAGCCCTTCGGTCCAGGCTGACTAAAAAACAGTCGCTAAGTCGCGTCAGATGTCCTGAACTTTGTTCAGGTGCGACTGATGACTCTGACACCAGACCTTAGTCAGCCAGATCACACGATATTATTGTTATTATTATTATTGTTATTATTATTATTATTATTATTATCATCATCATCAATCATCATCAATCATCATCATCCTTGGTTTTGGCACAGATATAAATAAATATTTCGTGGGAAAGATACGGAACTGCAGCCTTTTCCTCTTATCTGTACAAGAATGAAATTCAATTTGTGAATGTATTTTTGTGAATTTTATTTTTAATTTGATGTCTTAGTGTGTCACCAGTGAACGGCCAGGAGGCAGTGTGGTTCTCGCTGGACTGGAAGGTACCCTGTATTTTGTACTTCGTGGACCGGTCTCTGAAGGTACCCAGCACACCGCACACCAATCCCATCACAGTGGACGTTCTCTCCGAAGACATGTCGCTGGCACGCTGTGGCAAAGGAGTCACATTTGTGCCACTCGAAACTGAGGAGCTGCCTGGACCTGGTCAGTTTTTGGGGATTTATTTTCATGTTAAAGAATTATCGTTGGATCTAGTTAGTTGCAGTTTCATGGGGGAACAGAAGGAGTTCAAATTAGGAGGAATTAGGGTCGTATTTATTAACGCTCCTTAAGTTTCTCTTGAATCGACGAACTCTTGAAATTCCTCTTTTAAATTGAACGTCTTCTCAAGCTGACTTGCTAACCTTGAAACATGATTTCAAGAACTAACAAATAAAAATTACCATTGATGAAGATAAAGATAGTGTACCATAGGTAAATTTATGAAGATAAAGATAATGTACCATAGGTAAATTTACAGTTACTGTTGAGTAATTATCACTTCGTCAATATCATCTACATTCATATTAATGCAAGATGATTGTAGCGTAGCGAACGCGATCTAACAGCAGGCAGAAGAACTTTGCGTTTACTTCAATCACCTTTATCCCAAAATTGATAGGTTAGAATATCGAGTTATATGAAGTAGATAACAAATAGTTTTAATTGCTCAAATATACAGACAGTGAATTATATTGCAATGGAGTAAAAAGTGAATGTATTGTTCTATTTGATTCTGATGAACCGATATCCTACAAACAATTAAAAATGAAACCGAAATATAATCGAAAATTACTGAAGAATTGCTTCAAGGTAGCCCTCTATCCACTTTGCCTAAAAACGGATTTGAGATACAAATTTAAAAAAAATCTTGACTTTGAAGTTAAGAAGATCTCCAAGTGAGGTTCATAAGTAAATTCAATTGAAGTGGAGGTGAGTTTGATAGCTGACAAGCCAGCGAGTAGCAACAAGGCAAACCGACCCAGCTGTCCAGGCCGTATTTATGTAGTGTAAATGATCATATAAATGTAAATTAGTGCTATTTAATGTGAATTGATAGTGTTGAATTATTATCATGAGTGAAACCTTTGTTGGGGGAGTGGGGTTGGCTTTTAAATTGTTACAGTTATTCGTTGGCTTGTAACTTTGTAACTCTAATAGAGCATTTCAAGAGTTCCTCGAGTCAAGAGACACTGACGGAACGTTCATAAATACGGCTCTTAATGCCTTGAATGTTGCAGGCTAATGCCTCAAAACAAAATTACCCATCTATCATAGACATGATATGACAAGTTAACTGTGATTCAAAACAGGATATTCTAAAATTGCCCATTACAGGGTCTGGTTTTCATTTAAAAAATTAACTTTCAATTATGCTACAAAAAATTATTCAAATGTATTATTTATAAATAAATTTGTAATTTCTTTAGACATTTAAAATTTTTGGTACCAATAAAGGTTTTTCATTCATTCTAATATGAATAATGATGATTATTTCAGAAATTTGACAACAAATGCATGTTTTGTTATTGAAAGAAACTCTATTGAAAGAAAAGTGTACAAATGCAATACATATTCTACTGAACATAAAATGTCTGAAAAAGTTGTTCTAAATCTAACAGACTGAACTATACATATAACAAATTATGTACTGTACATGCATTGCAATAAATACAAATAAAATACCCGCAAAGGCTGAGCATGAGCGCAGGTATTAGCTTAATACATGTTACCGGTAAATAATAATTCATACAAAAAAAATCAGTGAAAAAATAAAGGAAAAGAAAAATTCAAACTCAAATGAAAGTTTAAAGTGCATAGTGCAAGTGCTTTAAGCACATAGAAACCCTAAATCAATATCATCTACAAAATCTATTAATAACTTAAATTAAAACAAAATAAATAAATAAACCCTAATTCATCAAGAAAAGAGTAAAGATTATGGAAATATTTGAGAGGATGCAATTTAAAAATCCAGGGAAAACTTAGAACAATATCATTTACGAACTCTATTGATAATTTAAATGAAAACAAAGAAATACATAAACACTAATTTATCAAGAAAAACAGTAATTGGAGGGCACTGCAATCATTCTCATGAATATGATATTCTAACATTATTTCTATCATTATTAGAATTATTTAAGAGATTTGAAAACAGTGCATGAGTAATGAGAAGACAGTAATCATTTTTATGAACATTGTTTCATAATTACAATATCTTGAACTTGACGATGTATTAACAGCAGACTGTGCATAGAATGTTTGCTTGCATTTGATTGATGAATTGCCTTTATCAAGGACGAAGTTGGGACTCTGGGTCTCTCTCTCACTTAACCCTCATTCGAGATAGCTCTTATTTGAGTTAGATCATGTGGTAGATGAGATGAAATTCCTAATCGAATTTAGATTATGGAAATATTTGAGAGCATGCAATTTAAAAATCCAGGGAAAACTTAAAACAATATCATTTACAAACTCTATTGATAATTTAATTAAACTTAAACTAACCTAGATGCTTTAGTGTGGATGTATTTCATTAGGCATGATCTCAATTAGACCTTGTCGGGTTCTCAGTAATAAATCTTCATGATGAACTGCCTGAGGCCACTTCCGTGTTTCAGAGGGCACGTTACGCCTGTCGGTCTCTGCTGCCTAAAAAAAGTCATTAAGTCAAGTCGAAAATCCTCAAATTGTTAAGGTACGTCCTGATAACTCTGACACTAGACCTGAGCCATCTAAGTTGTCATATATCATTTTTATGAACTATTCAATTTTTGTTTAGATAAGAATTGAAACTTTTTGTGTGTTCAGGAGATTTGGTGGCCATGGATGCTGAATTTGTTACCCTCAACCAAGAAGATCAAGACTCTCGTGCTGATGGCAAGAATTCAACCTCCAAGCCGTCACATATGTCAGTGGCGAGGATATCGTGTGTTCGTGGGTAAGTAATTTATTATTTATTTATTACAAAATAATAAATAATAATAATAATAAATAAATTTATCTCTCTCTTTTCAAAGTATTTGTTACATTACTTATTCATACATAACAAAAGTATTATAAATAGAAAGTAATATTCAGTTAACTATAAAAAACTTTTTAATAGTTAACTGAACTTTTTTGCCAGTTTTATGAACTTTTTTTTGTCAGATTTACTGCAAATCTCAGGTATTCAACATTAACTGATTGAGGAATATGGATTTCCAATTTCTCACAAAGATTGATCAATTGCGTTTTGTCTAATGTTTTTTCTTGTAAATCTAATATTGATGAGCTCATTTTAAAATCACTGAAAATATAACTATACAAAACATTATGACTTCTTTAAAAATTACTAGGTTTAGAAATAAATAATCTCAACAAAATGTTGAAGTTAAAAAAACTTTTCTTATGAGAACGGCACCCAACACCATGTATAAGTTGGTATAGCAAAGGTAAGACGGGTGTGCCTTCACTACGGATTAAATTATTTAAAATGAAAAGGATGAGTAAGTAAAGATACTTGTTAATTTTTACTAATGGGGTAACGCTTGGTATACGAGAGGTGTTTCCGGTACTACTCTAATCTCATGAGAAAAAGGTGCTACTATTAAAATAATTTCAGATTGAGTTCAGAAAAGAATCGAAATATTTATTTTAATGTTATAATAATAAAAAAATAGTAACTGCTAATGAGCTTATCAAGAATTATGAAAAGAATTTATTTGACTTACAAACGGTCACTCGCTCAGCAGGGAAGAGTGGGGCGAGTCATCTGCCGTAGATGTAGCCAGCTCCCTTACTCGACACCGACTGCCCCGAGCCACTCGTTTTGTCAGCACAATTTTACTTGTCATGAATTTTCACTAACCTCATCATTTTTCTGCTAACAATGGCTCTCTCCTCCTTTTTGTGAAAATGCATGGCAAATAAATTAATTATGCTGTTACATTACACGGTACAGACAAACACAAAAAATCTTTGAACATATTAAAGTCAGAATACAATACAGAACTCTGAACAAAAATAATAATTGCATAACTGTAATGATTGAGAGATAAATAAAATATTCCTGGATTTCTTGTTCCATGACGAGCTGCGTTGTTAATATTAACTTTTTAAGTGAATTCAACGACTTGCAGTCAAAATTGTATTAAGAATAAGGAGTAATTTACTTACTCTGTAGGCCGAACGTTTTCGAATCTTGAAAATCGAACTCTGAAAATGAATCTCCAATCTCCCTGTTTGGCCTACAGAGTAAATAAATTACTACTTACTCTTAATAAAAATTTGACTGCAAGTCGTTGAATTCACTTGAAAAGTTGAGATAAAATATAGTAAAGTAACCGGCAGTTAGCTGTGCACTCCGGCAGAGGTCACGAAATAATACCTGACACTACCTGTACTGAAAACATTTACCATTTCTTGTTGCGAGCATATACTATACTCTGTTCACGCAAAGGAGAGACAAACTAAAACAAAAGTTTGCGTTTGTGTGAGTGAAAAAGTGATGACTCATATCAGCTGTAGACCGATCGATTAATTTCTACCAGTTCACACTGAGTTCAGTATAACATTCGCTGTCACAGTTACCAGTTCACTTATATACTGCGCGTTAATAATTGTATTTCTGTAGTTAATTGTGAATCGGTCTTGTTCGAAGATACACTCTCGCACACGCATCGTTGTTTACCTAGCTGCCAAGTCTGATATTCCAAGAAAGGGATTGATATCACCCCGGGAACCTTTCTTTGTCATCATACTGTTTTAAGGTTATGAGTGCACAGCTAAATGCTGACAACTGTAAGTGAGATGAACAATGGTTTTGTTATTTTGAATCGTCATTTTTGATAGTACTGTATTGAAATTGTTTACAATTGTATGTCATTAAGGCTCTTAATTGTTTGTACTGTGAGCGTTTGTTGAAAATAAATAAATAATGATTGTTTTGTGTTTCCAAGGCAGGGCACGCTGAAAGGCACGCCGTTTATTGACGACTACATCTCGACACAGGAGCAGGTGGCCGACTACCTTACACAGTTCTCGGGCATCAAGCCGGGCGATCTGGACGCCGCGCTCAGTCAGAAGCACCTCACCACACTCAAGTCCACCTACCTCAAGCTGCGCTACCTTGTCGACAGCGGAGTCAAGTTTGTCGGCCATGGACTCAGAAATGATTTCAGGTACGATGCAACTGAGAAGCACAGATATTAGTAGGACTGCAGAAATAGGAGCGAGGTGAGGTCTGATGCATTTGTGTGTTTCACAAAAAGCATTGAGACGCATGATGATTGTTTGTTATATGCAGAAATAAATTGGACTGCACAAATAGCAGCGAGGCAAGGTCAAATTCATTTGTTTCACAGAAAGTGATGCTCAAGAATCATTAACTTCATTGTTATAAACATGAGCATGAACAAACGGATGAGCATGAACTAACAGATTCTTACAAAAATATATTTATCCAAATAACATTTACATTTAAATTAACATTTTATTTTATTTATTTATTTCGCCATGAAAAATACAAACTCAATAACAAATCGTAGATATGAAAGAAATCAAATACATAACAATCATAAATTGTAAATATAAACTAAAAGTATAAATAATACAGAAACATAAATATCTCTTTAAGCATTTATGGCATCACCAGCAAAAAGAAAACTTTGCCCGCTGGTGACCGTTGCGGTCGAAAAAATAAAAAATATTTAATATTGTTTTATTCCTGAGGTTAAACTAAAGAAAAAAGCTGTGTTTTCAGAAATTACTTTTCTCCTTGAATTATATTATCAATTGAAAGGAAATAGTTGTCCTTTATCCAGTCATTAATTGTTTTATTGCTAATTTTATTAGCCAGATTAAAAGGGAATATATTTACAAACTTGCTGCATATATAAATTAACTGTCTTCTAACTACACTTAATTTCGTTTGATAAATTCGTATTTATAGTTTAATATTTGGTCTAAAATTGTATTGAGTTCTATTAATTATTGAAAAATCGTTTTAATACTTAATAATATATTTTGCTAAACTTTTCAAGTAAAGTTGTCTTACAGTCATTGCCTTAAATTCTTGAAATAATAAATTAGTTGGATATAGCCTAGATTTATTTAATATTAAATTTCTACTATCACTAGATACCGGGCATTACACAATAGAATAAAAATCAACTTCTTTTAGCCACTCTATTACTAAGGATCAGACAGGACCTTATTGAAATCGTGCTGTTGTCCGACCGTCCGTCTGTGCTCTAGCGCTTGAAATGAAGATTATAGACTTGGAACTTTACATATAGCTTCCTCATATTCCAAATGAGATCACTATTATTTTGAAGCTTGTGGGTCGAATATAAAAATAATTATGATGTAACAGATTTCCACCATAGGCTCTAGGTTAGTTTGGGCTATTTAAAATCAAAACATTGGACAGCTGGTGATGGTGCTGTTTACATTTGAAAATCAAAGAATTGGATATTACAAAGACTGATGCTTAGCCGTATTATACGCTATATTTTTACAGTGCGTTGACGTTTTTTTTATTGTGTTGAAATTTTTCTTAAATTACTGTATTTTAAATCGTCCAATTGAAAATAAAACATGAAGAAAATATTGAGACATGATATTTTATGAGATCTGTTGAACAAGAAGAAGGAACAAAATTCTTTCTTTGTAGTGGCGAAGGTGATATTGTGGATATTGTGAAGGTGATTTGTTTCTCATCATTAACAAAATTCTTCAAGATCTGTCGATGTGCATTTTTTGTGAATTTGAAAGCATTATGATGTTTATAGAAATCAAAGCAGTTGAATCGTGCATATTGTTATTCAGCACAACTGAATAATAATAATTATTTTATGTAAATTTTCCGGTTCCTGGATATTCCATTGTTTTTATTTATTTTATGGAATTATAGTATTATTTTATTGGAATCATTTATTTTATTTTTTTTCAGAGTGATCAACTTGGTCGTTCCTCCCGAACAGGTGATAGACACAGTGCACCTATTCCATATTCAGCATCAGCGTATGGTATCGCTTCGGTTCCTGGCCTGGCACTATCTAGGCAAGTACACTTTCCAATAAGAAAAGAAAAGCTGATTGCCCAAATCGGATCAGATTTTACATATCTGATGAATGAATTTATATTAATGAAATTAATTTAATTTAAATTGAAATTTATTACAATTATTATTTAAATTTCAATTAATTTCAATATTAATGAAATTTGTATAATTATCATTTACTTAGTAATCACTTGTTGTAATTGAAATATTAGAAATGATTTGTTTCTCTCAAACAAATATATTATTCTCATGAATGATAACTTAATTCAGATGAAGGTTCAACTAGATGAATAAGAAGGCCCAAGGGCTATCTTGAAATCTGATTTCAATTTCATATGATGGAGAAGCTTATCTTAAAACTCGTATATTTCCTATAGTGTCTGTGCTTTTTTCCCCTTTCAAACAACCTTCAAATGCAAGTAAATTTGGAAATTTGTTTATACAGTTCAAATGATATGCAGTTATTGTACAATCTGGAAGAATGAAATAGAGCTCTAGATTCACATTCGATGCTTGAGAGTGAGCAAGAGCGAGCAGACAAAGAGAGAACAATGCAGACGAGTGGTTACTTTTTTTGTAGATTACGTCTTGGAGACTCCAGTTAAGGAGTATAAGACAAGCTCACACAAGCTGTGTACACTAAGGCTAGCAGAATGAATAACCATTCCAACACTGCAGTCATTCATCACTCGCTGAAATATATTGGATTTTTTCTGTATTTTTAGAAATGAAGATCCAATCGGAAACGCATGACTCAATTGAAGATGCGCGCGCAGCCCTGCAGCTCTACGAAATGTACCAGCAGCTGGAGGCTGAATGCAAAGTACAGTCGAGTCTGGAGGAAATGTACAGAGTGGGCAAATCGTTGCAGTGGAAAGTGCCCGGTGTTGACAGCTAAAACCTCGCATTCCCATACCCCTGTCCTTGACCGTGATGTACTTAATAATGTGATAATTGTAGTGATAACGTTCTCATATTTTGTAAAAGATAATTATTATAACTACTGTATAAGAATAAAAGTGGAGTTATATTTTCGGTATTATCAACTTTTTAAATTTGTGTCTCCTTTTTTTCGTTGTACCTCTTCAAATAAAATAATAGGGACGAAAATGCTGCAGATTTAACCATTCTGAAATTAAATTGATTAAGAATTAGATCTAAAGCCTACAACCGATCAATAACAATTTTAAGCATTTTAGGTTATGTTGAAATCTGTGATGTTTTTCATGACTAAATACTTGATGAACAATCTAATATTAAAACTGACACTTTGCTTCTATTTATATTATGATTCTTACTCACTTATAATACTGGAGGAATCCATTTCGCTTCTGTCTGCCTGCCACCTGTGGCTTCTCTTTAGAAGCGAAATGCATCCCTCCTGTATAAGTGAGTAAAAATCATACGGTAATTTAAATAGAAAGCAGTGTCAGTTTTTATATTAGATTGTTATATTAGAGTAAGTTATTTATTCATTTACTAAAAAAAACACAAGTAAAGATACAACGGGCACAGCCCACTACCGTACTTTACAAATTTTTAACTAAAAAATCAAAATTTTAGGTTTGGTCCAAGTTTAACTTGATATTTTACTGAATTACAATAATGACTGATTCTTTCTGAAACAAGGCTATTAAATTTGATGTTCACTTTCATAACGAAGCTCTAAAACAGTCTAATAGTTCACAGAAAGTGGATATAATTTTGAATTTTTAGATTTTAGAGCCGAAAAGTAAGTCATTGTTGTTCATAATTGAAACAATATGTTGCCGTCAGCAAGGGCGGACTCTGCCCTTGAAGTAGTATGAAAGTTGATGGTGTGAAGGGGAAGGAAGGGAGGAGCAAAGGGTGAAGGGGAGGAACAGTGGGGCAGGTTTACTCGGAGGTTATGTAGTGTCGGTGAGGGGAGTAATTGGCTAGGAAGTGGTAGGGGGAGGAGTTGTGAGTTACGGGAGCGAGTTTGTAGGGTTTCTGAGGTGATGAAGGGGGTTCGTAGGATTTGAGAATCTCCTCCAGAAGGCGGGTGGTCGGGCTTTTCAGGAGGTGGATGAGGGTTGAGTTGTAGGATGGAGCTCGTGGTCCGGGTGAGGGAATCCGGTACGGACCGCTACTAGAGGTGGATGCTCTGGTTGGCGTGGTGGTAGCGGGCGGCTGGACTCTGGAGGTGGGGCCAAGTGGCCGGACTGACTACCAGACTCTGATACGGCCTTTTGCTCGGTTCCTGGTGGTGAGAGGTGGTCAGGTCCCCCGGACAAACGAGATGTGCGAGTATTTTCTTTAAAAATGGCCTTGTCGATATTGGGCCCTTTCTCATTATCCATCATGAAGCTAGTAAATTTAATATAATTATTACGTTTAATGCTAGTAATATTTATGTTGATAGCTCCATCAATATTCTGACCAAGACCAACTGTATCGTAAACAGTGACTTCTAGCTGATCCCAGATTTTTGCGTCTGCAATAATTGTTATTGTTGCAAGATAGTGCCAGATCAAACTATAATTGTACGGTTATCGGACGGTCACTGTGGGGATGCACGGTAATTATTAAGGTAATATAGTATGTGGGAATGATTTAGTCATAATAATGAAAGGTATGGTAATACTATAATAATGAAAGGTATGGTAATTATACAACCAAGTTATTTGGGAAAATATTTCAATTTTTTTTAATACCGTACTGAATGCTGACAAGGTATTTGATTAAAAAAATCCTCAATTATGCCAAAGGTTTCCTTTCTACTACTGTGGACATTGACAACTGCAGACATGTCACAACTCAAAAATATTCACTCAGCGCCGGGAATCAAACCACGGATCTACCAAACATCTTAACTACAGAACCTTAAGCTATTTAGAAAGATTTTGCGATTTTTATTGATGCTAAATTAATGTTAACAAGATACGGTAATTCATTTCAAGAATAATTTTAATTTACTGTTCAACTCAGTTTTTTCTATATCCTCAAGAATGGAAATACTTTCTATAAGTTGTATAAGTAAAACTATAATTTTTTCAAATTATTAACCGTCCCTTGAAGGGAAATGTAAATGAAAAAAATATTTCAACTATCAAACTAATTTAGCCACATTTACTTTAAATGGGAGAAATTGATTTTCCATGGCTCTCCAATGAAAATATTAATGACTAATGATAACAATTGACCTTAAATAATTATAAATGACCTTTGACCAAAAAATGAATGTAATTAATATAAAATACAGAACTAGTTTTATTTTTCCTGTAGATTACGTCTTGGATGGAGACCAGTTAAGGAGTATAAGGCAAGTCAGATTAACTCTTGCATCAACAGGCTTACAATATCACATTACAGTTCATGTGTATAATTTACAAGCGAATTCTCTTTTTTTCTCCATTAAGAATTTTTCAAAGTATGTCATCATTTTCATAGCCTAGAAACTATTGATTGTTAGTAGAATATCCATACCACTCGACCATCCATTAGTACTCGACCATCGAGTACTAATACAGTAGTGTAGTGTACGGTAATTTTGAGCCAAATCCCCCACAATTCGTTAACGTAATCTTGCTTGTCTGGCAAAAAATGATCTAGTCAGCACTGGTGCTCTGCAGACTGCTTTGTCCACAATCTTGATTGTGTAAAATTGCAGTTTTAGTTTTGATTATTATTTTGTAGCAATTAGTTGTGATTTATTTTTAATTCCTTCACAGGTATGATAACATTTTTTTCTTAAACTGTATTTACGTTTACTTATGCACTGTATGACATTAAACTACGTTCTATTATTTCTAGAGGTTATGTTACTTTGTTTCCCTAGATTTTGTTGCATATTTTTGTAGCCTAATGTATTAGCTGTTACGTCAAATACTTTTTCCAACATTCAATATTTTAATGGCTATAATTTCAATCCATCGAGAAACCTTTGAATAATTTATGGTCCTATATTCATATTCTACCTGCTTACTCAACAATGACGAAGGTCGTAATTAATATTGTTGACAACTAAACAATAACAGAGTGAATTACTTGTAGCACGTGTTGACGTAATACATTTACAAACTTCAAAATGCTCCCCTTTTTGAATTTTGGTGTATAAGTTACACCAGAATTTCAATATTGAAAACTTATTCATAACATGGTCTATTTACCTCATTACAAAATACATTTTCATGTAACATGATTGTGATCATTGTTGTAAATGATTCAACTCAGTTCTGAAATTAAGTTGGTTATTTACTAATCCTGATAAGTTAGTTGTTTCAACTAACATTCATTGCTTGTCATAGCATTTCCTTGAACATACCAATTATCGGCTCCTACCAAATCTGAAATTTTGCCGTTTTCTTTAGGATTCTGGTTTTTGAGCGATTGCCCGTTCAAAAAACATTGTATGGCCGATATTAGGAAGTTCATCATTATGAGCATGCATTTAAAAATAAATAATATTATGAGAATAAGTTGAGAAAACTTTTACATTCACTTCATCATTGTCCTTAGATAATGTTTCAAACATATCTAAATATAAATATTGAGATATATAATGTCAAATTCGCCCTTAGAGAGCCGTTAATTAACATGTTCACCTAAAATAATAATAATACTTGAGTATTATTCATTTAAGTATGTTCACCTGTCCACTTCTTCAATAATTTTCCTGTTTACTGAGTAACAAACTTATCCTACTTTCTAAACGTTATGACAACAATATACTTTTAGCAAAACTATAAGTGACCATAGCTGCTTTAAGCAGTAAACCTTTTGCTGATGCTTCAGCTATTCACATTAAACATAGCAGTTTGTTTAGTAGTTATTGTTATTTAGTTATTGTTATTTAGGCCTAGATAATTTCAGATTGAACTCCTGAAAGTTCGAGATGATGACAAGTTCATTGTGTCTTGATAAGGATAAAGCACAACTTTTAGAATTCGTTTATAAATTAGGAGCTGATATTGCAAAATTTCTTTGAATCTAGTAGTACGGTACAGCAAACACGAACATTTTTGGCCTCAAAGTTTTCGCTCTTTTCGCTTTTCAATATTTTCGCTCTTTTTCGGTCATTCCCAACAGTGCTAAATTTATTAATTTTTGTAATCAAATAATTAAAAAAAAAAGTGAAATCGTTAATTTAATGTACGGTACTAAAGTGATATAGCCTAAGTTTACTGTGTGGGTTATAAGGTTTGCGTTCTTCCCTCATTGTCACTTCTAATAATTCTTATTACTTTTTTTTAGATATCCAAAATGGAAGGAGAAGACGACGAAGAATCTCGTGAAAATTCAACCGAAGAAAGCGCGGAACAGCTGAGTGAAATTGAGGCCCGACTGTACTCAGTTATTCATTACAACGATCTGTCCAAACCTCTTGATGAAAGCATTACTGCCCAGTATGACATAGAGGTGACCGATAAACAGATAATTGTTTCACTCAAGGGGGATTCTGATGATTTATTTAACGAAGGTATTGCACAAGATAATACTTTTACGCCGAATTCAGCAGCTGAAGAAGGTGAAAGTGAACCAAAGCTACAGAAATTGTGTGAAAATGATGAGAAAAGTGTGGCAGAAACTGGAAGAAATTTAGAAGAAAAGAGTGAAAGACTTGCTGATTCTAAAATTATCAAAATTCCAACAGAAAATATTGAAAGTTTGGTTAATTCTGAAACTATAAACGACTCAGAAGAAGAAAGTGAGTCTGTAAAACAAGGGCACATCAAAGATCAGTCGAATGATTGTGCTACTGGGAAGGGTCAGACTATTGAGGCGAGACAGGCAGACAATTATTGCTTGAACGGCGGTATAACTCCAGGGAAAAAGAAGAAGAAGAAAAAGAAGATAGGAAGGAAGCAAAGAGAGAAAGAGATGATGGCGAGAATCGCAGAAATTAAGAATAAAATGAAAAGTAATGCAAAAGAAGCAGTAGTTGATTTGACGTCCGACCAGGAAGATTCCGATTGTTTGGTGATAAGTGATGAAAAGGATCTTGAAATTAGTGACGAATCACTGGTGTTGAATGTAGAATCGAATGATGACCCTGTTCCAACCAGCAGTAGTGCAGGTAAAAGCGATTCTGTTGAAAGTGTGAAGAAGAAAGGTTCTAAACTCACCAAGAAACAGAAAAAAGCTAAAATAAAATGGAAAAGGAGAACCTATCATTGTCCAAAAAAGTGGACTGCGTCTATGGTTAACTTCTACTGTAGGACTTCGAAGCGTCTGGCGAATTTTGATCATGAGGCAATCATCAAGGAAATGAGAGGTAAGGCTATTTTTATTCATTTTTTCTTGATTCATTTCGATTTCCTCAAAGTGCTGTCTATTATGCTAAAAAAAAGTAAATTCGTATGGCTTTTCGTGGTGGGGAGACCCTTACGGGTAGTTCCACCTCGCCGCTTTTTTAACGACTGCTTTTTTTTATATATGCAACCGGGACCGACGGCTGAACGTGTCCTCCGAAACACGGGAGTGGCTCGAGAAAAATATCTTGTCCTCAACTGGGATCGAACCCAGGACCTTTGGCTTATCAGACCAGCGATAAGCCAACTCGGCTACGCCGTCGTCTATTATGCTGAAGACTTCCGGAATGGCGGGTTTTGACAACAGCGTTGAATAGCTAATTGAAATCGATGACGCTACTATAAAAAATATTTAGTCACCGCCGGGAATCCAACCTATAATTTTTAAAAACCTGGAAATTTTCTGTTTTACAAAAATTTATTTTGATGAAAAATAAATAAAAAGAGAAAAATGAAAATAAAAACTAATCGTTAGAAGTGTTTCATTTCATTTCTCTAGGGGTCTGAAAGTTATAAATAGAAATATCAGAAGTTAAAAATATTTGTAGGAGAAATCAATTGCACCCAAAAACCAAAGAATTTTATCTTTGAACCCACATATTTCTCAAAATAATTGATGAAAAAGATTTTCTCATGGGAATCGATAACATTTAAATACCTTGATAATATCTAGTTCAAGAAACATCGAAAACATTATGACCAAAAACCCTGTGCACAGCTTTAAACAAACGGTGATGATGCAGTCACTAGCATTTTGCCCGATTCAATTGAATCTGGCTTTCTAGAACATGACTTGAGCTGTTATTTAATAGGTTATTTTTCTTCTTCTTTCCAGCCTCGAGTAGCTCTGTTCATGTAATTATAATTATAGTAGAAATTTGATGGTTGAGTGTATATTTTGTTGTGTTAACAGCCAGTAATATACCACGAGAGTGTTGGGCCATATCCAAGCTAGATAAGAAACCAAGTTACAGCCAGTACAAGAACACACGCTGCGACAAGTGCAGACAGTTCGGTCACGTGGCTAGATTCTGCATGGAGCCCGTCAAGCCGATTGTGTGTCACATGTGTGGTGTGCAGGGCCATCGCGAGAGCCGGTGTCCCGAGAGGAAATGCTTGAATGTAAGTATCTGCTATGGATATTTGACCGAACAAAGGATATATTTTCCGTTTCATGTCGACCGTTTTGCATTTATAGGTTTGTAACGCATTTTCGACTGATCGCGTGGACCATATTGTATGAAATTTCGCATGGTTCTTCCTTCAAGGAATGCCCAGCGATGTATGTGTAAGGATTTTCCGAATTTGCTTGCACTTTTAAAAGGGAAAAAAGTAGTAGACATAATCATCATCATCTAGTCCTTCTTCCCCTCCTCCATCACCATAATCGTCTACTCCTTCCCCTCCTCCATCATCAACTAAGCGAAAAAAGGCACTCAGGCCTTCATCTATAGAAAATATATATAAATCTATGAAAATATATATAAATCTATGAAAATATATAATATATGAAAATATAAAATGAGCTTCTCCATTATATGCAATTTTAATCAGATTTCAAGATAGCCCTCGGGCCCTCTTATTCATCTGGTTGAGCCTTTAATCTAATTTATATGAATTATGTTATCGTTGATAAGAATAACATATTTGTTTGAGAGAAACAAATCATTTATAATATTTAAATTGCAATAACAAGTGATTACTAAGTAAAGATAATATACTTATTTATTTAACTAACATTATTATCAATGGGCATACAAAAGGCTATTGCCCAAAATTGCTTCTCACTAGCAATTTCACATTGGAGCACAAGTAGAAGTATGTTCACTATTTTTCTAATGTGGTGCTGTCTTGATTTCACATTAGAGGGAATTTTCAGTTTCGGGTATTCCACGGTTGCATCACTACACACCTGCCTTCCCCCCTCACCACTACCAGCCCATTATTATTATTTTTCTTTCGATCTATTTCATAAAATTTTTTCTTCTTAATTTATTCGAGAATTTTTATCTTTTTTCAAGAGATAATTATATGTTTTTGTTTTCCTTATCATAGAAAGTTTTTTTTTTTAATTTTATTTTATTTTTAAGATATGTGTATTGATAAATTAGAATTGTATGGGAGGGTGGAGAGGGCCGACTGCGTCTCAACTTCGCCATCCCAAAGGCAGTTATTCAATTCAATTCAATCCACAAGTATTTTGTTGTGTTTTGTGTGTAGGCCTAACAGTCTCACCAGTAGAATTTCCCTTAATCCTGTTTATTTACAAACTTTGTGTAATATTTAAAAATAATTACCAAGTCATTGAAAAAATGGTAAATAAGTTGTTATAGACTAACTCAATATATCATACAATGATAATTATAACATAGTTAGAGGTTAACGTCAATTAATCATGCTCGATTTCATAAATACCCATAAATACCCGGGTGTTTATGAATTTTGGGTATTTACCCCCGGGTTTTAAATACCCGGGTATTTCAAATCACTAGGCTGGATGGAAACACATTGGTGAATTGATACAGAGTGACAGAGTGATACATGGAGCCCGTCAAGCCGATTGTGTGTCACATGTGTGGTGTGCAGGGCCATCGCGAGAGCCGGTGTCCCGAGAGGAAATGCTTGAATGTAAGTATCTGCTATGGATATTTGACCGAACAAAGGATATATTTTCCGTTTCATGTCGACCGTTTTGCATTTATAGGTTTGTAACGCATTTTCGACTGATCGCGTGGACCATATTGTATGAAATTTCGCATGGTTCTTCCTTCAAGGAATGCCCAGCGATGTATGTGTAAGGATTTTCCGAATTTGCTTGCACTTTTAAAAGGGAAAAAAGTAGTAGACATAATCATCATCATCTAGTCCTTCTTCCCCTCCTCCATCACCATAATCGTCTACTCCTTCCCCTCCTCCATCATCAACTAAGCGAAAAAAGGCACTCAGGCCTTCATCTATAGAAAATATATATAAATCTATGAAAATATATATAAATCTATGAAAATATATAATATATGAAAATATAAAATGAGCTTCTCCATTATATGCAATTTTAATCAGATTTCAAGATAGCCCTCGGGCCCTCTTATTCATCTGGTTGAGCCTTTAATCTAATTTATATGAATTATGTTATCGTTGATAAGAATAACATATTTGTTTGAGAGAAACAAATCATTTATAATATTTAAATTGCAATAACAAGTGATTACTAAGTAAAGATAATATACTTATTTATTTAACTAACATTATTATCAATGGGCATACAAAAGGCTATTGCCCAAAATTGCTTCTCACTAGCAATTTCACATTGGAGCACAAGTAGAAGTATGTTCACTATTTTTCTAATGTGGTGCTGTCTTGATTTCACATTAGAGGGAATTTTCAGTTTCGGGTATTCCACGGTTGCATCACTACACACCTGCCTTCCCCCCTCACCACTACCAGCCCATTATTATTATTTTTCTTTCGATCTATTTCATAAAATTTTTTCTTCTTAATTTATTCGAGAATTTTTATCTTTTTTCAAGAGATAATTATATGTTTTTGTTTTCCTTATCATAGAAAGTTTTTTTTTTTAATTTTATTTTATTTTTAAGATATGTGTATTGATAAATTAGAATTGTATGGGAGGGTGGAGAGGGCCGACTGCGTCTCAACTTCGCCATCCCAAAGGCAGTTATTCAATTCAATTCAATCCACAAGTATTTTGTTGTGTTTTGTGTGTAGGCCTAACAGTCTCACCAGTAGAATTTCCCTTAATCCTGTTTATTTACAAACTTTGTGTAATATTTAAAAATAATTACCAAGTCATTGAAAAAATGGTAAATAAGTTGTTATAGACTAACTCAATATATCATACAATGATAATTATAACATAGTTAGAGGTTAACGTCAATTAATCATGCTCGATTTCATAAATACCCATAAATACCCGGGTGTTTATGAATTTTGGGTATTTACCCCCGGGTTTTAAATACCCGGGTATTTCAAATCACTAGGCTGGATGGAAACACATTGGTGAATTGATACAGAGTGACTTCTTGTGGAAAACAGTTTATGCAAATTGAATCAAGGGTTAGGTCTGATGATTGTGTTCAATTTGGCGATGGTGATTGTTATTGAGTACATGGAGAATTTTCATCTGTGCAAGCACCCTTTTCCTTGGGCGTGTGGTCTACTGTTCACAGAACTTCTAGTTGTTCAAAATAATTTTCTGTCTACACTATTTTAAAATTTAAGCCGATTGTTTCTACCCGTTTATTGGGTTTGAGTTGTTTTTATTGAATAAATCGCATTGAGTCCAATATAAATAAAATATGCATTAAACCGTAAAACTTTTAACCACCTTTAATGATATTGAAAAATCAATTCAAATACTCAAGATCAAAGTTTATTATTTCATCTGGTTTTTGGTTTTCATGGTTTTCAGTAGGCTCAAAAACAGGAAATCTCATTTATTTAATTTGTCTTGAGACTAATGCGAAGATTTAGTAAGCCTTGAAATTCTTTCAACTACTTTTAATGCACTAAAAAATCAATTTTTCTCCTGTCTGCAGTATATAAAATTTAAGTCCATTTCGTCTGTTTATTGGACTTTGATAGACTCTAATACTGTTGAAATGCTATTTATTCAATAATTCTCTTTGACACTAATATGAAACTGTAGTGGGCAGTGAAACATTTTGGACTACCTCTAAATATGTTTCTTAAGAAAAACGTATTTTCTACTGTTCACACTATGCAAGCTTTAAACCAATTCCACTTGTTTATTGGGCGACATTAGACTCTAAGGCGGCGTTCACACTGGCACGATATGCGACATGCGATATATCTTAAACGATACGTGAGACGCGACACGCATGGACAGATACTTGAAATGTAGAGGGAGGCGATAAAAATGGTTCACACCGAGGCGATTGTGCAATATATCGTAAGCGATGAATCGCACCAAGTGCTGCATGCTATCGGTCTTTGCGATTAGTTGCATGCGATACTAGGAAGGAATTTGTTAAGTAAACAGACATTGCGTCATACTGAGCCTACAATATAGTACTCCAATATTCTTTCTCCTCTCTCCTTCATGCTATTGGTTTTTACGATTAGTTGCATATTGACTTCGAGTAGTCAACATGTCGGGAAGAGAAGACAAGGCTGTATTTCATTTTATTAATTTAGTCAAATCTCGTCAGTGCATCTGGAATGAACCAGTACTTCCTTTTTTCCTCATCCTTCGCCTGAGGAACCAATGAGCCACTACAACATCCTCCTCACTTGAGCTCATATTTGTGACTAAAGTAGTCTCGTTGTTTTGAATTGTTCTGAATTTAGAAATAAATGATGACTCATTGTCCCCTTCACATTCTTATCGCAGAGGTGGCGTCGATTTATCGCCTGCAGTGTGAACCTTCCTTGCGATATATCTCAACGATATTTTCACTAAGATATATCGCATGTCGCATATCGTGCCGGTGTGAACGCCGCCTAAGACTGGAAAAGTCATATTTATTAATACAAACAATGTATTTACTTTATTACTATTATCATTATTTTTCATTATTGCCCTCAGGACAGCTTTTTAACTCGAATTCGTGGTGATCATTCATTTTCCCTTCCCTGCTTCTCCTCCCAAAAACTCTCCATTCTTTGGCTATGTTCCTGTTTCCTTTGCTCAGTCCGTATTTTTCCATATTGTTTTTCTCTTTAATTTCAAATTGCATGTTAGTAATCCTACTTCTGAATATGTCCCTCGAATTAATTATTTCCTCATTGACTCTGGCTTGTTTTAAGTCATCCTCTGTTTCTTGAAACCAGTTGGTTTGTTTTATTGAATTCTTTACTATATCAAAAATTTTCTTCGTGAGCCTGTTTTGGTTAATTCTATGTATGTGTCCATACAATGCCATCCGGCGCCGTACGATATTATCAGTGAGTCTATCTGTGAGTTCATACATTTCTTTGTTTATTCATATACAGTACCATCTTTTTGTACTGCTTCAAATATTTTTCTAGGATTGCGCGTTCTATTTTTTCTATTTCTGTGATACCTGATGCTCCGATTATGGTCTTCTCTGTTGCATTGAGTGCTTCTGGAATTACAACAGTATTGTACTACCTGAGTTGAGCTTCCTGCAATATGTTTCTTGTATTGTAGTTTGTCCAATTCTCATTTTATTATTACTATTATCATTTTTATTTTTTGTCAACAGTGCGGAAGACCAAACGAAAATTATATTGAGATGTGCAGCAACTGCCACCTGAGTATCAGCAATGGAACATTCTTTTGCGAAATTTGCGAAAGCAGACTCCATAGCAAAGAATTCTGTCCAAACGTGTGGCGAGCGTTCCATATAACAGTAAGTGTTTCTATTTGCCATTTTTTCAATAAATCTAATTTAAATATACAATTTTCATCTTCAATTGCATTACCCCCAGTTGCAGAAACTCACTACTTCAATGCTGGTTCATTATCCGTTCCACTTTTATACCAAGATGCTATGCGAAAGTATATGATTGTACCTATATACATGCTAGCATTCGTGTGATCTATGTATCTTATATAAGCGTATGAAACTTATAAAGATGGCTCCTCCATTCACGCACACGCGCCATCTTGTTATAACCAATCTTGCCATAACCTAAAACAAGCTCAATATTAATGGCCAAGGCCAATACTAGTCACTAATTTATAATTCTAAAAGCTAATTTACTCTTCAAACTTTACTCTTTACTCTTCAATTTATAACGAACGATTTAACTAATTTATATAGACTATATTACAAGCTCAGGTGGTCTCAGAATTTGACTTTTTTAGTTGGCTTTGTTAGCTACATTGTAAGCTAGCTATCATTGCCCGAATAACAGTACACTTTTTCAGAATGCTATGATGGTATAAAAGTAGCGTGGATAATGAAACACCATCAAAGTAGTGCTTTCTGCAACCCGGGATTAATCTATCGTTTTCTTGTTCAACCTCTTCTTTTTATTACAAAAAACACCATCAAGTAGAGATACAACAAGTACTCCTGCTTTCTTTACAATCGAAGTTTCAGGTTATGTCAAAGTTAAACTAGAAATTTCTCTGTGAAATACAATTACGGACTGCAAAACAAAAATAGCAATTTATAAATTCACTTTTTATTCCTAATTAGTCCATACATTATATCCTTTTTCCGCATACTGTATGTACGATACAGTAAACACAAACTATGGTACTCTTTTTATTGTTTTGTTTTTGATAAAAAAAAAATAGCTATTTGTGTAAAATAGCTATTTGTGCAAAATAGCGTTTTTCTGCATCGAGAGAAACAGTTTTTTTCACAAGCCAAAGGCGAGTGAAAAAAGTTTCTCGAGTGCAGAAACAATACTTTGCACTCGTATTACACATTAAATTTTTCCTACAGTAATGTATAAAGTAATTTAAGGAGAACAAAACAGGGCATACATAACCTGACAATTCCTCACATAACCTATTTTCGAATCACATAACCTATTTTCGAATCACATCGATTTCAACAACAATTATTTCACAGCTGAAGCAGAGTAGCCAACCTATTTTTGAATGCAGAATAGGGAACCTGCGTATTACATGCTCACTATTTTGTGTTGTTAGGTTGCAAATTTGGAGTGCGGAAAAGTTCTTTCCCGCACTGGAATTTACTTTCCCGCACTGGTGCAGGAATAGACTATTTTGCATGCTACAGTTAGTGCGAAAATAGGCACTTTCTCGAATCACTGTAGGAAAAATATATTTCAATCTATTCATTAGCCAGCCATTCATAAAGCATTTCTAAAACACGGATATGAAATTATTTACAAGTAAGATAGTGGTATCATTTGGGAGTATGAAATTGAAGTTTTAACCCGATCCAGGGACGGAACTTTCTTTTCAAATGTCTTATGAAGTAGTATCAGTTACTATGTAGAGAAATTTAATAGTCTATTTATTGGAATTAATTTATTGTAAGCAATTTTTGATTTGATTTGTATATGATTTATTGAATTCTGCAATAATATTGGCTAAATCTATTGCCGGACCTTTAAATCGTCAGTTTTGGGTATTATGAGTTGTATTGGGTATTATGGGTAATGAGTTTTGCCTTCTCCTTACCTTTCTTCTTTTTTTATTTTCCTTCTCTTTTCTTTTTCTATTTTTTTCTTCTTCTTTATATTTTCCTTCTCTTCTTCATCTTTTACTTTTTCTACCTTTCTTCTTCTACTCCATCGTCATCATCGTTCGTCATCATCTTCTTCTACCTCTCCTCCTACATTTTCTCCTCCATCATCATTTATCATCTTCTTTTTCTTCTTTTACTTTTCCTTGTTCTTCTGTTTCTCCTCTTCTTCTTCGTCTTCTTCTTCACCCCCTTTTTCTTCATCATCTTCTTTTTCCACTACTTCTAGTCCTTGTTCTTTTTCTAGTTCTTCTTATTCTTCTTCTCCTTCTTTTTTCCTCCACCATTATAATCTTCTTTTTCTCCTTCTCCTTATTCTTCTTTTTCTCCTAATTTTTTTCTTCCATTTCTTCTTTATCTTTTCCTACTTCTTCTTCCACTTCTTTTTCTTCCTCTTTTACTTCTTCTCCTTTTTCTTCTACTACTATCCATCACCTTCTTCTACTACTTTTCATCACCTTCTTTTTCTTCTTCTTTTTCTTGTACTTTCATCTTCTACTTTTCTCCTTTTTCTTAGTTTCTTCTCCTCCTCCATCATCATCATTATCATCTACTCCTTCTTCCCCTCCTCCATCATCGTCCCCTCCTCCTCCAACAAAACTTCGAATTTCCATCATTTTCTACATAATTATTTTATTCTGTTTCCTTGTTGCACAGACAGGTGACGGACCGCTGCTGGTGCCGCACTTGTCTGCCGGCCGCCGCAAGCACTGTTCCAACTGTGCGGGCGTTGGCCACCTGTTCTACGAGTGTCGTGACACCTTTCACATAACGCCCTACGCCCTTTGCGCCGAAACGCCCTTCGTGCCCGACTACAGTCGCATCGCTCAGTACTACGCCCTTCTCAACAATGAGCCCGACGTTAACATCGCCCTGCAACTTGAGCAATATCAGTACGACGCGCTCGCATCGGACGCCGGCTGCCACTTTTTGCAAGCGCTGAGTGACAAGGAGAACGTCACACTCAAAATGGAGGAGAGCAGTTTGACCATTGAAGGCAAGCAAGTCTCTTACTACACTGTCTGTTGTGCTGTGCAAGAGTTTCTTGCTGGTTTCAAGTTTTATTGAGCGCCAAACTAGATTTATGTCATGGCCTGTAGTTATGAATCGACCTTGAGGCTCCCTTAAGTGAAGGTAACTTGAAAAACATTCAAAATGTTTAGAAGAACACTTTTTATGTATCATTTGAGTCTCTCTACCTTATAAATTCAATGATTTCGAAGTATTACTTGAGTTAAGAAAGTCTCAAGGTACGTTCATAAATACGGACTTTAGGTCCTGGCCCTTATTCATGAACCTACTTTGGGGTTCCCTTAACTGAAGCAAGACTTGGAGAACATGCTCTGAATCTAAACCTTCCCAGAGACTTTTTTATCTTGAGGTAATTAGAGGAACTAAAGGAAGACTTGAAAAACCTGAAATTGTTTAAAAGATTACTTTTCATATCTCTTTCAAGTCTCTCTAATTTTGAAACTTCCTTATCTTGAGATAATGGGGGAGATTTAAGGGAAACTTGGAAATGCTCTTCCAATACTCCTTTCAAATAAGGAAGCCTCAAGATAGATTCATAAATATAGGCCTTAGACAATGTCTAAATCTAGATTAAACGAGGCTACCATCAGACGTCGCTGAGAAACACGTCGAGAGTTGTAAAATTGGCGAATAGAGTGGCAAACGTCGTTTTTGAGAAGCACAAATATGAATTAGACTGCACACACAGGAGCGAACATGAAGCCTGATTCATCTTTATATTTCGCAAAAGTCACACTGCATCACACCACCAAGCCTGTCTTTATATTTCCTTGTGATAGAGTGAGATAGAAAATACTAGAAAATCAGCCTGTTTTACTTATTACGGTGCTTGCACAGTGGGGCAGCCAATACTCAACGATAATCACCATCGCAAAATCAAGCACATGCTATAGAATGGTAGTATTCAATATGTCATCCATAATTTCACATCATGTGTTTGATTTCTTGGTGGTGCTTATCATCGAGTTTTACAACCTTATTAAACAGAGCCATTAAAGTGGCGGTAGCTCTGTTCCAGGCTAAATTACACTAGCCGGGTAAATTTGATTAAAAATCAGCTGACGGCTTTAAAAAAGTGTTTGCCTTCGTGTATTGTTGAGCTCGATCACACTGTCAGCTAGTGTACTTTATCCTTAAATTGTGGCACGCGACCGTGTCTGCAGTGGCTCTGTATAATAAGGTTCGTAGATGTTCCACTGAGCACACACCTTAATTCATACGTGTGTTTCTGTAAAAGTCACCCGGCTTCACTATACCAAGCAGGTGTTTTTTTATACACTCTATAAGGCCCCGCGCACAAAGGAACGCAGGCTTAGTGACCTGATGCAGGGTGATTTTTTGTGGAATACAGAGAAAAATCAGGCCTCATCCTCCTATTTGTGTGCAGTACAATTCATTTGTATATTTCTCAAAACATTCTCCTGCGTTACTACACCAAGCATACAGAGTACACATACTATTCAACTTAAATTTAAATGTCTCTTGTATAATCACTTGTACATGGCCCAACCTAATGAAAAGATAGGATTGGTGATCTGAAGCAGGGTGAATTTTTGTGGAATACAGAGATAAATCAGATCTCATCCTTGCTTCTATATGAACGGTTTAATTTGTCTCAATGCTTCACATTGTTTGCCGTGCGTTAGCTTGGCGACGTTAATGGTGACCTCGTTTAATAAGAATCATAGTTTGCGAATGCAATTGAGGTACTACCCCACTGCATTCTGGAAGTTCAGTTCTAGATGGCAGTGATTGATAAAAGAGTATGCCTGACAGAGCGTTGTTGCCAAGTTGTTCAAATATACTTGAGGTATACCTCTGATACGCCCGGTGTATCACCTTTACAAGATTGACAGAATTTCATTTGCTGAACCGTTTTTTAGCCACGTTTTAGCTTCAATTACCTAAAAACCAGTAGGTTGCATTCATCTACTAAACGTGCAATAACCTACTGTATTATACGTCTAATTAGGCCGGGTATGCACACGTTGCAAAACCTTTAGTCCTTCTATTTATTTAGTTTCTAACTATCGTTCAAGTGTTTTCTTTTTTGCTATTTCGTAGCAATTTTTTGTTTAGTTTTGTTGTATTAATCTTTATTTTATTAATGAATTCAATTTCATTTCCAAGCCCAAAAGTGTTGGTATGTGTACATCTAGTTCTAGGTGTACATGTCTTTTGATTTATTTGTTCGAGTTTTTTTTTTTTGTACGTATACAGAACATGTAGTAAAGCATCGATGACATTGAGCTAGTTTACAAGCTACTTGGCATGTGAATTTAAAATCTTATTATAACTTGCCCAGTGTAATAATTGTGTTCACTATAAAACAATCTATGAAGAAAGTTGAAAGCTTTGCTACTGTAGTTGCTGCTCGCTGGCTTGTCAGCAAGTAAACTAGCTGAATTTAATTGAAGCTTAAATGACTTGAAAATATTTAACAATATTTGAGAAACTATGTGTTCATTCTCAGCCAAATATGTGACTCTTGCATCTTGGAAATATGTTTTCTAACAATGTCTCTTTTAGTAATGACTACATGTTCTGCTCATGCGCAGGAAGCAGCTTATAATCAAATGACAGGATCATTACATCAGTTTTTCATTTGGCGACTCTGATCCTACTTTAGTCATTGGTTGAGCTTACGGGAGCTTTACCGGTAACTGGTAAATGTTACCGGTGGCTGATTAGTCCACACAATAATACAAATTTGAATAGACCAATCAGATGCTACCGGTAACATTTAACAGTTACTGGTAAAGCTCCCAGGAACTCAACCATTATAAAGACCAGGTACATGCACCTGACATTTTGTTCCAATGGTTCTTATACAATCATTTTTCATAAGCTGGTCAATTTCAAAATTTTATATAAATTTGAATTTGCCGCCAACACATTAGAACCAAAATGTCAGGTGCGCACAACCTGTCTTTATAGTGCCTTATGACCGTATTTATGGACGTTCCTTCAGTTTATCTTGACTTGAGGGACTCTTGAAATGTATGGTATTTATGTGTAGGTATTTCAAGAGTCCCTCGAGTCAAGAGATACTGAAGTAACGTTAATTAATACGGCCCTATATACATTACATTTGAAGAGTTCCTCAAGTCAAGATACACTGAAGGAACGTTCATTGATACAAATACAAAGTAATTCTACTCACTGTCAAATGATGTGTTAAAATTGTTTTAATTTCACGCCAAGTAAAATGTTAGCATAATACTTGCAAAGCATTTAATATTTAATTGTAAAGCTTAGTTTTAGAAAGCTTGACAATAATTTATATTAAAGCTTGCAGCTCCTATCGATATTGATCATTCTATTTTTATATTCATTATTTGGAAGCAGTGTTTGGTTGTAGTTTCCTCTTTATTCAATAATTGTATTAATTGTACCTAGATGGATAGGTACATAAAATATGAACTGATCAATAAGTATTGAAACTCGCATAAATACTCTTCAATATCGCTGTAAAATTATTTATTTAATTACTCATGCAGACAACAGGATATCCCCTATGTGCCTCCTACACATATAAAAAAGTACAACTTATATAAGAAAAGGCCAAATATATATTGTATTCAGTGATAAAGAATACGAACTAAAGAACAGTGATTAGAATTTGTAAAAAGAGAAAAATCAAGAGCTGAATAAAGTAAAATAAATTGAGAAAATTATCAACTCTGTTAACACTTTGACTGGGCAAAAATTATTGTTCTTCTGTGTTGTCAGGACTATTCTTTCAAGAAGCATGGTATACCAATTATTGCATTCCTCAAACTATCTGGGTGTTGTTGGAACTCACTGTTTGCTTTCTACCTTCTTTCTTATCGTTGTGAATACAGAGATTTTTATGTTTTATGTGTATATATCCGAATAAAATTTTGTACTGAATGTTTTTGATAATTTATTTAAATGTAAGACCATTTCATAATGACAGACATATATAGTTTTTGCTATTGCATTTAGGTCTTATGCACACGGAGCGTTTGCCAAGCGTGTCACAGGCTAGGTGTCATAAATTGATGGCTATCATTGAATCAAAGCAAATTTGGATATTCATTAAATTTAACTTATTTAAATCTCGGTTTGCAACTTTGGGATTCGGACAAAATGGGCAGTGGACAAAGCTGGAAAATACTGCAATATATTACTCAATTTGTTTTCGAAATGTACTGTAAAATAATGTTACAATAGTCTAATATAAAAAATGACACACACCGTCAGTCATTTAAGTGTAATCATTCACCTCATTACCCACGCACTAGTCTTGGATTCATGTGGGCATCATCAGCAATAAAAAAAATTGAATGACACTAGTGGGACAACTCTGTCATGACGTATCAGTGTGTTCTTAGAATCGAACTCACAACAACAACACTGGTTGATTTTCTTGAAAACCATAGCTTTAGGCTAAAGTGTTGTAATATGTTGAAATACTTTGTCGGCTGCTCAAAACATGAAATAATTTATTTCCAAAATGATAACGCTGCTTAATATAGTTAATAAATTCTGTTTAATATAGTTATTTAATCACTTGAATCTACAGCAGTTTGGAATAGTGTATTCCAGCTTTGTCCGCTGTCCATTTTGTACAAATCCGCGTAGTTTGTTTTTTTTTCAATGATAACGCCCACATATGTCTGAGACCTGTGCGTAGGTAATGAGTTGGATGATTGATGAGTTGGACCTACAGTTTTAGGTGGGTTCGAACCACCGGGAAGTGATTTAATAGCTTAGAACAGACTCTTTTTTTCTGGCCTATACAATCGGTCACCCTTACAAAGAGGGCCCAGGAGAGCGTTGCTTAACAAATCTGATCGAATAGATACCTGCTACGGCTCACGGTTATCACTTCTCTAAACCAAGGAAACCAAGACAACACGCTCCATGTTCTATGCCTTACAACATTAGCCTATCAATCTCGTTTCTATGACGAGAGGGTTTCTATGTCTTAAGGTGTAATAGCCGAAACTATACTCTACCAACTATAAATTTATCCAATAATCCTTGAGAAAGTGAAAGATAAATCTGGATGTTTATTTTGTGTTGTATGAATGTCGTGAAGCTGTTACATACTGAAAAATTGCATCTGAGCTCCCTCCACTATTTATTTACGTTTTTCGAACTTTAGCATATTATTGTGATCTTCACCTGGTATTGATGTTTTTTCAATTCTATTGCACTTGACATTATTTGAGTGTTTGCTTTTCTGGAGAAGTTTACAATATTACTTTTTTCTACTCGTAAATAAATAGCTGAGTGGGTGCTATACGTTTTATATGGCGCATCATTAATGTAATGTTTGTTTTTGAATGCTAGCTGTTATTGTTGGTAAGTGACAAGTTTTCAGTCACAGACTGTGCTCTATCTTTTGCAGTACGACATGTAAGTTGTAATTTTTGTACAATAACTTACATTTACAACTTACAGCATGTAAGTTGGATTTTTATTCCAACCAACTACCGTCCAACGACTTTTACACCACTTAATATGTTTGGAAGGATTCTTCTAGAAATCTATATCATTTATTATTGGCAAAACCAGAATATATCTGCAGAATTTAAAGTAGTTGATCGTTATTCTGTGTACGATAATTGACAAAATTAATTAATAAATCAAGGTTAAAACCTGGTATTGTTGCGGAAATTGGATTGATAAGATGACAATACAAATAATATGAAATATAATGTTGCTAATCCCAGCAAGATAAAGTATGGATTAGTGTCTCGACACTATGGAAATATACCATAGTAAATGTAATCTCGGATATCGGTAAATGCAAAAAACTGGAAAAAATCAATGCAAAAAATAATGTATGGTCCTTATCCAACAGGATGATGTTATTAAATATAACGAAATGTTGGCGGCAGTTTTATTTCTTTGATCGATTCCCGTTATTACACCCACTATATGAAATTAATCAAATCAAATAGAATTTATTCCTTTTAAAGTGCTCAATTTACATAATATAAAAACTTCGTCATTCAGATTGAAACTCTTACTACGACAAGTACAGGAAGTTAATATGTTTATATCTAATTAAATAACTATGAGGCACTGTTACAAATGAATTATTAGGAACGTGTCTATACATAGGCAACTGGTGGTGGCCTGTGTGAAGCTCAGCAAGTTGATATCAACAATTAATACACACAAGATTGGAGATCATATATATAGCAATTTGAAAGCAGTGCTTTGATAAATTTAAATAATTACAGGTTTAAAGTTAATTGATATCACTTTTCATAGGCCATTAACAAAATAAAAAATTAAATGAATAATAGTCTATTAATAATTAATAGAACTAAAGTATAGCGTTAAGAAAAGGAATTTCAAGTTGAATAATTGCATAAAGAAATGAATTGTAGCATTTAATGAACCGAACATTATCATTTGAACAATAAACACTTTCTCGAATCGTTAATTCAGATATTACTCTTTTTTTCGAAAGCATATGATAGTCCATAACGATAAGAGAACACCCATTAATATTATTACAAAACTGAGATAGTAAAAAAGCAATATTTTACAAAATTCTTGAATTTCTTGATCCATAACGATCTGCGTTGTTAATATTAACTTTTTATTGTAAATTTTTGACTTTTTATTGTAAATTTAACAACGCAGTCAATTTTAGTAGAGAATAAGTAATAAAATATTTACTCACGTAGGCTGATACGTCTTTGAATCGTGATGATTCATTAACAAAAGTGTTCATTGTTAATGATAGTGTTCGTTTCATTAAATGCTACAATTCATTTCTTAATGCAATTACTTACTTTCTTTAGTTCTATGAATTATCACGATTCTAAAACGTTTCAGCCTACGTGAGTAAATATTTTATTTATTGTCAATTAAAATTGACTGCAAGTTGTTAAATTTACCATAAAAACTTAATACATGATGGACGCTCAATACGAAAGTCAACGAACAATCAACGACTGATGAAGATTCATGTTAGGGTCGAAAATACTTTTTTAACGCGTAATTAAAATCATTTGCTTAATTGTCATCTCTGTGAAAGATTAGAAACTTATTGAGAACCTGGCTAATGAGTAAATAAGTGTATCCACTATGTGACAAGTATATTATAACAAATTGAAGGTGTCAAGACTGGTAATTTTGGTAAAATTGGTAGATACTTTCGGTTCTGGAGATTCTCCGTTACAACAATCTGTAATATTAAAAAAACTCAGAGATGACTAATGACTACCATTGTCTTGACGTATTTTTGTCACATAAACACTTATATATTTTTCAGGAAAATAAATTAGGATATATACTCCTACTAGAACTTTTACGCTCCTAAGAAAGAAGCAGTGCCGTAACCTCTGTTCGGTGCTTGCACAGTGGAGCATTCAATTCTCAATGAGATAATCACCATATCAAAGTTAAACACATGCTATGGAATAATCAATGAATGAATGGATATTCATGGTGATCCAATTTATTATACGGTACGTTTAGTTTGTGATTGTGACTACCATCAAATTAATATAGGATACCCCACTGTGAAAGCATCCTTAAGTTATGTTAGATTACGTTGCATTACATTCACTATAAAACTTCAAGGTCATATCTCACGTTTTCTCGTTGTATGTGCTGTAGACCCAGGCCAACAACAATTGTCTGAAGCAGCTAGCGACCATTCAAGCGAGGAGTAAATGAGCTACTTATTGGGCTGCTCCCTTCAATTAACTGCTGCATAAATGTATCATCAGCATGTCCTTGACACTAAAATGTTAATTTACTGAAAGTTCTCATTACTCTTTTATGACTTTGCTCACTCTTTATTGTTTAAAAAAATACAATATGATTTACATATGCGTCCAAGTTCTCATTAATGTGCTTATGCACGATATTCAGTCTCGTCTTAGAAACGTTTCTGAGCTATTTTTTGTAAGCTTAATCTTAAAATTTGAGTTTTATAAGGTAATGAACTTTCTTGGTGTTAAAAGATTTAAAAAAATGTTGTTGTTTAATGCTCTATTTACAGCAACTAGGTAGTCATGATCTAAGTTATATTTTATTCCTGTATCCCTAAATTGCATTAAAATTAAAGACATTGTATGAAGGTTTTCATGATAATTTAAAAAATAGAGAATATTTCAAATCTGTGATGTTTTCCATGACGAAATACTTAACGAACAATCTAATATTAAAACTGACACTGTATTTCACTTTTTTATATTGTTCTACTCACTTATATTGGAGATGCTTGAGGGATGCATTTCACTTCTGAAAAGAAGGCTGACGAAGCTTCTTTTCAGAAGTGAAATGCATCCCTCAAGCATCTATTTAAATATTTAAGGGAAGTGATAGCCGTGAGCCGTAGCAGGTATCTGTTCAATCAGATAGATAAGCTGCGTTCTCGTAGGTCCTGTTTGTAACGGTGACCGATTAGATTGGCCAGCAAAAAAGACACTGTACTCTGCTGAAAATCACTTCCCGGTGGTTCGGAACCCACCTAAAACTGTAGGTCCAACTCATAAATCACCATCATCCAACTCATTACCCACGCACAGGTCTCAGACCTATGTGGGCTTCATCCTCAAAAAAAACAAAAACAAAAACAAAATCTCCAATATAAGTGAGTAAAACAATATAAAAAAGTGGAATAACGTGTCACTTATAATATTAGAATATTTTAAAGTGGGGAATTTCTTCCCTTGAAATGAAACAATTCCCAAAATATCATTCTACAATATTCAAGTATTTATTTTATTGAGCAAACTGTAAATTTACCTCAAGTACTCATGAAACATGAATTATTATATTGGTGTTTATTCAATGCTTACACTGTGTAATATCTGACACTGTATTTCTATTTAAATTATGAATTTTACTCATACTGGAGGGATGCATTTCACTTCTAAAGATAACCTTCATCAGGTTAAGAAGTGAATATTGCACCCCTCCAGTAAAGTAAGTGAACATTGTAATTTAAATAGAAATACAGTGTCAGTTTTGATAACAGTGTGTTCATCACGTATTTCGTTATGGAAAACATCACAGCTTACACTGTTATATCTTTGATTTCGTGTGTGCAGGGTTTTTGGTCATATTTTTTCAAAGTTCCTTGTGTTGGATATTATTAGGACTTCGAAATTTTATCTATTGCTGTGAGGAAAAGTTATTTCTTGAATTATTTTGTGAAATATGGGGTTCAAAATTGAAAATTTTCGGTTTTTGAGGGCAATTGATCTTTTCTACTACTTATTTCAAACACTTCATAAATTTTCTGTAACTAAAAGATAACACAGGGAATAAAATAACATTTTTTTCTTCAATCAAGCAATTACTTTTTTTAAAATAATTTTTTTTTTAAATCTGTAAATTCAATTTCAGTTATAGAAAATTTATCAAGAGTCTAAAATAACTTGTAGAAGAGATCAATTGCCCCCAAAAACCGAAAACTTTCGACTTTGAACCCCCATATTTCACAAAATAATTGAAGAAAAAGTTTTTCCTCACAGCAATAGATATCATTTTGAAGTCCTAATAATATTCAACACAAGAAACTTGGAAAAAAATGACCAAAAACCCTGCGCACAGCCTTAATCCATGACATTGAAGTTGACATTAATTATTTCTCAAACACAAATTCCTTTAAAAAATACATGCTGCTGGTTTTAAAAATGAGCTTTTCTCTTTGTTGCTGTTGGTGTTCATTTTATTAATTCAAGTATTGTATTTGAATACATGTTTTATGACTACGTGTTGAAAAATTTAAAAAAGCAACAAAAAAGAATGTTTTTACTAAATGTTTTGTTATATTTAGGCTACTGCAAATATAACCTGTTACTGTGAATAATGTTCAAATGCATCTTTTGCTCTTTTTTATCAATGTTTAAGCTGAAAATATAATCGGCCTTCTGAAATGTGGGATTCCCAGGTCTTGGTGCCATTCTACAAATTATTATTTTTTAGGATGAATCCCACATAGGTCTGAGACCTGTGCATGGGAAATGAATTGGATGATGGTGATTGATGAGTTGGACCTACAGTTTTAGGTCCGACCATCTATTCAATTAATTTATTGTTTGTTTGAATTATTTTTTAATTTACTGAATATGCAATGATTTATGCTTTTTATTCCATGAATTAATTAATTACTGCATAAGACTCAATGTTTTTGCTCAATGTCAAATGTAGGTTACTGTATAAGCTTAAAATTATGAATATTATAATAATATAATGTGGGATATGCGAGAAAACTTGTAAGAGAAAGTTGAGTTTCAAAATAGCTACTTCGAAATCCGAAACTGAATTTTTTTTAAATAAATATCGAAATTGACATGTAACACCAAAGTCCTAACTGTTGAGGCAGTTATCTCGTCAGAACATTCATCGCTAAAACGTATAATTACAGTAGCCTATACAATGGACGAGTTCCAGGGAGCTTTACCGGTAACTGGTAAATGTTACCGGTGGCGTCTGATTGGTCTACCTCTACTCCAATTCATAGACGTTAAAAAATTTAAATAGACCAATCAGACGCCACCGGTGAAGCTCCCAGGAACTCAATAAATTTTAAATACGATTACCTATATCTATAGTTCACAGAAATATTTGCTCTTAACAGCAGTCAAGTACATTTTTATTTCAGGAGATTATTTCATCAGGATAGTACATTTCTAATTTTACTTTGCATAATCTGCTTATGGGTGATTATTTTATGAACAATTAGCAATTTGGTAAATTGTAACATCTTCAAAAATGATTCCAACTTGAATATTTTATACCATTCATTAATAAAACTCACATTTCAGTCTCAGCTCTGGCTTCCATTGATGTTTCTATATGTTGCTGTTGTAGTATCAGGGTTTCTAAAGTCTATAATCATTTATATTTTATGGGTTATAGAGAGTAGGTAAGGTACCTTTTAATGCTCAATGTTCCAAGGTTATATCAGCTCTTTCTCAACATATTATGTTTCTATATGTTGCCCTGCTAGTTTCAGGAATCAGTTTACCATAGGCAGTCGCAGTCTACATGTATTGACATTAATATTATATGGAGTATTGAATGTTATACAATTTGATGTTTTTTCTCAATGTTTTAATGTTCAATTTACTGCTATGCTTAACAAGGTAGAGGAAGGTTTTGGATTTGAATGTCATTGCTTGGAAGTTGGAGTAGCTTACCTCTTTCCTCTGAAATGCAATTTTCAAACATTGGAAGACAAATTTCTTTCCCATAACACAATAAAAAACCTACAAACATATTGGTTCAATTATCTGATATGTAAGTCCAGTCGTGTTAATGAAAGTATTTTATTAAGGACCCGACAGGGTGCCGTTGTCCGTCAGTCCATCCGTCCTCTAGCGAAAAAAAAGATTCCAAACTCTTGAAATTTTGTATATAGCTTCTTCATAGTCCAAGTGAGATCGCTATTTATTTTGGAGTTTGGGGTTGGATATAAAAATGATTATGATGAGAACTTTCTTGTAAACCGGGAGGAATATTATGACGTTTATACAAATTCAAAGTTAAAGGTATTTTTTACAGTAGACCTGTGAAAAACAGTGTATAAAACACAGCAATCCTGCACAAACTGTGATCGGTTTGTCTGTTTTGCAAAACTGAAATTCTACTCAACCATCTAATTTGGTGGCCACCTCTTGTATTTATAAGCTATATTGTTCTAAGATAAGACTAATGTGCGATTTCTTGATGAGTGGTTTTTAATAAAACTCTAGATTGTGAAGTGGAATGAGATTGAATGATTTATTGAAAAGTATTAAAATTTGATGGCAAATGCAATTGCCAATAGAATAGAATATCTTTTTATTATCTTAGAAGAAAAATGTTTAGTACATTACATTATAATATTTTTGGAACAATATAACCTACCTACATATATATCATTAATGGTGAAAATCTTCATATTAATGAAAAAAATTTCACTAGGTTATATAGGTTTTGAAAGACAAAAATGTTGAATGTTTTTAAGAATGAATTTTCAACACATTTCATAGAACCTATTGTTATATATTTTTCTATGAACTTTTTTCTCACTACAAGGTGAATTTTCAACACATTTCATACCACCTATTGAAAAACTTTTCTATGAACCTTTTTCTTACTACAATGTGAATTCTAGTTAACTTACAGACTCAACAATTTTTAGCAACTATTTTGAGGAGGGAAGGGGTGAAGGGAGTGTTTTTGTGGAAAATATTTTGGCAAAGCCGCTGGATAATATTGAAAATCAAACGGTAAAATAATGTGTTGGTTGTTAACTTTATCCAAATTTACAGTTTCCCTTCATCTCAACGATTTGTGCATTGATGTTATGAAGACAAGGTGTAATAATATCTCCTAAAAGGTCTGTTTTGTTGTGAAATGTATTTTAAAAGTTTTATTACTGTGCTAAAAGTTATACGAATATAGAAATAACCTAACTATAAAAGTAAATGTGAATAGCTATTACTGGTGGGAGACCCTTACCTCGAGGTGGGTTCCACCTCACCTCGCCTTCATGTTAAGGGGAATTTAATTTAAGGTGAGTCCCGAACCACCGGGAAATAATTTTACAGCAGAGAGCCGTTTTTTGCTGGCCATTCCAATCGGCCACCCTTAAAACGGGGGTGTACTCGAATCTTGTTTTAGCCATTATTGTTTGGTTTTAAATTTTGTTATAGTAAGCTACTTGTTTTCAGCACCTCTGGAACAACAAAGGATAAGGGGTTTTGTTCTGTATATATATTTCTGTTTTAAAACTATAATTCAATGACAATATCTATATATGTTGTTTATAACTTATTCTACTTTATAATTAATTGATAAAAATTTGGATTCATAATATAATAATCCACTTATTTTAATTGACTTTTGCATAATTAATTATGTTATGTACATTTCGTAGTTTATTTATTTCTAAGATGTAGTTATTGGTTCTTTTGTTGTCTACCTTCTACATTTTGCTGAGTCCAGCTTATAATTTGTAGCTGTACTTGAATAAAATTGATACACCTTGTAATTTTTATGTTCATTAATATGTTCTATGACCTCTCATACTAAATTTTAATACCGTAGTATCTGTCTTCCTTATATTATTTAACGTCTTAGTTCCATATTACTTTTTCGCTCGATATTATTCAAACATAAATAATTATTGGAATTTACTTTACTAGTGAATGCAACACTTAATTATTCATGTGATGGCCATTGTTGGAATGCTTCCTCAGACATGGCTGGAGGCCTAATGAATCACGTTTGAAAACTGGGGTTATGGTTGTGGATGAGAAGGCGGGAGATTTGAAATTATGTAATCAACCAGTGTGTGAGGTAAACTAGAGTTGCTCATTTAGAATTGAGTCAGGCTGTAGTTCTAGAAGTTTAAAGAAGTCTCTCAATGGTCAACTCCAGTCACCTCACATACCCTGTTTGATTACATAATTCCAGATCTGAATGTCCCACCTTCTCATTCACCCACCAGCCCACCTCACCCACAAACATAACCCTAGTTTACAAACCTGATTCAGTATGCCTCCTGCCTTGCCTGAGGAAACATTCTAACAATGCGAAATTACCATCACACGAATTAGTAAGTGTTGAATTCACAAGTAAAGTTTATTGCTATAACTATTTATGTTTTTCATATCATTATAGTATTATCTCATAGTAATGTTACTAAAAAGATAGCTAATGTCTGTTATTTATTTAAGTTTTGATGTTTACCTTTAGATAATTTGACATCTTATGAGACCTGACTCCCCAAATAATGGTTTGCAAGGCAACCAGTGTACTACATGTCAGTTCAAAAAGGTTGTCTAATTTTAATCACCATTGCAAAATCAAACATGCTGTGGAATGGCGTATAACAGATAGAAGCAGCATGAATACCACCATTCCATAGTATGATTTTTATTTTGCTATGGTGATTATCATCAAGATGGTCCACTAAGATCCCTAAGGATAAAAGTTGACTTGTAAGGAGTTACTTAATAAAAGTGATTATTCTTTCAATTAGAATTTACTTAACACAATTATTGATCTAACAACAAACTATACAGCATATATGACATCAATTATTCGCGAGGAATTCCCAGTTCTTCATCAGTCCACTGATCTGGAAATAAATTTGGAAACTCTCCCTGGAAATAGAAAGGAAGAGAGTGAATTAGAAAGAGTAAAATTCATAACAATTCATCATTCTAATGAGCAATTGAGATTGAATCTAATGCCCGGTTTCTCAGTCATTCAGTAAATCATTTTGTAGGTATTGATTTGATAGTGGTCCTAAGGCTTGTTTCATAAATACCCAGCAGTCGAGTAACGTGCTGCTTACCCAGCTGAAGGAGATTGGGTGGTGTGAATAAAGTTGAGTCAGTTGAGTATCTCATATTGAGTTGACTCTGTTGAGTGACTTGCTCTGCTGAGTCGACGGCAGTCATGTGAGAAACAGCTGTGATTGACTCGAATTATTATTCACATCAAATAAAAATAATCCCAAGCGCTGAGTCAAAAATATTAGTTACTCAACTCCTACACCGCAATTAGGTAACCGGTGTCGTTTACCCGGCGTAATTACATTGTACAGTGTTCTGAACACAGACTGGATATAAACAATAGGTCATTGTTTTCCACCCATTCATTGGCCGATGCGCGTGACTTAGACCTTGGATTGAGCAGTTGTAATTTGACTCTTCATTTTCTCACTTGTCTTCCTCACTTCTATTTGTCATATCTGCGTCCCTCGCACTCTCACACTCAATTGAGCTTCTCAGTGGTTCTACAAACTTCCTTGGAATGTTCTACTATATTCAATGAACTTCCATGGACTTCTCAAGGCAACTAGAGGCTTCCAGTACCTGGAATGATGACTATATAAAGAAGTCCACGTAAACAAGTTAGTTAGTTTGTTGTTTGATCTACATGCTTGTGTGGTGACAGATTGTGTTACAGTGACAGATTGAAGTCCAGTGTCATTGGAATAAACAGCGCTCGACTCCAATGCACCGTTGCAGGGACAAGTGTTTACTATTTGTGTGGCTTACTAACAGTTTAAAGACGTTGTGTCAAGTAATATTTTTTGGAACAGTCAAATAACGTATTGGACTGTTTTGTGTTTAACTGTTATTATCATTTCTTTCTACATTACCTGGTGCCCCCCCCCCCCTATAAATTAGGCACCCTAACACCCCCCCCACAAAAAAATGCGGAAAAATAAGCCTAAATTCACCAATTCTAAACATAACTATTTTAGCTAATTCATATTCAATAGTATAATAATAATAATAATTATAAATCAATTGTCATTAATTGACTTCTATATGGTAACTTCGTGATATAGTTTTGAATGTTGTCACGTTAAACACGGTTTCAATCAACACCCCCCCCCCAAGAATTTCAATGGCGCAGTCTGCGTCAAACCCCCCCCCCCCCTGTGGGCACCCCTGAGTAGTGAATAAAAAGTTCTATAAAACACATATCAGTTGAGTTTTGTGTTTAAATCAGATTTAAACAAGAGGAAACTAGTGAGATTCTCTTAGTAAAAAGAACTTTGATATAATTGTTTCAAACATACTAGTCAGGTAACCGGTATCGTTTACCTGGCATAATTACATTGAATCATATGATTTCAAAAACGGGCAAGTGAGAAGTGCTCCATAAAATACAACGATCCTTCAGCTGGGTAAATAAAACCGGGTACCCGACTGCCAGATATGTGTAAAACAAGCCTTGGGTCACTATTGAATCAACAGCTACTGACTGATTTACTGAATGACTGAGTAACTGAGTATTAGTGGAACAGGAAAAAAATGTATGCAAGTCTGAACATAAAGGCATACGTAGAAGGCTAAGACGAGCAAAGCTAGCCTGCCGGTTAGTATTTTTTGCAAAGGAGGTAGATTTGGGAAAACCCGCTGTTCACCAATGAAATTCTTGAATTGGAATGCCATGCCAACAATTATTATAAAATCGTGGTGGTTGATATCTAACGTGTCGATAGAATTACTTACAGTGAACATTTCGTAGTCGTGCCAAATATGCCAAAGGAACCACCACCAGCCCACCGTGCAGACAGCCTGCGCCCATTGCTCGGACTGTTTCTCAGTTTTCCCTTTGCGATATGCCCAACTGTGGAAAAATAACATAAATGATTAAAACTTAACCATTAATTAGATTAATATCGTAGGATAACCTACCAATTATTGAAAATTTAAGCCTCGGTTTTCTAAAACTCGGATTTGGACTAAACGGACAGCAGACAGGGCCATTATACTGCAATAAGTAACTGGATTTGCTTTCGAAATATAGTTATTAATACTAGAAGTTCTGTGAACAGTAGACCCCACGCCCAAGGATAAGTGTGCTTGCACAGAAGAACATACTCGACGTACTACTCAATTATAGTCAACATCTTAAAATTAAACACAGTCATCAGACTGATTGAATTCGCGTAGTCTATACATGTCTTTTTTCACAAAAGGTTTTTCTGTATCACATCAACAAGGTTGTGCTTTCTATTTGCAAGACAGCTGATTGCTCAAATTAGATTTGAATGTCTAATGAATGAGTTTATAAAACAATATTAATTGAATGTGTATATAATTTCACTTGTTATTATACTTCATTTAAATATAAGAAATTATTAGTTTCTCTCAAACAAATATGCCATTCTTATGTATGATAACTTTATTCCTATGAATAAGGCTCAACCATAAACGGTCCAATTGCCTATGATGGAGGAGCTCATTTTAAAATTCATATGCTTCAAATCAGAGCCTTACTTTTTTCCTTTATAAATATGCTTTAAATGTAAGCAAATTTCGAAAATCCTTAAAAATACATCACTGGGCATTCCTTAAAGTTTAATTGAATTTGGTCCACGCGTTTAGAAATCGCGTTATAAAAAGACAGAAACAGAGACCTCTCTTCTTTCGGTCAATAATATGATAAAATATTAGATTAGGCTATATATATATATATATATATATATATATATATAAAAGTGTATGGCTTTTAATGGTGGGGAGACCCTTACGGGTAGTTCCACCTCGCCGTTTGTGCCATGTTACGGGGAACACGGTGGACCTACTATTTTAGGTGGGTTCCGAACCACCGGGTAAGTGATAATAAAGCTTGCAACATCAAGTCATTGAAGCACGGTCACCCATCCAAGCGCAGTATTGAGCGGTCGTGACTGAACATCAAATTAATTATTTATTACCTGCTATTATACTCATATTACCTTCTACTGTACATCATCTGCTCTCAATAATAAGTTACAATTTCCAACAAGACCCCCAGATTCCTTGATCTGCCCAGCGAGTCGGTGAGACATCCGAATGGTAACCTACAGCCATACAAAAGCAGACACCGCTCAAAATGAATAGCTTTATTTCCAGCATGTTTCCACTTTCATAGAGTTAATAGGTTATCAGCCTGCCTCGCGGGACAGACCAAGAATCAATACGGCACGTTGTTGGAAATTATAGATTAACTTCTAACTTATTATTGTAAGCGTATTATGTACAATGGAAGATAATATGGATATATAGCAGAATATATAAAATTAATTGAACGTTCTATCTTACTGCATTATTATAAACTACATTTCGAAAGCAAATCGAGTTTATACATTGTAGTGAATGCGGAATTGTCCCCTGTCCTTTTTTCAAATACAAAGGAATAGGACACTTTACGCTTCTAACTTGAAAAACTAGCGCTGCTTCAAGTTTCCATCAGATAATTTACACCAAATGATTGGTCTAATTGGTTTTTGTCTTTAAAATATCATGTGGAATCGATAAATAATAATATCGAGTGACCTAGCTGGTGTTGTGTTGGGGCCTTATTACAAAAAGCCATTGCAATCACGGTCGCGCGCCACCACCACGTTAAGCCAATTTCAGCGATACAATACATGCAATATATATATCACCATATTACATTATTATATAATGTATATGGAGCTTATTATACTGCGCCCCCTCTAGTCACGGCCACTGTAGTCATTCACCCTCGTTTCTAGTGGCAATCCCGTGCGACAGTCACCTTCGCAGCCAACCATTGGTTGTTATGACGCTTATTAAACTGAGCCACTTCAATCACCACAGTTTCATGGCTGTCCACAGTCGTCCATGACTAGCTTGTCATTATTTAGAGGTTAATCTTGTATGTAGGTTGATGTTGCTACGATAAGTTATGTGATTCAGTTTCAAATTAGAAATTGCAGTTTTTATAGATAATCTTCAAGTTTCCATAAAGGAGTTATTGAAATTTTTATTGAACTGACGACATTTTGAATCCTGCGCGACTGCTGTGGGCAACACTCTGGCCAGCCTTGTGGCGTGCGACCGCGACTACAGGGGCACTCTTTAATAAGGTTCCAAAATATAAATGTATCCTTAATTGGCCAGAAGTTAAACATAACAATCATCGGCCCCCACACTTCAAACCTAAAAATAAGACTTTTCTTCAAGTTTTCAACTGCTGTTTTATTCCAGATGATTGTTTTTTTGACTTTAGAAGAACATGCAAAGTTGAAAACCAATTACGGATTTTCAAGGTTTAAAGTACAAGGAGACCGACAAATGATAGGGTCCGACAATTGGTAGGGTTATCTTAAAACTCTCGACCTAGATCTATGGTTTTTAACAAGATGAAACCATTATTTTGAATGAGTGTGGTGTCCAAGATCGAGCTGACACGCAAGGACAGACTTGTTCCACAATTTGCCAATTTAGCAAGTTAACAACTTGATCAGGTTTATATTCACAATAATTAAGTTACAAGAATATTCACAATTCCAAGGTAAGATAACTCATTTCTAACTGAAACCATAAATTGAAGAAACCAGACCTGGCATTTGATGTAAACTTACACAGAAATTCTCATATGAAAGAGAGTGGCTTTAATTATATTATTATACTAGCAGCTACCCGTCCTTCATACGGATTATGTTTAGAAATATGACTAAATATGTTTCGGCTTTTTTGATAGCAACGATCATGAAGTTGTTAGCAGCTTAGTAAACAACTTTGAACGTAAACAATTCATTGACAGTTATCAGAGAGAATATTTGAGAACAGCTGATTGATATATCATGATAAATTACGTGATTTGTTCTTATGTGGTAATAATAGTGCTACCTGGCGTATTCCCAAGAGCCTAGCACAAACCGCACCTTCCTAAAATGTTAATTTTTGTTTTGATAAATTGAAATTAGAAAATTTTGTTTTTTTTTAACAAAGAAATAATTGATGAAACATAAGATGAGCTTTGATTCACCAGTCAAATGTTTCATAAAAGACTGCAATGCTCCGACTACACAAGTCTGCAGACAGCGTAAATAACTCCGCGAAGGACCCACCATTCAGATTATATTTGAGAACAGCTGATTGATAAATTACGTGATTTGTTCTTATGTGGTAATAAAACTTAGGAAAAATGTATCCAAAATAGCACAATACTTGGTTTTTAAACGTTTATTATTCTGTTAAAAAAAAGTTTATTTAGTTTTTTATAGTTAAAGACATTGTCAAAAAGGTTTTCAATACTGATAAATAACTTTAATGGAGTGGCCGTAGCCGAGTGGGTAAAGTGCTGGTTTGCTAGCCCAAAGGTCGCGGATTCGATCCCAGTTCTGACCGAAAGTTTTTACCTCGGGTCACTCCCGTGTTTCGGAGGACACGTTAAGCTGTCGGTCCCGGCTGCCTAAAAAACAGTCGTTAAGTCACGTCAGAGGCCCTGAACTTATTCAGGTGCGACCTGATAACTCTGACACCAGACCTGAGCCAGCCATGTCACACGATATTATTTATTATTTAATAACTTTAATCCCGATCGATGCTCTCGTTTTTCAGGAGAAGGCCGCGTAAAATGTATCCAAAATCGCATAATACTTGGTTTTTAAACGTTTATTACTCTGTTAAAAAAAAAGTTAATTTAGTTTTTTATAGCTAAAGACATTGTCAATAATGTTTTCAATACTGTTCAATAACTAAAATCCCGATCGATGCTCTCGTTTTTGAGAAGGCCGCGTAAAATGCCTTTGGGGCCGTGACAGACAGACAGAAAGTGTGATAAGACTATTTTCGGCTTATTTAATGTATAAAACGTAAAAATAACCAGAAAATATACAATTCTGATAAATGTACAGACAAAACTCTAATTTTATTTATATAGAAGAAGATATGGTAACCTTTAAAAGTCATTAAGAGGTTAGAAAAAGAAACTAATACAGACCCTTGATCATTGAATGACCTAATAGAAACTGTAGTAGTTCTAGTGCTTGGTGATTGAATGACACTTTTGAATTGTTTTGCTAAATTTAAACATCGAAGCACTGAGGACATTTTGAATGAAATACAGTTGATAGATTAAATATTTTTCAAACAATAAACTTCATTGACAATAACAAGAATATCAGACTCAGACCTCAGACGAACTGATGGCATTAAGAAATCTCTCAACTTAAACAGCTGTCTCTGGACATAATAGCTGCCAACACACATTCCAGCTTTCAGATCTTTCCTTTTACTTGACAGCAATGCCATTTTATCATGGATTTGAAGTTGATCCTTTCCTCATTTATTATAAAATCAAATTATTCTATAATTTTTATATATTTTTCATTTCAGAATTTGCTACTGAGCTGTTTTGCTGATTTTGATGTTTTAAAAACGTTCTTGAGTAGCGCGATATCGTTTGCTAGATTGCCATCACTGTCCACTACCTCTGTTTGTGAAATTGAATGTGATTAAGGTTATGCTCAGAATTTTTATGGAAAGTCTCGTATTATCTCATTTTATCAATTTTATGTTTTCTTCTAAATCTATTTGACAATGGCTGAACACAGCAAGTCAACTCCTAGACTCAACTTAAAATCTAAAACTTTACAATGTAAAAATCTTCATGATTACTTGAAAACCTTACCGACCGGTGTGTTAGATAGATTGTATAACCATCCAACCACTTGTTTAGCTGTTTTTAAGTGAGTATAATAAGTTCGTTAATTAATTACTTGTTTTCGGAACGAACGTCTGTGAGAAATGATTGTTGTGGATAAACATTCTGATATTTTCCAGCATAATTATTCTTGGGCCATTTATTTAAAACCTATGCAGAACCAGTACCTTTTTTAAAAGTCGGTACTGGCTGATCTGACTGGGTCAGTTCTGTAAAAACGTTAGAGGACGCCCGGCCACTGAAAGCTGTGTTGAGTTGCGTGACGCTGTACGACGAAAGTGTTTAAAATCAAATCAATGGTTTTCAATGAATGCCCGGCAGCAGACAGAGTGCAGCACAATCCCCAGTGGCTGGGCGTTCGGTTTTGAAAGCTGTCACAAAGAATAGTGTACAGTGGCCGGGCACCCATATGTTTCCAACAAACAAATCAAATTTGTATCACAAATATGGCCGCTATATGTGCCAACTAACTTACTGATATAATTTATATTTTTTCGCAGAGAACTTCCAGATATTGCAAAACATTATGTTATCAGAATGCTGTTTGTTGAGCAGCCAGTACCTCAGGCAGTTATAGCTTCGTGGGTTTCTCAACTCCATGCTCAGTAAGTCAAATTTTCAATTATTTTCTCACTAATGTACAGAAGAACGGATCATACTTCTATATGGTTCAAATTAGAAAAAAATCCATCCAAACATGGGCCGCTAAACGCTTTATTGTTGAAGAAATAAAGTTGGCTTAAAATACCTATCGATTTATGCATTATGATAGTAATTTGTGTCAGACCTACACATAAGGGAGGAGATGAGCTAATTTTAAGTAACTATAGGCCTATTTCATTAATAAGTAACATATCAAAGATTTTAGAAAGATTAGTAAAACTTAGGTTAATGAGCTATCTAGAAAAGTATCATATCATTTCTCCAAACCAATTTGGATTTCGTAAGGGGTTAAGCACGGAATCGGCAGTTTTTGAGTTATCAAAATTTGTCATTCATAATCTAGAGGGGAAAAATAATTGTATAGCAGTATTTTTGGATCTGGCCAAGGCCTTCGATTCTGTATCACATGACTTATTGATAAAAAAACTTGAAGCAATAGGTATAAGGGATATAACTCTCGAATGGTTCAAGTCCTACCTGAGTAACCGTCAGCAAAAGACAAAGGTTGGAAGCCAAATGAGTGCAGAAGGAACTATAGAATTTGGAATACCTCAAGGAACGGTTTTAGGCCCAATTTTATATTTGATATTTGCATTTGAGTTGTGTTCCCTTCAAATTCAGGGTAAAGTTATAGCTTTTGCAGACGACACAGCCCTCCTTTTCCAGGGTAGGAACTGGGATGAGGCATTTCAAATAGTTGAAACAGAACTTTCCAAAGTCACTAGGTGGTTGGATAATAACCTATTAACACTAAATGCAGGAAAAACAAAGTTCTTGACCTTTTCATTAACTGATAATAGCAAGCCACTAAATGCATCAATTAAGCTTCACTATTGTAGAGGAGGGAATCGGAACTGTGATTGTCCTCTGATTGAGCGCTCCGACAATGTTAAATATCTTGGTATAATTGTAGATGATTTATTAAAATGGGATAAGCATATATCATATACAACTACAAAAATAAGAAAGCTCATATACAAATTTTACCAGCTGCGTAATGCATTCAACAGTGATGTGATAAAAACAGTATATTTTTCAATAGTTGAATTCCTTTTAAGATATGCTTTATTGGTCTGGGGTGCAGCAAATATTAGCTTTATAGATCCAGTTTTCAAAGCTCAGAAACACATTCTCAAAGTCATGGGAAACAAAGACAATCGCTTCCCAAGTTTTCAACTATTCACAGAAAACAAAGTTCTTAGCGTCAGACAGCTGTATATATTAGTTTTACTCACTTATTTGAAGAAAAATACAAATTTAAATAGTTTAATTGCCCATAGTGATAACACAAGAATCAGAAACTTGAATTTTCAAAATATACCTAGAATGAATACAGCTTTTGGACAGCGGTCAGTAGAATATTTGGGTCCTAGGGTTTATAATAAAATGCCACAGCCAAAGAAGAGGAGAACATACATAGATATAACATAATAATTAGGGATTGCTTACACGAAATTGTAATCTACATTAGCGAGGAGCTTATAGTAAGTAGAATGTAAACAATATATAATTTATTATATAGGCCTAGTAGGGTAGTATTAAGTGTTCAAATTGTAGTATTTTCTCATTATTATGGTGTATATTGGTATTGTATTTATATGTTATTATGGGGTATATTAGTGGTGTATCTTTTTTGGTTATGGTGTTATTAGTTATATATATTATTATTATTATTATTTAATTAGGTATTGTTATAATGTAGGTACTAATTGGTTAAGAAATTTTGCAGAATAATATATTATTATGATCACCCCGACACATATCATTATAGTGGGGTATCATAATTAGGAATAAAATTATATTATTTAGTAGCAATTTCAAGAGTCGGAATTCTCTTTAATATCTGTATGTTTGTTTTTTGAATAAACTCCTCTGGATGTTTCGCAGTATCATCCAGAGAAATTATTATTATTATTAAAAAATCACAAGAGCGTGTGAGATAAACACACCAATTATCGGCCCCTTATACTTCTAACCTTAACGCTTCTATTTAAACTTTCCATCTTTCATTCACACTAGATGATTCATCGACTTTTTTTCTTTAGAAAACACTATGAAAATCAATGAAAATTTCTAATTCAGTAGGATATATGATTTATCGTCGTTTATTCTGTTCTTTGAGCGATTCCCCGTCACTAGGACATGGGGGGGGGGGGTATCCCAAGGAATTTCATCATCTTGGGGGGCAGAGTTGAAATATAAGTAATCATCTAAGTTTCTGGTGGTTTTCTTCGTTGCAAATGGCGATAATAAGTTAAGATGGTATCCACTTCAATAACCTAATAAATGTTTTAGGCATATCAAAATATAAATATTGGAACATGAAGAAAATTTGACGGGCCGATAATTGGCATTTTTACCTTATTAATATTTTTATACCTACTTTACTTTACTAATTTTTTTTAATTGTGAAAATAATTAGTGTTTTTTTAGAGCATAGCTCATTCAAAAAAAGTAGAAAGGAGAAACTGGTAAGAGGCTCATAGAGTTTGACATATTCTTCAGTAAATTAGTTTAAATCTAAACTGTTCATTACTCTTAGTACTAAGAGTACCGATTAGTTAGGCAACAGTAACATTGCAAAAAAATCAAATTTATTCCTGGAGGAATTTGACACTCTGCTTAAGCTTGTTCCTCTCATCATAATAGAATAAAACTAGGTTATCCCGGGTCGCACGAATGTGCGACTTTATTAAACTTCTTCTTCTTTTTCTCCTTCTTTTTATTCTTATTCTTTTTCTTCCTCTTCTTTTTCTTCTTCTTCCTCTTCTTTTTCTTCTTATTCTTTTTCTCCCTCTTCTTCTTTTTCGTCTTCCTCTTCTTTTTCTTCTTCCTCATCTTTTCTTCTTCTTCTTTTTCTCCTTCTTATTTTTCCTCTTCTTTTTCTCCCTCTTCTTCATCTTTTTTCTTCTTTTTCTCCTTTTTCTTCTTCCTCATCTTTTTCTTCTTCTTCCTCTTTTTCCTCTTCTTCTTCTTTTCTTCCTCTTTTTCTCCTTTTTCTTCTTCCTCTTCTTCTTTTTCTTCTTCTTCTTCCTCTTCCTCTACTTCTTCTTCTTTTTCTCCCTCTTCTTCTTATTCTTTTTCTCCCTCTTTTTCTTCTTATTCTTTTTCTTCTTCTACTTCTTCCTCTTCTTCTTCTACTTCTTCTTCCTCTTCTTCTTTTTCTTCTGCTTCTTCCACTTCTTCTTTTTCTTCTGCTTCTTCCACTTCTTCTTTTTCCTTTTCTTCTTCTTCTTCTCCGACTTCTTCTTCCCCTTCCCCTTCTTCTTCTTTTCTCTCTTTCCTCTCTCTCTTCCTCTTTATCCTATCCTCCCACCCTCTCTCTCTGAATGAACAATGAAAAATAAACTTTTTGTTTCAAAACAGCTGATCATCAAATCATAAGTTGAAATTTTAAGAAAAATTTTCAGTTCACCAATCCCTATGTTAAAGCAATGACAAAAATTGAAACTTTGATCGTTTATTGCAATGACTTTTTTCAAAATGCAAGACCTTATCAAACATCTACTCGATGAGATCTTTCAAATGAGACGTGAACGAACAAAATCGATCGAGAAACCACGGAGCAGTTGTCATCACAAAAAAACATGTTCGCCTATTTTATATAAAGATTTCATACTAACATAGCATAAGAAACGCTCCGTTGCAGAAAAAATAGCAAAAGTCTGCTGCTATCTCTTATCAATTTGGAAGCCGCTACTTGAATGGTGAATAAAGTAGCTTCTAAACTGAGCTAAAAATCTCATAACTCATGTTTTAAGTTTGTTTCTACTGTAATTATTAAGATATTCTACAAAATACGCAAATATTGTGAAAAAACAAGTTTTTCCTACTTTGAAGTGGATTAACTTGATGAATTCAATGCAATCTTGAAATAATAATATAATATACTATTTACCAAACATTACAAAAATTCAATTTACATACGTTTATGAATATAATGACACCAGCAAAGAGAAACTTACGCGCTAGCTGCTAGTTCATTGAGATTCCTCATTTTAAAGCTCCATTTTAAAGTATAAATACAAAAATAATAAACAATTTGACTTCAACATATCTGGTTAAACATTTTTTTCTTTGAAATGATTTGTCTTACATTCTTCTATTTCATCTCTTTTTTATGGCTCTTGTTTAAAGCTTAGTACATGTGAAACTTGTATAGATTTAAAGATATTTGGTGTGTTAGAAGTGATGCTGTGGAACTTGTTGATCATGAATAAAAAGTCTGAAATTGTTGAACCACTCAATTTATTTGACATAGTACCATAATTTTACAGCTTACTTGCTGCTCTTACTAGCAGCGAGCTATTTGTTCATGATGGTCTAGATTTTCAGTTCCTCAGTTTTAAAGCTCCTCACCTATGGGCTTTAATTATTTTGTAACTCCATTCTATTGTATTTTACAATCAAGTTTGTGCACTAGTAGCTCTGTACAGTAGACCTCTCGCCCAAGAATTTGGGTACTCTCACAGAGGAGCACTCTACATTAACACCATCATACAACAATACGACAATGTTGTTAATCACCATCGCAAAGTTAAACAAAATCAGACCCAACCCTTGATTCAATTTGTGTAGTCTATTTCATGTATGTCTTACTCAAAAGTAACACATTTTACATCAACAAGGCTATGCTTCTATTTTACAGACAGCTGATTGTTCAAATCAGATAAGATTTGACATGTATGATGATTGAATTCATATAACAATATTAATTAAATTTGTGTAATTATCATTCACTTGGTAATCACTTGTTATTATACTTAATTGAAATATTAGAAATTATTTTTTTCTCTCAAACAAATATGTTGTTCATATGAATGATAACTTAATTCGTATGAAGGCTCAACCAGATGCATAAAAGATAAGATGGTCCGAGGGCTCACTTTAAATCTGATTCCAATTGCATATGATGGAGAAGTTCATTTAAAAAAATAATTTGTTCCTCATAGAAGAAGACCTTGATGCTTTATTTTTTTTACCTTTTAAATATCTTTTAAATGCAAGCAAATTTCGAAAATCATTACACATACATCGCTGGGCATTCCTTAAAAGTTAATCCATGCAAAATTTAATTGATTTTGGTCCACGCGTTTAGACGAATACTTGAGTGCCTTTCCTCTTTTTCTTTCAAATATCCTTCAAAAACAAGAAACTTTTGAAAATCCTTACAAATACATCACTGGGTATTCCTTGAAGGAAGATCTATGAATGATTCCGTAGAATTTAGTCCACACGTTCAGCCGTTAATGCGTTACAAACAGACAGGCAAATGCAAAACGGTCGATTTGAATCCGGGACCTCTCTTCGTTTGGTCGATTATATATATTTTTTTCTGTTGAATGCTTTATGATTGACTTGTTTCAGTGTGAAATAATTTTGAGTGCTTGAATATATTTATTTTTTATCTTCTTTGTTGTGACATACAAAAAATACATGCAAATTAACACAATTACAAATATTATTTTTTTCTCTAGAGAACATAAAGAAGTAGCAAGCACGTTGAGTGAGCTGAGAGTTTGGCAAGAAGCAAGCATTCAGGGTGGTCTTCCTGGGTGGATTTTGAATCCAACTTTTAAAAAGAATGCGAAAATAGCTCTTCTGGGAGGGTGAGTCTACTATTTTAAATAATCAATGAAATTGAATAAAAACTGATAAGTAATTAAGTAAAACGTTTCTTTATGGGAGGATAGCAATCGATGTATATGAATAGTAGGGAAGTGATAGCCGTGAGCCGTAGCATCTTGTTATAGCTGAACATAACCTAAAACGAGCCTTATATTGACAGGCTCTTAACTTTGAATTTGGTCACATTTATACTCGCTCGCAGAGTAGCCAACACCAAAATGCAATATTATTGTGGCCAAAGCCGACATTTAATCACGCAGGCTGCCAGCATCACACTTCAGATGAGATATATTGTATATTGTTTTGATGTAATTTTATTGAATAATTGTCGGTAAACTTCATATTTTAATTTTGTGTTGCAATATTATTTATTGTCTTTGAAATTCCATAGTATGGGGTGATTCTGGAAATTAAAATTTTTATATAATTTGGCTTGGTATGCTGAGCTGCTGTAGCACGGTCGGTCAGTAACATCCTACTCGCTACTCGCTTAGTGAGTAACTATCCCAATGTAATCAACCCTTTACTAGTATTACATCCAACTACTAATAAATTGTGTTCAATTTAACTCACCAATGAATCAAATAACTTTCCCAGAATATAACATAACTTACAATGCGTGATTGTTCCCATATGAATTTTAGTTCAAAATGTTTAAATCAGCTGATGTGTCTATTGCATAATCTAATATCAAACTGGCACTGCATTTCTATTTCAATTATGATTTTAACTCACTTATACTGGAGGGATGCATTTATAGAGAAGTATCATCGGTCTTTTTAGAAGTGAAATGCATCCCTCCAGTAAAAGTGAGTAAAAGTCATTATTTAAATAGAAATAAAGTGCCAGTTTTGATATTAGATTGTTTGTCAAGTATTTCGTAATGGAAAACATCACAGATATTGCATAATACTCATTTCAACACTGTTTTGAAGAGACCCTGAGTACTGATTAATCTAGACTCCTGCACTGAAAAGTGACTGATGTTAAAATATCTTCATTATGACACTAGTTTGACGAGGGATGAAGTAAGCTGTATTGATTACTTTTCAAACTGGTTTATAATGTTGCCGAAGATAAAGTATAATTTTTCATATTCAATGTCTTGGGGCCGTATTTATGAACGTTTTTCAGTGTCTCTTGACTCTAGGGACTCTTGAAATGCTTTCATTACATTTAAAGAGTCCCTAGAGTCACTGAAATGACACTGAATGAAATGCCCAAACTGTAAAATTACAGCAATTACTGACAAATTAAACTTTCATTGTCAAGAGACACTGACGGAACGTTCATAAATATGGGCATCAATCTACTAATATTTCCCACCTATTTTATTATTTTTAATATATTTATCTTTTTTTTTTTAATAAAGAGGAAAAGCATGGACAATGTCAGCCCAGTTGGAGGCAGATGCTAAGCCAAGAGATGTCTCATATTTGGATAAATATGCAATGGAAAGGTGGGAGTGTGTTTTGCACTACATGGTTGGATCGCAGCAGCAAGAGGGCATTTCTGCCGACGCTGTTAGGATTTTACTGCACGCGGGACTAATGAAGAGGTATTCAAAAATAGTTATTAGTGGCTAGCATTTTACCCGGTCTTGCCCGGGAACCCAGTTTTGAGTTTTTCTTCCCTGGTTGATAACTTCTGGTAGTGGTCACAAAATTACGAAATTGGGGAGGGTGAGGGAAATACCATACAGTGTTTATACCATACTCATGATGTGAATTGCTAGTGTCTTTATAAGTAAACTACCATTTTAGCAATTTTTCAGCTCCACACACCTGCATAGTTTGGTGTTCAGTTCTTCAGAATAATTTATTGCATAATACAGCGTATATATACATAGATAGTCTGTTCAGAATCATTTGGCAGCAATTTTGTGTAGATCCTGCCAGTTGAATTATTATATATGTATATACATTTTTTAACTTTAGTTGCTCAACACACTTATCACACCGATCACAGTTGTTTTCGGTTTAAATTCTTTGAAAGCACAAAACACTTGAATAATTGTACATTATTACAGGAAAAGCTCAATACACACAATAAGTAAGCTCGAATGACGCTGTGTAATTATCAGCTGTAATATTGATACAGAGCTAATCTAGGTTGCTTTGTCTTAGGACATATTATCTATATCATCATAATAATTGACGTATCATGTTATCAGCTGTTCTATGAGCTTCATGCATCTAAACACATTTTGAAATAGTAATAGTCCCTATAAAGTGAAATTAGAACATTATTTTTTTTAAATCTGTAAAAAAATCGGGCTTTGAGGCGCTTTGAATTGAGGCGCGTTTAAGAAAATCTTTGTGCTAAATTTAGTGTTCCAAATCGTTTTGGTTTTTGTGAAATCCGTAAGACAAAAGAACACAGACAAACACAACCCTACTTTCGCTAATTATACAGTTGCTTTACAAATCTACGCTAAATTTCCGATAAAGCTGAAAATATGATAATCAGTTTCAAGCCACTTGCACAGTAGAAACAATTAGTCTGGGCGCGCGGCCGTTTGGTAGTCAGCCATGGCGCGGGATGGAGAGGAGAGTGTTTATCGCTCATTTCTAAAAACATGTGGCCCTGCAGATGTCTTCAAGGTCACCATTTCAGCCGTCAGTGGAATGGTAAAAAGCAGTGGAGTGAGCGAGCCAACTTTTATAGGTCGGCAAGTAGTGACACCAGAGCCACGCGCCCAGAGTAATTGTTTCCACTGTACACTTACGTGGGAGAATGCGTGTGCAATCATACAGCAAAGAGGTTAGAATGATTGAGTTCAGAGGGATGTGTAATAAAGTATTTAGAGGTTCAGAAATGAAGCAGTTAATTCACCAAATGAAAGAGATATCGATAAATAAATGCAATATTAAAAAATAACTATGCAAAATTGTATTTCTGTGCAACATCTTTGGAAGGCAGCTTCTCTTTTCAACCTCTGTCGGCACATGATCTCATCCGGGATCGGCCATATTATATGTCATTGCAAATAAATAGTTATTCTGAAATCATAACCTAACGCACATTCACTAGGTAGCTTTGTGATGTATTTAATTCAATTATGACTGATTATATATTAATATTTACTTCTGTCTTGTATATGTTGGCCTATCAGCCGCTTTATTATGACAAAGAGAATATTTTAATAACTGATGCATGTCAAAAATAATCCATTTCACTCAAGTATGAGAAGCAGATCGGCCATGTTTATTTATTTGTAGCAGAGCAAGTGTAACTTTGAAATGATTATTTTGGCTATGCTTATTTACTTGTAGCAGTTTAGTGTGACTTTGCACTGATTGTCGTTTTTAGCGTTAGCGGATTTTTTGCTTAGATTTGCCCAACCTCTCTAGTATTATATATTACAGATATATACCACAATCCCAAGATCTCCATACTTTTAATTGCCTTAAAACTATTTAAAGAAAATTTCAAAATATAATTATTTACTGGACAACTGAGAAACCGGACATCTTGTCGACTGTCTCACCACTCACCTTTCTATTTATAATGACTATTAATAATATATTTTTGTTTTTATCAGAGACGAAGAAGACGGCAGCCCGGTGATAACACGCGAAGGATTCCAGTTCCTTCTGTTAGACACTCCGGCACAAGTGTGGTATTTCATCCTGCAATATTTGGACACTGTCGAGTCGAGAGGTCTCAATCTTGTCGACTGTCTCACCTTTCTATTTCAACTGAGCTTCAGTACGCTTGGAAAGGTTGGTAATTATCCAAATTAATAAATTAATGCCTGGTTTCTCAGTCGTTCAGTAGATCATATTATTTTTTTTAGAAATTTTCTTCATTTTTAATCAGACTTACAACAATGAATACAATAGTTTTAAATATTAGTGTAAACACAAACGGTAAGCCTAATTAACTCAATAAAGCCTTTTATTGGTGGGGAGACCCTCACAGGTAGTTCCACTTTGTCGTTTGAGCCTTGTTCGAGCATAAGCATAGCATAACTAGCCTAAACTAGCATAAGCATAATGTGTGTGCGCTATCAGTAAGTTAAGAAAGGTATTTTATGTTTTTATTCATGATGTGTAAAACAAAGAGAAGCTCTAGCTCTTGATGCCCTGAATTGTAAGAGGATGACTTTTTAACAACATTTGTGATAGGCAGAAATATAAAGCCATAGTATGATAAAAAATACAAGAAAGTTCTAGATATTGATATTTGTATAATCTTGAGCATTGCCACGTCTTGAGAGACCTATGGCAAACATTGTTTTTACAAGATCATGTGTTGCATTATTTCGTACATTTAAATCGAGTTAAAAGAGAGAAAAAATAGAAAAATAATTGAAATAAATCAGTAGCATTAGTATCTTAGTATAGAAAGCCTACTATTAGCCTGCAATAACACAATACTTCATTACAGCAATGACCTAGAAACATAGTACTAAGAATATGTTAGGAATAAGCCAATTAACGCGTTATGGAAGATAAAACTAGATAAGAGAAAAAACACTTAATAATCACAGCTTTTGAATTATGCAATCAAACAGGGTGTGTGAGGTGATTTATAATTGAGTCAGGTTGTAGTTTTGAGTCACACAAAACTTTACTTATCAAACGAGTAAGTAAGTTTTGAATTTACCAGTAAAATATTTTCAAGATTATTTTTGTTTAAATTATTATTTTGGTTTGTTTATTTATATTTTAATTATTTATATTAGAATATCGTGAGAAAAGTAATATGTAACTACGTAGAGCTATCATTGTAGTCATCATCATCATCATCATCAGTGGGAAGCCATTTTGCTGACTAATATGTTTTGTTTTTTGTCTCACTATTTACTTCGTCCAGTTTGCAGTGTGGATCTATTTATCCAAAACCAATTTTCTTAAGATTTATGAACAATTTCGTTTTGTTATTGAAATACAGCGTTTCTTTTTTGAATGAAGCATTTGAATTTTTTCAGGATTATAGCACAGATGGAATGAGTGAAGGTCTACTAATGTTCCTTCAGCATTTACGTGAATTTGGACTAGTCTACCAAAGAAAGGTGAATAAAAAATTTCACTTCGGTTTTCAACCTTATATGAATTTTTGATAATTAACTATCAATGTTGATGACGATTTTAATAGTTTTATTTGTAGTAAGGTCTACTGTTAGGTCTAGAGAACTACTAGAATAAGTAGTGTAATGAGATGTATTACTGTTGTATTGCGAATTGAATTGAATTATTGTAATTTTGTGGCCGACAGAGAAAAGCAGGTAGGTTCTATCCGACCCAGCTTGCACTCAATATGGCGTCGGGCGAGAGCAGATCGTTCAGCCACGGCTCAAATAGAGAAGGATACATAGTTGTGGAAACCAATTACCGTGTGTACGCCTACACCGACTCCAACCTTCAGGTCGCTTTGCTGGGGCTGTTCTGCGAACTGATGTACAGGTAAAGAAAATAATATCCTAGCTATCTATTTGTTCAGCTGTCTCTCTAGATATTAAGGTTAAACCATTTTGTGAATCGGGAAGCATATAATTCTCAAAGAAATCATAGAAGTCAAATGGTGCACAGGCTTATCAGCACAACTAATAATTATTATTTCTGTGATGTTTTCCATGACGAAATACTTAATGAACAATCTAATATTAAAACTGACACTGTATTTCACTTTTAAATAATGTTTTACTCACATATATTTGAGATGCCATTCTAGTAGACAAAATCCTGAATAAAATGAAAAGTAAAAATCCAAAACCTGCAAACCAAAACAGATTTATCACACTCACATATTTCAACAAAAAATCACACAAAATAGCTCACATCTTTCAAAAGTCCGGATTTAACACAGCATTCAGAACAACAAACAACCTAAAACACCAGATCCAACAAAATCCAGCTCACCTAACAAACAGCACAATTCACAAATTCAACAAACCAGGAATATATAAGCTCAAATGCAACACATGCCCCAAGTACTACATAGGACAAACAGGCAGATCATTCAACACAAGATATAAAGAACACATCAAAGCACTACATTCCAACACTGACTCAACATTTGCAGACCACTTAATCAACACTGGACACTCACACAATAACATCCAAACTGACTTAGAAATTCTACACACATTCCCAAAAAGCCACAAACTAAATACACTGGAGCAATATGAAATATTCAAACACCATAAACAAGATAGAACCAACGTACTCAATGACCAAATACAATTCAAATCAAACGCAATTTTCAACTACATAATGGCTGCTCATCCTAACCTCAACAAAGCATAACCCCTGGCGGCAGGCTGACGAAGCTTCTTTTCAGAAGTGAAATGCATTCCTCAAGCATCTCAAATATATGTGAGTAAAACATTATTTAAAAGTGAAATACAGTGTCAGTTTTAATATTAAATTATTATTTAATTTAAATTCATCGGGTCCTTGGATACTTTGTTGTAACACTGTTCTACGAAATGATATACAGGTGAAGAAAATAATATCCTAGAAATCTATTTTTTAGCAAACATTCTCTCTAGATATGAAGATTTAAACATCCAATGATAAGATAGTGAAACTCTTACTCCCGGGTTGCACATAGATATTATTTTAATGATGTATCGTTATCCGTGCTATTATTATACCAGGCCACTGTCATAACATGCTATCATAAAGCTTTCGTTTTTTAAAACTCAGGCTTGGACTAAGTGGACAACGAACAGGCCCACATACAATATAAAAACTGAATTTGCTGTCGAAATATAGTTTATGATAATATATTCGATGAATTACATATAACCTGTTATCATAGTCATTTCTTCTTCAATGCATAATATTCTTTCAATAATAAGTTAAAATTTAACATATAGTTTTCAACAACATACCATCTTGATTCTTGATCTGTCTCGCGAGATGTCAAGCTAATGAAAATTTATCAACACTATGAAAGTGGAAGCACGCTAGAGGTGAAGCTGTTCATCTTGAACGTGTGTCCACGTTGTAGTATGTAGGTTACCATCCTATGTCTCACCTACTCGCTTGACAGATCAATATGGTGTTTGTTGGAAATGATATGTTTATTTCTAACTTATTATTTAAGGCAGATTATGTATGGAAGAACATATAATGGGTATAATAGCAGGTTATGTATGATTAATCGAATCTATTATCATATTATATTATTATTAACAACGTTTTGAAAGCAAATTCAGTTATATGTTGTAGTGTATGCAGTCCAGTCTGCTGTCCATTTAGTCTAAATCTGAGTTCTAGGAAACCGAGGCTTAAAGCTTAAAAACATAAGCTCTATTAAGGTTAAACCATCCAATGATAAGATTGTGAAACACATGTTATTTCATAGATACGATTTGATAGATTTCTGAATAAGTGTAAATTACGAACAATTTCACACAATTACAAACATTATACATGAACAAAAATCCAAATCATAGGCAGTTGAAAGTTTTCTATTCCTAGTCTTACTTCTAGTGTGTAATATCACAATTAAGTTTGAATTTGCCTAGATTCCCGAACCTGGCAGTGGGCATCCTGACACGTGACTCAGTGCGCATGGCTCTGCGCAGTGGCGTAACTGCCAAACAGATGGTGGGCTTTTTGCGGCTGCACGCGCACCCGCGTATGGTGGCCGCCGGTCCCCCCACCCTACCCCCCACCGTAGTCGACCAGATCCAGCTGTGGGAGAACGAGCGCGACCGCTTCGTGTTCACCGAGGGCGTGCTCTACAGCCAGTTCCTGTCGCAGGCCGACTTCCAAGTGCTCAGAGACTATGCACAGGACATCGGTGTGCTCACCTGGCAGAACGACAGGCGGCGTACCATGGTAATTATCTTATTAATAGAATATTCATTTATTCAACACAGTATAAAGGAAGAGCATTACACAGTTGAATATCGTCAATAATATTAATCACAATCCTAAAAACTTACAACTAAACATTCAATACATTATTCCCCGGTTGCACAAACGTCCTATAAATGATGTGTCATCGATGCCGTTATGTTTATGGCAACAAAAAATTACGAATTCCTATAACTATATACTACTATTCGTGTGTGATCTATGTATATCGTGAATGAAGGTACATAAGATATCAGCTGAGCTTGAAAATGATTTTTCCAGCTTCCATGGTATGAATATAACTTGATTGACGACAAAATGTATTGAATTATGTAAATAAATAATTTTCTTTGTAGTGGCGAAGGTGATATTGTGGAATATATCCATAATGAATAGTAAGACATGAAGTTCCCACAACCACATTTATTGAAAATAGTGAGATACTAGTTGCGGTTCACACCATTATCAATCCCAAACAAACTAAAACGACAGAGTAACTAAAGTACAGAGAAGCTTAATATAAAATACTAAACAGCGACACTATTGGCTGAGGAAGAAAGTGTCTCAAATAGGCTGACCTTCATTGAAGGTATGTGATTGGCTGAAGGCCAAAACTAAACCCGCCCAGTGGTGGGAGGAGCAACAAGCAAAACATTCTGGAATTCTGGCCTACATTTTAATAGTGGTACAACCCGGTTTTTCTCTGTTTACCTTAAATGCATATCAGTGAGCTTCAATCTGTTAATTTTTAATTCATTTAATTCAAGCATATTTGTTTAATTTTCTTGTTTGTTGCTTTCTATGTGTTCACGGTATTTTGGTTCTTGATCTTGACTCTTCTTTTGCTTGTTGCTCCTCCCACCAGTGGGCGGATCTTGTTTTGGCCTTCAGCCAATCCCGTACCTTCAATGAAGGTGATATATGAAACAGATGTAATGAAATCAGCTGCCCAATAGATTGAGTCAAGCTAGATAACAAACTCTACTCTCGACTTGTGATTCTCTTTTCATGTACAATAAAGCCTAGTTATGAAACACTAAAATGCATCTTATTTCAGAAGGTCAGACTATTAAGGGCTCTTTTCCCCTCAGCCAATAGTATCGTTCCCTGTTTAGTATATATTAAGCTACTCTGTACTTTAGTTTTAGTTTATTTGAGATTGATAATGGTGTAACAACCGGAACTAGAATCTCACTATTTTCAATAAATGTGGTAGTGACAACTTCATGTCTTAATATTCATTATAAATAAATAATGTTATCATAAAGTTTGGAGAGTGCAATCGTTTTCTGAATTAGAAAATTCTAAATTCTTGTGTCAGCGATTAATATTGGCAATTCATATGATGGATTTTAGGTTATGGTAACAGCAGGACGCCATCTTTATATGATATACTGTGCATGTCAGTACTTTTTATGTATAAAGCATACAGGTATTTAAATAGTATACATAGTGTATAGGTAGGCTTACCATATTTTTCCAACCCCAATCCCGGTATTTTTCCAGAGAGTAAGAAATAAGTATGAAATACGTTGAACAAGCTTGTTTTAAATTTGTTTTGGATTTCTTTTCTACAAAACTATATTTACAAATATTAAGTGCTTGTTTGTATTAAAATCAAGAACAGTAAAGAGAAAAGGTTGTGTAACTTTACTGTAAAAAATATTATAAAACTGTGAAAAATAATTAAATAAAAATAATTTTCAGAGGATATCACTTTTCCCAAAAACACTTGGTCTCCTTTGATTTTTTCAAAAAAGTCAACGCATGACAGTTTTTCATTAATTTTTAGGGACAACCTTGACAGTTTTGCATTAATTTTAAAGGGACAACCTTCCCCTTTCAGCTGACCAAACGTTTCCCATAACTAGAACACCCGCTGTACCTGGTAAGCACGTCCCAAATTCCACCAGCTTGCGAATATTTTTGTACTGGATACTAATGCATTTAGACATAGTCTCACAATCTTCTTGCCATTTTTCTGCTTTCTTGAGCTTCTTTTCTTCAGGCAAAGATACCCATTTAAGCTTCATTTTACTGATGGTCAATTATTGCAGGTCAATGCTTGCTCATCAAACGTGTTTTATCAAAAACTCCGAAATACAATTTGAACAGTGGGACCCATTGCAAGACCAAGCAAAAAAACTAAAACCCCAAGTAAGAAAGCACACACTTAACTGTCGTCAACAAATTACTGAGCACTAATTGCTCGATGGTAGGTGTCTTAGTATTTCTAATCTTCAGCAGAAACACAGCTACATTGCAGCTAACAAATATAAATTTGTATAGAGAAGTTTTGTATGGCCAAGTTTTATGTAAACAGAAACCAACACCAATTAAATTGAGATTGAATTCTAGCCTTCTTGAGTACGCTCCAGTGTGTATAGTAACAATGCTAGCGAACTTACATTTTAAATTTATGAAGAAACATTACAATATAGACATTTTTATAAAAAATATAGAGAAATTTCCCCTGTTTTACCATCTCTACTAAAAATCCCGGATTTTTCACCAGAGACAACATGAATCCCGGAATTACCGGGCTAATCCTGGAGAAATGGTAAGCCTATGTATAGGCATCATATTATTCATTTGTTATTGTCGTAAACATAACAATACATCTTTAAAGTAGGATGTTGAGGGTATGCCATATATGACACTGTCATTCAGAAACTCTTCCACGCTACAATGACCCTTCTCATCTCCTCAACTAGAAAGCTGTACAAATCCGTTTTAACCTGAATCCTGTAATTTAGATAATTGGGTAACCTATTTAATAACTTCACACCAATATAACTAGGGCTTTTCAAAAAGATTAAGTCTATGAGACTGTACACACAGGTTGCTTCTACGTCTTTGAAAATCTGAATTTGTTGTAAAATTGATGATATTTCTACAACTAACAAAACAACTCTAAAAATAAAAATTCATGGGACCGTGAGAATAAATTAATTTTTAAATGCATTGCTACTACTTTGGTCGTGAGAAGCAGGTTGCCCAAATCAATTACTGAATCTGGATTTCTAGAATTTATCTATTTATTTATTCATTTAAATACATACAAAGGCTTACAGACAACTCCACTAAGAGCCTTATTGACATATTTGAATTACATGACATTGAAAAGAATCCAATTGAAAGATTGTGTTTTAACCTATCTACAAATTTAATTTGATAGTCTATTTTTTCATATCCCTCTTTTTCTTCTTCTTCTTCTACGCCATCTCTTTTTTCTTCTCCTTCATCTTCTTCTCTTTTTTCTTACACTGAAAACTTTACTCGAAAAAATGAATGTGTTTAATTTCACTTGAAATTATACTTTATTATATGATAATAATCACATAATAATATTGCAAACTCATTCTATTCCATTTAATTTCAATTTCTTTGTTGTAGTAACTGTAGACTTTCTATAACTACTATATTATGGTGACACATGATAGTCTCTAAAATTATTTTATGCTTATATTTTCCATCCTCATATTATTCTGTATTCTGTGTGTGTGTGTTCTGTGACTTTTATGATTTTCTTTTGTAATTTGCGACCTCATTGTGCATTATTGACTTGGTCACTTTTACTGAAAATTGTATATTTGGCCAAAATCACTTAACTTTCATTACTAATTTGTAAATGATGTTGCAGGTCGTCACCAAGCAGGGCCACGATGAAGTGAAAAAGTTCTGGAAAAGGCATTCTAAAGGCAATGGATCCTGACTCACTGGAGAATGAATGTATGCTAAGTTTTAAACTATTAATTAGGTTAATTATAAGTGTAATAAGTTTGTGATTGTAAATATATTTTCTATCAAGTAATGTACCAAATAAAAAAATATTCTATATCTTTTCGTTATTTTTATCCAAATTAATTTAGTAGCTCGGTTCAATTTCTAGACCTTGTGTACTTTCACTTGACAGTTTGAGTAACACAACAATGATAACGATAATCCTAACCTGAGCCCTTTATGACTCAGCTTGCTCTACATCATCTTGCGTTCAGAGAAAACGGTGGGAGAGAGTATTCAGGTTAGAATAAGTGTCTCGGCTCGTTCCAAATGCAAAATGCTGTAGACTAACACACGCAAACAGGAACCAGAAACTGACATTTTAGTTGTGATGCGAACTATAGTTTCTAGTACTCAAGTACGCGCCATATAGCTGTGCCCGCGAGTCATCTAGTACGCGCCATATAGCTTAAATTTTAAAATAGCTGTGCCCGCGTGTCCTTGATATACCTTGTTGATGAAGTAAGGTTCGCGGGGCGATATCAATGCCTTTCTACACACATACGCTGTCTGCTCCTAACATTGAACGCTACGCTACTGTACTGCAGTCAGTGCACTTCAACACTGCGTTCAGATTGCTTGCATTCGGTCTGGGCTGTGATTCGGGTTTACTTTTCGGTCAAGTGTTTCTCCTCTTCGTTGTTATTCAAGTTGAATAAAGTGGAATTAGTAAAAAATGTATATTGAAACCTTGGAGTCCAACTTCATTCACTGAATTGAACAAACTAGATCAGTCAGTCTGCTGCACAGGCGAAGACAAGTTGTATTGTTGGAAGTGCCTATAGGGAGCATATAGATACGCGTATTTAGAATCAATCTCACCAAATAGGTCTATTCAGATGATTCTTTCACAGAAAATAAATTCAATTTATTCTCTACATTTCATACGCTAAATGTATATGAAAATTATTGAAGACAAAAAAGTTTCTCGATACATAATTTTTCACAAGCTAGTTCGAAGTTACTAACAATTGAACAAACTGACTTAAACAGAATTTATTAATTTCGAATTCCTTTAATTGCTATTAGTTTATACTGAAGACTTCCGCAATGGCGGATATTCACAACAGTATTTAATAGCTGATGGAAATCGGTGAATGCTACTGTACAAAAATATCAGCCACCATCAGTCGCCATTGCGGAAGTCTTCAGTATAAACTAATAGCAATTAAAGGAATTCGAAATGAATAAATTCTGTTTACATAACTTTTCAATGTCATGAAAATTTCGGTTTGTAAATTTTCTGTATTAATTGTCTTGTGCTCGGAAAATCTTTGATTAAAATGGGATTTAATCGATGGTTATGGCATTCTCGAACTGTTTTTATTATATTACCAAAGTTTCATCGATTTCTAATGAATGGTTCGACAGTAGCTACGTTGGGAATGAAATGTGAACACATTTTTTGAATGAAGTCTGGATTTTATTAAATTCCAAATATCTTTGTAATGAGTAGATTCTCGTTGAAAGTGCAAAGGACAAAAAATGATGCACATCGGTTAGTTTAATAGAAAGAACTTTGTTCTAAAACAATATTCGAACTTTTTGGAAAATGGTCAAATGTTTTCAGCGCGGGTCGTACTCTCCTGGCCCTTTGCCGGCGGGCACAGCTACGTGGCGGCTACTGCACTGTTCTTAATAATAATAAGCGTATGGCTTTTATTTGTGGTGAGACCCGAACGGGTAGTTCCACCTCACCGTTTGAGTAATGTTATGGGAAGCATGGTGGACCTAATATTTTAGGTGGGTTCCGAACCACCAGGTAAGTGATAAAGCTTATAAGATAAAGTCATTAAAGCACGGGTACCCATCCAAGTCGAGTCTTGGTTCTGACACATTCTGTCGGAATCCCGTCGATTCAATAGATGATTAGTCGACTCCACTCACTCAACTTAATCAACTTTATTCGCACCACCCATTGAGTATAATTTTAGATTGATTATTATGATACATATGATGGCCTCACGTAAAATATTTATTTATTCTGCAATTATATGACCAATCATCATTATTTTCCGTGATTCCCAGTAAATCATTGCTACAAACAAAAATTGAAATCAATTTTATCTAGATATTGTGCACAAAATAGATGATTTTTTAAAAACTAACTTGACCAAGAATAATACTATAGCTTGGATGTCATTTATTCTAGATTTTCTCAAAGTATGCAGTATATGAATGATATACTAGTAATGCTGCAATTAGTGCCATTTATCAAAGGCTACGTTTTAGACATAAAAGGTTAGAAAGCGGTGTCAATACAGCTCACTTTATTCCATGGATCATCAAACTAGTATCATAATGGAGCATCTATTTCAACACTACTGTCTCTTTTCAGTACAAATTTAGACCAATCAGAATTGGTTTATAATAATGATATTTTATTCACCAAATTTCAAAAATTAAATTTGCATACGTTTACGACTATAATATGGCACAGTCAACAAGAAGAAACTTGCGCGCGAGTTGCTAGTTCATTATAATGCAATATTAATAGAAAGACAAAAATATTCAACAATCTGACTTTAACCTACCGATATCTGACTAAAAAAGAAAAAACAAACAATCTTTATTTTCCAAAAACAATAACATACAGCAATCAACTTTCTTCTTCACTTTAAGTTTAGATTTAACAGTTTTCTGGGTGAAATACTGTACCGGTGAAAAATAATTAACAAATCTGTGAATGGACTGAATTTGATACGGACGTTGTATTACGGATTTTGCAGTGTTCATTTTTTATTGTGGATGATGATTCTGGAGACTTGTGCGTGGGTAATGAGGTGAATGGGTGAATCATGAGAAACATCCATGGCTGAATGAGATTCGAACCCAAGACTGCAGGAAATAAAAGCCAACCAGAACTGTATCTTATCACAGACAAGCGCTCCAACCAACTGCGCTACCAGAGCCGCCATACTGTAAATTATGTGAATATTTTATTTGATTTACCGTAGCCATTTATAATTTCATCAGACCCCATGTAGATTAAGATTAGTTTTAGATTAGGTGGTTTATGATTAGAGTAGTAATACATAAGATACCGTCATGTGTTTCTGCAATAAAATATTTATTAATTTATTCTACAATCAATTGACCAATCATTTTCCAATCATAATTTCCTCGAAATGCTCAGTTCCTCTTGGGCGGTGCGCCCCTATTTCCGTCGCGGCTACCTGGCGGCTCCACAATGGTGCTGAACTTAATGACAACGTCCTGTGTGAACATGTTGGGCAGCATGAAGTCGCGCATCGTGTCCACACCAGTGCGAGGCAGCCGGTCGAACGGATAACCCATAGGACGCCGGTCGGGGTAACGGGAGTCCTTCATGCCGCAGAAGATCATAGCACCCTCACAGCTGGTCGGTTGGCGGTTGGGTACGTCCACCTGAACAGTGAATTGAGAAATATATAACAAGAGTGAGAGGGAAGGAGTAGGGGTGTGTGTGTGTGCCAGTATTACGGATTTCACAAAAATTTCAACGTTTTGGAACACTAAATTTGGCACATAGCTTCCTCTAAACTCGATTCAGTGCACCTCGAAGCGTGATTTTTTATTTTCCTTTCAGACTTTTCAAAGATCAGGTTTAAATTTCACTCAAGGGCACTATTACTGTTTTAAAATGTGTTTAGATGCAGGAAGCTCACAGAACAGCTGATACATGATTCGTCACTTTGATGCAATAAAGCTTCAAGTCACAAGCCAAAGCAACACATTTGTTCCTTGTCAGTACCGTATTGTAGCTCCCTATTCCCTTTTTGGAATCGTTTTGACAATGGCGGTTGAAATCTATAAATCACATGCTTAATTTGAAACTCCCGGTGCAAAGCACGGGTAAACCACTAATTGGCAGTAAAGTTTGATGTGATTTGATTGAAAAACAGAGCAAGTGATGTAGCCTGTAATTAGAAAATGAAAGATGAAAATACATTGTTGTTTACATAAAAGAAAATATAAATAATTTTCTTAAGCAGCACGAAAATCATGATTACAACACTAGGATAAAGATTAACCTAGTAAAACAAACCATAAGGCTGTAAAAATCTTTTAAAAGCCACAAGAACCAGCAGTATGTTTTGCTTAATAAATTACCTTCAGTACCGTAATACAAAGTCTCTTCCAAAAGAAAAATTCAAAAATAAAGTAAAGGAATTGCTTAAAAATGAGGTTTTTTATACCATAGAAGAATACCTCAACAGCGAAATCTAATAATTTACGTGACAATAAGTGTTCTTGACAAGATCTATGTATATTTTATATTTGCTGATCAATAAATTATTCTATTCTTTAATCAAGGGACTCTTGAAATAAATTTGGAATAGAGGCATTTGATAAGTGCCTCTAGTCAAGAGACTGGAGGAACGTTAAAAAATACGGGCCTGAATAGCTGATGGAAATCGATGAACGCTCCCGGCGGAAATAATCATCAGTATACGGTAAGTGATAGCACTTTGAGGAATGCGAAATCAACAAATTATGTTCAATAAATTTATTTGGTTGTGTGATAAATTGTCGGTCTCTTTAAAATCAAGTTGACAGATGATAAGGATAATATATGAAATGTTAGCTCACTCTATCATCCTGGTAGTTGGAGACCATGACGAAGAGGGTGCAGGGGAATCCTTCGGGCGAGCCCTTGGGTATGAGCATGTGCTCGGGCCAACCGCAGCCGCAGTAGTTGAACTCGGAAAGATTGGCGTTGTTGGCGACGTTCAGGTCGCGGAAAGTGCGCTCAAACGGAATAATGAGGCTCGACTGACCCGACCGACGGGTCACCGTGTTGTTCTTCGGCTGGACTGTAAGAAAAAAAAACAATCAGTTTATACCGGAATATTGATTGCCACAAATTAACAAGATCATAATTTTAATATGACAATCAATATTATATTAGTTGACCCCAGAAAACCTAGACCCTAATAATCTAGACCCTAGGCTCTTATTTATAAAATAACAATCATTAGCAAGATGTGTGCAGCACCAACCAATAAGTTAGGACCCAACAGCGTCTCATCATAGATTAGGGAGTAATTGAGGATTAGCGAGTTGATGGCTCGTCTATAGTCTCATTGAAACCGTGCTGCTGTCCGTTTGTTTGTGTTCTTGCGCTTGAAAGGAAGATTTTACTCTCTTCAAACTTGGTATATAGCTAAGTCATAGCCCAAGCGAGATCGCTATTGATTTTAGAGTTTGAGGGTCGAATATAACTATAATAATGGGCTCTAGGTCACTTTTGGTTAGTAAAATCAAAACATTGCACAGCTGATTCATTTCGAATACAAAAGAATTGAAGAATATCACGATAGTTGTTGCTTACCCCAACTTTATTTTTACAGTACAAGTGACGTTTTCATGTTTGATTGTGATAAAATCTTTTCATAAATTTATTATTTTAAATCGTGAAATTTTTTTTTTTTTTTTTTTTTTTTTTGTTTTTTTTTTTTTTGAGGATGAAGCCCACATAGGTCTTAGACCTGTGCGTGGGTAATGAGTTGGATGATGGTGATTGATGAGTTGGACCTACAGTTTTAGGTGGGTTCCGAACCACCGGGAAGTGATTTTACAGCAGAGAACAGTGTCTTTTTTGCTGGCCAATCTAATCGGTCCCCGTTACGAACGGGACCTACGAGAACGCAGCTTATCTCTCTGATTGAACAGATACCAGCTACGGCTCGCGGCTATCACTTCCCTCAATTGATAAGAAAAAACAGAGAGAAATACTGAGACATGATATATCATGAGATTTGTTAAATAAGAAGAAAAAACCAAACTCTTTTTTTAAGAACTGCTGATGTGCAATCAGGAAGCATATGGTGTTGATAGAAATCAAAGAAGTTTGATTCTTCAAGAAATAAAGAAATTTAATGGCGCAAGTGCCTATTAGATCGAATAATAATTATTCTATGTATATATTCGTCGGGTCAAGTTAGTTTCAACTTTCTACGTTAGATGCAACTGTCAGTAACACGTTGCATGTAAACCACACAGCAGGATATATCTTTAGAAAAGTTTTATTTTACAATTAAATCTGAGTTTTATCAATCAAAACTGCACAGCGTTACACTTTTTCGAGCTCAGCACAAGCTATAATTATTATAGCATATAAAGATCTTTGAAAACAGCTCACGTATATAGAGGTAATTGTATCAGATTCAATTACCTGAACTTCAAGGAATCTATATGCCACGTTTCAAGAGTCTAGAAACTTTATTTCAAGAGCTAGAGCACAGACGGACATACAGACAACAGACCGATTTCAATAAGGCCCTGCCAGGTCCTTAATAGTATGAAGCTATAGTATATAACGCTATACTAAGCTATACTTCATATATAATATGAATCTATTCCTGAAAATGTTGGAAATATGGCAAATCCAATTTCCAAATCCATTTTCCAACTACAGTACAGTCTCTATAATCCGACCGTGCGCCAGTATACGGTACGTCCAGTAATCCGGCACTGTGCGGGCGCCGGCGATCGGGTCAATGCCCTTTGTTTTCATGTCTCTGCAGGCGGTTTTACTATAATTTTCAATCGGTAGTCTTACTGTATAAGTTTTATTGTTAATTTTATAATTTCATAATTGTATAGTACTGTTGTATTATACTATATTTACTTTAACATGTTTTTATTAAATTTCAACTTATATTTGTAAGTATGTGTTTTGAACATCCACTAATCCGGCAATTTCGGTAATCCGACAACACCAATCCCGATATAGTGCCGGATTAGCAAGATTGCACTGTATTATTTTCTAGTAACCCTTTGTACAAATGAGTGTTGTTGCAAAGTCCAGGCCTGATGAAGCTTCTCCCTACAAGCGAAATGCATACCTGCAGTTTAAGTGAGTAAAAATTATAATTCAAATAGAAGTACAGTATCGGATTGTTAATCAAGTATTTCGTCATGGAAAATATCAGATTATTGCAATGTGATCCAATGTGAAATTTTCCCTCTATAGCAATGCACAGACTGGCCATTTCGTCAGTCACACTCTATAAAAATAGGAGCAACTCACAGTTGTGCACGAATCTGTCCAACTCCACCATTAGTCTCCTCTGATCGTTGAGCAGGAATGGGACGCCACGCTCGTCCAAAGTCGGAGCCAAGAATATACGAACAGTTCCTTGCCTAGCTTGACCGTTGTTTGCAACCTAATAAATACAAAATAGTTTAGTATCAATTTAATGAGATAATGATTTCATATGAGTTAGTTTGAAGTAACTGACAATTCAACAAACAGACAAATACACAGAAACAGAATTTATCAATTTCGAATCCTTCAAAGTGCTATTTCATACTGAAGACTTCCTAAAAGTCTGTGATGTTTTCCATGATGAAATACTTAATGAACAATCTAATATTAAAACTGACACTGTATTTCACTTTTAAATAATGTTTTACTCACATATATTGGAGATGCCTGAGCAATGCATTTCACTTCTGAAAAGAAGCTTCGTCGGGCTGACCTCATCTCAGGCTGACGAAGCTTCTTTTCAGAAGTGAAATGCATTCCTCAAGCATCTCCAATATATGTGAGTAAAACATTATTTAAAAGTGAAATACAGTGTCATTTTTAATATTAGATTGTTCCTAAAAGTGCTATCAATTCATACTGAAAACTTCCACAATGGCGGATATTAACAACAGCATTGAATAGCTGATGGAAATCGATCAATGCTAATGCACAAAAATATCAGTCACCACCAGGAATCGAGCCACGGACCTCCCAATTACCGGTCGGGTGCCTTGATAAAGTTCAAAATTCCTTAGTATCTTTAACATAGAAAGAATATAGTAGAAAGAATAGGACTCTGGATGTGTGGGCCCTGGATGAAGCCTTTTCAAAAAACCATGTAAAATTTTAATAACATCTTTCTTATCGATTGGCTTTTTATGTTTTTCATTTGCAAAAGAAAATACAGTAAAACCTATCACATACGAATCAATTTGGTGACAGACCGATACCCGTATAGCTCATATGGAAAAAGCCGAAGGTCGGTCGCTAGACCATTCAAAAAAATCTGCAAATGCCTGAAAAATATTATGTTTGACCAGTTTTCTAAAAATGTTTATATCGTTTTAGGCATTTAATATTAGATCTAGAATACTGCACATCGATGAGAAAGGTAATAGGATAAAATTTGCAACGCACTTGTGCAACATAACCCCTCATACTTGTGATTTTTGCTTATGAAAAATTGATTTTTTTCTGCAGTACACGGTACGTCTGGATATTGGGAGGTTTGGGTTTGATAGGTTTCACTGTTATTATTGAACTTTATTAGAACATTTACTTTATTATAGCCTATAGTTTGTGTCCTACCTGGATCTTGATCTCGTATGGCCTGTGCTGCAGATGTGTGAATCGGGCGAAGACGTTGCCACGTGGTGCAAAGTCCATGCCACGTGACAGGTTCACGTCATTCTGCTGCCAGAAAGTGGAGAACTGGTTTTTGGGCGAGTTCACACTGTTCACCTCAATACTCGTCACTCGAATGCCGCTAAACTCCAACTGTCAACAGACACACATTATTTATAATTATTAAAAAAATAATAAATCATTTTCATTCTTAGATTTCTTGTTCCATAACGATCTGCGTTGTTAATATTAACTGACTGCAAGTCGTTAAATTTACAACAAAAAGTTAAATGATTTTCACTTAAATTCATACAAGAGAAGACTGGCACGCCATGTGGAGTGGAATAAATCTTCTACAAACATTCATCAGAAAAAATCTCAGGGGTTTGTATCAGAGCTTCTTGTAGTACAAACAAAACAATAGAAAAAGCCTCTTATTTGTTAGTTTTCAACCAATCTATAGAAGCGTCGCAAGGTAGCCTTGAGCCCCCGGCGGAAAAGAATTCAACACCCTCCCCGCCTAAAGATATAGATCGCGCAACTTATCTGGATTCATGGCATCGTCATTGTCGGGCTCTCTTCAATGGCATAAACTATCAATATAGGCTATTCATTTGCTTAACATACAAATCATTCTAATATAAGCTGCTATTGGCAATTTTTTTAATCTGCGACCGCACACAAAGTTCATTCATTAAAAAAATAATGGGAACAATCTGAAAAATATTGCTTTTAAGAAATAGTTCATTCTAAATACCAGATAAGAACAATATAAGGTAACGTGGTACAACATTGACAGTGGGGTAACATTGACACATCTTTGAATTTTCCCTCCCAAAAGAAATGGAGCGGCCAACTAAGAAATATTTCCAGCTAAATTATCTATTTGGCATTGAAGTAATCATATCACATTTAAATTTGGTACAGGTTATGTCTCAATTTGCTGTAATTTGAATTCACATTTTGACTGACCTAGGATTTTCGGATTTCTACAGATTGAAACTTTCTACAAAAGCAAATTATTTGCAAGGTGAGTGATTTTCTCAACATATCTATTACATATTATTCTAGTTCTAAGAGAACACACCAAAATATTTATCAAAATTGATGAATTCTATTGTTTAAAGCAGTTTTGCTTTTTTGAGGTTAACATTGACACTGTCAATGTTGAGCCATGCTGATGGCAATGTTGACCAACCTTAAATGTTTATATCTACAGAATCATAAATTTGATCAGTTCAGGTATCAATTAATGAGATAGAAGGGTCATTAAACAATAAGGGTCATTCACATTGAATATGAGAGTGTCTAATAAACTTAATTTCCTAATAAACTAACTTCATTGCTAAAAGTAGCTCATTTGGAGAGAAAAATGAATTCAATTATTTTTGGCAGCCAATTTCTACATTAACATGTATATATTCCAGTTCTATAGGCTACTTAATTGATTCTACAATAAAAACTGGTTCTATTTCTTTTGTTGTAGATACAATGCCACGACCTAATCAGCCAACCTGTAATAAGAGAGTCTACAAGATGTACGATGGCAGAAGGATGGAAAGTGCTATTAAAGATGTGAATGAAGGCAAGTACAGTGTGAAAAAGGCTGCTGAACTTTATGCAATAAATCGGACAACACTTATGAACCATTTAAAAGGATACAAATGCAAACAAGTAGGTCACCCTACTGTTTTAAGTCATGAAGAAGAAAGGTTGTTAGTTCACTCACTAACAAAACTTGCTGATTGGGGATTTGGCTTTGACAGAGCCCAGCTGCGAACATATGTTAGGGATTTTGTTGAGAGAATGGATTGCCCAAATCCTTTCAAAGATGGCCTACCTGGAATAGATTGGTGTAGGTCATTTGAAAATCGCTGGAAAACAGAATTAAGTCGCAGAGTTTCTCAAAACTTGCCAAAAAACCGTGCTCAATCCTGTTCAAAAGTTGTGATTTCTGATTTTTATGAGAAACTCACCAAAATAATCAATGAGCATGGTTTAAAAGACAAACCACAGAACATTTTTAACTGTGATGAGACAGGATTTCAAACAGATCCTGGATCTCAGAAGGTTCTCTGTAAGAGAGGCTGTCGTAATCCACACAAACTAGTGAGCAATGTCACTAAGGCAACTTATACGGTACTGGTAAGTTGCAATGCTATTGGTGATTATTTACCATTATTTGTAAATTACAAAGGGCTCCATTTATACTCTGACTGGTGTCAAAATGGACCACAAAATGCACGTTACAATTGTTCCCCATCAGGTTGGATGGAGTCTGATCAATTCTTGAATTGGTTTGAAAAGCTGTTCATACCTGAAACAGCAGGGCTTGAAGGAGCAAAACTCCTGATTTATGATGGCCACAATTCTCACATATCATTGAAACTTGTCGAATTGGCAGAAAAGAACAATGTCATACTTTTTTGCCTTCCAGCACACACATCACATATCCTCCAACCTTTGGATGTGGCTGTCTACAAAGGTGTGAAAAGTGCTTGGCGTGCAGTGCTGCAAGACTTCTTCAATGAAACAAAATTCCATAATGTAGACAAGCCTAATTTTCCAAGAGTTCTGAAAAGGCTTGTAGAGAGGGGCTGTCTCAGTCGTGCAAATGCCATTAGTGGGTTTGAAGCAGCTGGAATCTATCCTCTAAACAAGGAGAAGGTTTTTGAGAAGATTCAAACCACTGCTGCATTTGAAGAGGTCAATGAAGATTCTCTAACAGCCTCTACTTCATTAGCAAGTACTAGAAGATCACAGTCTACACAAACGTCTGATACACCTGCTCCACTGACTCCTAGAAAAGCTCTAGAGCAATCTCTATTGTCTGTTCTGAGAACAACACACAAACCCCATGAATCAGTTAGAAGAAAGCGATTGACTCGAACATTTGCTGAGAGTTTGACTTCACCAGAAGCCAAAAAACGTTTACAATCTCTCGAAAATCAAAAGAAGAAGCAAAATATTGAACAAGTGGGAATAAAAAAGACGAAATTAAAAAGAAGACTGATTCAAGAGAACAGCAGCTCTTCAGATGAAGCTGCTGATGAGCCTATTCCTCTTGAAGATTTGGAGATGAACAATGTAATAAAGAAGCCTGATTCTGTGGAAGATAAAGACTGGGTACTTGTTCAGTTCTCAGTGGAAAATTCTACAAAAAAAATTCATTACATTGGGAAAGTGACAGATGTGAATTCTCAAGTGGAATGTGACTTTCTTCGAAAAAAAAAGAAATTTTTTGTCCGACCCAATGTCCCTGATGTTTCATCTGTTCAACTGACAGACATTGTCTGTAAACTTAAACCCCCGAAAATTCGCAGAGGACTACATGATTTCAATCTACAGTTTTTGAAGGACCTAATTATCTATTGAAAGGCCAAAATATTCAGTTCTCATACAAAAAAAAAATAGTTTCTTGTTTTTTTTCTTATTTTTTATTCATGTAGCCTATATATTTGTTTTAATATCAATAAATGTATTTCACGATTCTTAAACATTAATTTGATAGAACCTGGTGTCAAACTAAGTCAAAAGGTGTCTATGTTTGACATTTCATACAAAATATACCAGGTGTCAATGTTGACCCACCTATGGTCCAACATTGACACATGACAGTGTGCCATAAAAATAATTGTTTTCATTCTATCATTCAACTTTTTGTGAATTATAAACTGCAGTCTCATTAAGTAAGTACTTGAGATATATATGCACAGCAAAACTTTTCAAATAAACAATAGTTGAATTTATTAGAGTGGAAAAATGAAAGATGTGTCAATGTTCGCCCACTTTACCTTACTGTATCTTCAAAAAATTAGACTACTAATTTCAATCTCAGACATGCTACCAAGCATAAATAATGTAGGTATGAGTGCATGGGGTTTTCAGGTTTTTTAAAATTGCTTGGTCTTAAAACTTCAAATAGAGTCCAAATTTATATGGAACGAGCAAGATTAATAATGTGAATGAAGAAAAGAAACAGTAAGAAGTAACAAACAGTAAGTGAAAAAGTAAAAAACAGTTATTCATGAAAAAAACATTAAAATTTGTAAGCTCAGCAGTTCCAAGACTACATTATTTTATGCTTATGGAATATAGTTTTAGAAAATTTCAGTACGGTAGCATTGCAGGTTCACGCTTTTTGAAACTATTTAAACAACAAACAACGCGGGTTTAATGAGTCATATTTAATGGAGCGAAATGGTTCAAGTATATGCACCTTTATCTCATTCCGTTAGTAGCGAAGACTGCTGCTATCACCAGTGTCAGGGTCTGGACCCCTTGTATTTAAATATTAAATAATAAAACAGTACTAAACAACACTACTTAAGGGGGCATATCTAATCAAACACATTTGCACTGAATGTAGCCTACATTTACTTTCCAAAATTACTGCAATAACAATTTAAACATTTCGGTCCATACATCTTCGTTCTATGTTTGCCAAAAACTAAATGCCGTACTGGTTGCCTGCTCTCTTCATTGTTCGATCCCAACTCAACGGTCATAGTCCACCTTCTGGGCGATTCACTTTTTAAAAATAAATGAAACGTTTGAATCCTCATACATGCTGAGATGCCGTTCAAATCTGGAATGCCGTAATAAAAATGAATGAATTCCTAAGGCCTATAGGTTGGATCAACCTAACTCATTTTTCATTTCATTATTGTTCGTACCTGTTGAGTTGTGTATGGTGTGAGTGTTTGCTTGTGCTTTTGGAAGACATCGTCGATGAATGCGTGCCATCTGTAGAAGATGGGATCTCTCATGGCGGTCGCTGAGTCGCCCATTACGCCGAACGTTTCCTTTTAAACAAAATTAATTTAAAAACTTTTTAAAAAAGGTTAAAATCTACATTTTATTTATTTATAACACAAAACACAATCAAGTAAAGATACATCAGGCATAGCCCACTACTGCTTTCTTTACAATTTTTAAATGAAAAATCCAAATTTTGGATTATTTCCAAGTTGAACTAGGAATTTCACTTTGAATACAATTACTGATCAGTCTAATATTAAAACTGACACTGTATTTCACTTTTATATATTGTTTTACTCACTTATATTGGAGATGTAGCTTCTTTTCAGAAGTGAAATGCATCCCACAAGCATCTCCAATATAAGTTAGTAAAACAATATATAAAAATGAAATACAGTGAAATACAGAAAACATCACAGAATTACTGATCCTTTCCAAAACAAAAATATCAATTTAAAAGCTCAGTCCAATCGTCCAGAAAAAGTAGACATAATTTTGAATTTGTTTAGATTTAAGAGCCAAAATAAAGAAGTCATAACATATTTATTTCAGCTGAAAATTACAAGTGCATAAACAGGAAATAATTGAAGATGATAAATAGCTGAAGGAAAAAGGAGGGGATTTTAATATCTCTACTTAATACATTTTGTAATTGTAATATCTTTGATGCATTTTGAACTTTATCGCGAAATAAAGAGTTCAAGCGCGGAGAGGTATTTCAAATATAGGGTTGCAAAGCATCTATTTATCGGGGTATTTAGTGAAAAGACTGAATAAAATTAACAGCATCTACTGTTTTCATTCATTTTAAGCACTGGTTTCAATTCCTAGCTAATAAATCTGAAAATGAATCATTTTAACAGTATAAAATTCAATATAGCAACATAATACTTATATTATTATGAAATTATGAACTTCAAATACACAATTCTCACGCAGGTAAGTTGAAATTTGGGAAGCAATAATAATAATTATAAAATATTCTGTAACTAAAATGATCAGTACTTATTCACACCATTTCTCAGGTTATAATAATTTATTAATTTTGAATTGGAATTGGAACATAAGTCAATAAATTATGTTCTATATTATATTTCTCAGTTTGATAAATTTATTGTCAGGTCCTTCAAAACCAACTAAATTTGTGATATTTTAGATGTTGTACTTCGATATTACAACTTTGCCACTTGATATTTATACATAAATAATTATTGAAAATAAACTTCACTATTGAATTGACACAAATAAGTAAGTGTTTAATTCACTAGTAAAGTTTATTTTCAATGAGATGCCATTTTTGGTCTTACAAGATGACAATTTATCTTGAGATAACTGCAAAACTCCAATTAATAAAGTCAATAAAAATAATGATTTATGTTTAATGTATATCTCAATCAAATTTGAAATGAAGTCATATTAAAGTTGCCAGATCTTAAAATGTCTTTTCTCAATTTTTCTGTGTTCTAACTTGTTCTTATTTGCATGTACGTTCAAATGAAAAAATAGAGAATATTCGAAATCGAATAAGTTAAATATTTCTCTCCACTCCAGTTTTAAGGCATAGGTGCCACCCCATTAATTTTTATCCCCAGGTCTAAGACTGCTAACAGATAGACTCCTCTCAATAGAATACCCAGATTGATAAATAGTCTTGGCAGTGATATCGATATGCTTGTAGATAAATGGAAATCTCAGAGTGGAAGCACTTAACCTTTCAGTTAAATATTATGTGATTTTTCTTGTTTATTTTTCCTTTTTTCAAACTACTCTTTTCCTCTTCCTGTCCTCTTCATCTTTCTCCTCAAAAAGACTTTTTCTTCCCTTTTTATAGATCTACTTTTTTGTATTACTTTTCAATATTTTATATTCGCTACCATAATATTCATCTGTAATCTAAGACGTACTTATATTTCTTAAGAAGTTTTCCTCTTTTTTTATTAATCTGCATTCTTTGTATGACTTTTGCAATATTTTTCCATTTTCTATCTTAGAAATCTATCTGTGACTTTTAATGATTGTACAATGAGATGATTTTATCTACACTGAGTTGAGGAAGCCACTTTGGGCCTGTGAGCTTCCATTTATATTCTGTACTAAATAAATCAAAAACATGTAGAGTATAGAGATTGCTAAAAGTTTACCAAGTGTTTGAAGTTAGGATCGTGAGAGAGTGCAATCGCCACATGTCCAAGATTGTGACAATCTCCATAGAGATTGCGATTTGGCGACAGTATGCTAGCCTCCAGAATATTACCAAGTATATTCACACCGTTCTCATTCAACAGATTGACGGTTTGGCCTTGCTCCTGAAAAACACACAAGATATTAGAATTTGATCATGAAATAAGATGAAAGTATCAAATTTATGTATTTTACAATATTAACAAACTAAGGAAGAAAGATGTTTTAAAAGAATTTATTGTACCTGGGTGAAATCCTTATTTGAGAACCGCATTGAAGCCTGGGTTGCAAACCAACAATAATCATTCGAACAGATTATTTACTTTATAAAAACAACTAATAAAAGCTGCCACGTCTTTACTCTAGAAGTTCAATATTTGTAATGTTTTCCATGACGAAATACTTGACGAATAATCTAATATCAAAACTGACCCTGTATTTCTATTCAAATTGTACTTTTTACTCACTTACACTGGAGAAGCTTCATAAGCTACTTCAGTATCTCCAGCATAAGTGAGTGAAAATCATAGTTTAAATAGAAATACAGTGTCAGTTTTGATATAAAATTGTTTAATATTTGATGAATTTGGAGTTATAAGACGAGACTATAAAATATGATTTTGTATCTACAAAGGAACAAAAATCTCTTTGAAGTAGCTAGAAAAATTGGAGACTACTATACAAAAATAAACGTCTTTCATAGAATGAATGCCATTCTCAATTTAACCAGGAACCAAAATATTATGCTTATTTTTGTAGTGAAATCAACAATAAAGTACCAAAGAGCTTTGTTAAAGACAAAATCTCGGTAACATCGATGAAAGAAATAGATGGATGAGTGAAAACAATTATTTCTTTAAAATTAATTATATAATTTAATGGAGGTTTATTGTATTGTTGCTGGAGACCCGGTATTTTACAGAAATGAAATATGATATAGATGATTTCATTTGTTTATTATTTTTGCTTCATTTTTGTATTTTCTGCAGTGAGTTCGTTTAATAAAACATAGGCTTATGTAAGACATGCATTTGCTACCAGCATAAATTATTTTCAAGTCTACTGACGAATTCAATTCAATTCCAAGAAAAATTGTAAATAACGTTTAATGGTAAATTTAACCACTTGCAGTCAAATAACTGCAAGTGTTAAATTTACCGTACCATAAAAAGTTAATATGAATAACGCATATCGTTATGGATAAAGAAATTCAAGAAAAATTGCAAATTACAATTATATCAAACGTCATATTTTATATAAAAAATACATTTCAATCGTCAAATTATAAATAAAAATACAGTACATCAAAAATACATTGATACAAAAATACCAATTATAAGCGAAATAGATACTGTACATTAATAGTATTACCGTATTCCTGGATTTCTTGTTCCATGACGAACTGCGTTGTTAATATTAACTTTTTAAGTGAATTCAACGACTTGCAGTCAAATTTTCATTAAGTTGAATCTACTTACTCGCTGTAGGCCGAACGTTTTCAAATCTTTGAGATCCATTTCCAGGGGCCTCAGTATTTTTATACGTTCTCTAAAAAATATTTTCTTTTCAATGAAGTACTGTAATACTTAATTTTTAAGTGAATTCAACGACTTGCAGTCAAATTTTCATTAAGAATAAGTTGAATTTACTTACTCTGTAGGCCGAACGTTTTCAAATCTTTGAGATCCATTTCCAGGGGCCTCTGAAAATGGATCTCAAAGATTTGAAAACGTTCGGCGTACAGAGTAAGTAAATTCTACTTATTCTTAATGAAAATTTGTCTGCAAGTCGTTGAATTCATTTAAAAAGAAAGTATTACAGTACTTCATTGAAAAGCAAATATTTTTCAGAGAACGTATAAAAATACTGTTAATACTATACTGTATATATGTTGGGGAAATTTAATATTAACTACGTTAGCCTTTGACATTTAATTAAGAGACAGTGTTGCTTTCTAAGTACTCCTTCACAGAGTAAAAGCTATGATTCAATTTCTTCATTTCTGATTTAAATTTATTCCTGTCCATTTTTAAACATTTCATTTCATAAAGTATTTGTGAAGAAGAATAAACCTTGGTAAAATGATTTCTCTTGGCTATGGCTAAGTTTACAATAGATATGTGTTATTATTAAACTATTATAGAGGCTGACGAAGCTTCTTTTCAGAAGTGAAATGCATTCCTCAAGCATCTCAAATATATGCGAGTAGAACATTATTTAAAAGTGAAATACAGTGTCAGTTTTAATATTAGATTGTTCATTGAGTACTTCGTCATGGAAAACATCACAGATTTAAACTATTATTTTAACAAATTATCAGAATGAGAATAAATTGATTTGATTTTGATCTAACAGTAGAGTCTGTATTGAGTTTTTGTTTTATCAACTTTAACTGGAGGGAAACATTTTGCTATTGAGAACGGAAAGCTTTATCAGAAAGATCGGCATAGCTGACATTTAGAATCTAAATTTAAGATAAACTACTGTAGTTGATTTACAAATATGAAAAATTGAGTTCACAATATAGTTTAAAACTGATTTATAAAATTTCAACTCACATTGACCACTTGACCTGTGCTGACAGCCTCGTACAGTCGGTCCCTCCAACGTTCCAAATCTTGAATATCGAACACAAGTCGATCCACTTCGCGATTTATATCCTGCAAACGAATAATACAAGTAATAAAAAAAGTATAGAATAACAATATGTTGCTGGCTAGGTTACAATACAGCTCTTATAAAAAATACTTGACAAATCACAGGTAGAATACACTCTAAATAAAGAAAAAAAGAAATTTAAACAAACAGCATTTCCTAAGATATATTTAATTTTATATTCATAATATAATTAACTTTTTATGATAAATTTAACGACTTGCAGTCAATTTTAATAGACAATAGATAAATATTTAGTCACGTAGCCTGAAACGTTTTCGAATCGTGACGATTCATTTCCAACATTATGTTATAATATAATACAATTTCCAATTTTTTGTGGTAAAACTGATGTTGTGGAACTTGTTTATCATGAATAAAATATACTTTTTTTAATCTAGAATCGGTCTACAAATTTCTTTTGAGAAGACGGAATACATGTCCAATATTAAAAATGCACCAGAATACTTGAATACAAACTATGGTCGAATAAAAAGAACTAAAAGCTTCAAGTATTTAGGAGAAATAATTGATGACAATTTATCTGAGAAAGATTCTATAAGCCAGCGAGTTAACAAAATGAGACTTGCCTATAAGTTAACAAAGAATATTTATAACAAAAGGTCAATTTCAAAGAATGCAAAGCTCAGACATTACCTTACAGTCATTAAACCTGAAGCTTTATATGCTGCGGAGTGATTAACACTAAATAGAAAAGGTGATCGCCAAAAATTAGAAGTACAGGAGAGAAAAATCTTGAGAAAAATTTTTGGCAAGCATAATGAGAAACATAATATCTTCACCTGCAGCAATGAAGAAATCTATAGGCATACTGAAAAAATCACGGAGACAATTAGAAAGAGAAGAATAGAATTTTATGCCCATTTATTTAGAATGGATCCAAACAGACAGACACATAAAATATTTAATAAAATAAGCAATAGAAAATCAAAATTTAGTTGGTTTATAGAATCTAAAAAAGATATGCAGGGATTGGATATTACAGTAACTGATATTTTTGATAGGGCAGGCCTAAGAAGGAAGTTAATAGTAAATGATTTTCCAGAGGAGCCAAAAATTGAAACTTGGTCTCAAGAAAGACGAATTGCTCAGAGTGTCAGGATGAAGGAGTATTGGAGGAGGAAGAAAGAGACCAACATGAATTGAATGGTAAATAAATGCGGTCCATAGTAGGCCTATACAAAAAAGGAAGGAAGGAATAAAAAAACAGATATTGCGGAACCACTTAATTTATTTTGACACAGTAACATGGAATTACAGCCTCAGTATAGTAGCTTAAAATGCTGTTACACCATGTGTCATTATAAATTAAGTGGCTTGACAATATCTGACCTTTTTATTCACAATTTGTAATATTTGTTATAATGTGATGTTCATAAGGGTAAAAATTTATATGTAACCAAAATAAGTTTTTATTTACGACTGCGTTATAAATTAGTTATTGGAGCCTAGAAAAAAATTAATGTCATAAAGCTAGCTGACTTTATTCATACCTGAACAAACCCATGGTATAATGTAACTATTATTATACAGAAGGAATCACTTTTTGATATTGGATGATCTACACCAATCAGAGCTAAGTATTTCTTTAAAGCAGTGACGAAATAAATAATATGAAATATTTACATCAGCTGATTTAAAAATCTCAAAATCAAATTGATTTTAAGTTTGATTTCTTTCCCGCGACCGAACTTTAACAATATTAAGCATTCTCGGTTGTGTTAGTTTGAGTTATAGTTAAAATAACTTCATTATACAACGGGTTTGATCAGGCATGAATAAAGCCAGCTGTTATATCTTCATTACTTTCTAACCTCTAGTAACACTACTTTATAATGTAGATGATTTCAGTGATTCAATTTAAAAAATTCAGAAATATCTTCGAGAGTTTTAAAAAGAATTAAATTGTTTTATCATTTGAATTTAACTTGATAATTTGTGATTCTAGAAGATTAAAGTTATATTTTAATTCAAACGTAAACATTTAACGTAAAAAATTATTAATTAGAGGCAGTTTTGGGCTAAACGCCTGTTGTTTCTTTACAATAAGTTTTATTTTCATTGTATCAATAAACAAATTTGCATACCTTCAAAATAGTGTTGGGTGTCCGGGCAGGCCAAACCCTGCTTGACGAGAGACTGTCCAGTTTTGGAAAATAGCCCTCAGGGATTGGATCTCGCAGAGCTGTGAATTTCTCCACACGGGCTAGCTTGTTGCAGAGGCGTTCGAAGTTGTATCTTTGGGGGAAAATAATTAATATTATAAATTTTGTATGATAGTTAAATATTGAGAAAACAAGCCAACAATAAAATACTATTGAAACTGACATTCATTTTTCTCATATTGCTGTAGGTAAATGTATTGAAAGGCTGGGTATCCATATAGATTAAGTAAATGTATGTGATACGCTAGATATTCAGATTGGTAAATGTATGTGATAGGCTGTAGGCCTATATCCATATAATCCATCATGAATAAGTCTTGATATTGTCATAACCACATTTTTTACTATAGCTTCAATAGATATACGGTCTAAAATATTGACGTTTCTTTGTCTCGTGCAGCGTCTACTATAGACTAGAATCTGCAATCAGAATTCGTTTATCTCTATACTTATTTACGGAAACGTTAACAGTATCAGTCATGCGATTCATAATAATACTCGTAGTTTCCGCATTTTCAGAGTTAAGCAATCCGTTTATTGGTTTGTTTAGACGAGTCGAGACAGTAAACAAAACTTCATAACGTAACATCACACTATTCCGCAACAGCACACTGTGAACAGAATGATACAATGAAGTTTCAAGATCAGCTGATACGACGATCTGTACAACGGAGTGGTGTTATATAGGGATTTGTTCGCTGACTGGACGATCCTTTTGCCTTGTTGAATGAATTTTTTATCTTGGCGTACATGATTATAATACAAGAAGCCGAGGAGATTATCACTTGGTGAGTCACAATAGTAGCTTATTCAAACAAAAACACAGTTATGTATTGGTAGGAAATTCTACAATAAGCTACCGCAGTTTTTAAAGAGTCTTGAAAATATAGAAATATTAATTTAAAAAACAATTGAAAAAATATTTAGTTGATAAAGCTTTTTATAGTGTACAAGAGTTCCTTTCACATAAAAATTAAGCCTCACCTCAACTAATTGATATAGTAATTATGGTATCTAGTGTATATGACTAGTGTTAATCTGACTTGTCTTATACTCCTTTAACTGGAGTCTCCAAGACGTAATCTACAAAAAAAAAGAATTCTCCCATTCAGCCCAGGAGATCATAGACCAGTTGTTTGTCGTCTAGCAAAGAGGCTGTAGGCTCCACAGACAACGATTTGTCGATAGATTGTCTATGCAGGCAAGCTGAGACACGTCTGTTAGACTAATGTCAGTCTATGAGAATTGTCAGGTTAGGTTAGGTTAGTATATGTGTGGGTTAGTGTGTACTTGGCTTTAATCTTCATATTTTGTTAAAAAATCTAATTCAATGTAAACCTCTCTAAAAAAATAAAGGCCAAATTTAATAGAGAATGAATAAATGTTTACTCATAAAGGCTGAAACGTGTTTGAATCGTGACAATCCATTTTCAACAGCACATCACGATTCGGAAACGACGATCTAGTCTTTGTGAGTAAATATTTATTTATTTTCTATTAAAGTTGACTACAAGTCATTAATTTATCATAAAAAGTTAATATTAACAACGCAGATTGGTATGGAACAAGAAATTCGAGAAATATTAGGTACCGGTACTGTTCAACTACTGTATTATTTTGTTAATATGGTACTGTTTTTACTGTAACAGTATTACAGTATTATTGTTAAACAATACACAAATTCAACATTACTTTTTAAACAATGTAACAAATACATTGAGCAAATATATCAGAAAATCTCTATGGCAAAATGCTAGTTGGGTCTTGAATATGGGCAAATTATTAAAAAAATTATATTATAAATTATATCATGTGTGGTTGACTGCAGGAAGATAATTATTTTGCAGAAGGCTCAGCTTAGACAGTTTTGTTACAAGCAGAAATTGAACTGCTGTACCAAGTAGAATCTATACTTTCAGGCGTCCCTTATCAGCGTGATTTTTTAAAAATCGATGCATTTCTTTTAAAATAATTGATGCATCTTACCTTCCGACCAATTGCTGATGCATGAAGTAGAACAGTTCTCCACGTCTGTCCTTGTCTACCACTGCTCTTGGTCCATTGAACGGATAGACAAGATGCCAGTGCCAGTGATGCAGGTTGATGCCAAGATCTTCTCTGAAGTAGGCGACGCGGTGCTCCTCGTCAAGGTCGGATGCTGTGTAGTCCATTGGAATCTCAATTGGATCCTTTATCAAGAAATTACAAATACAAAAATTGTAATCTGAGATTACATAACGATACACAAATCGCAATGTATGCATTTGAATCAATACATACAGTAATAGAAAGACAAATTATTAATCTCAACAAAAAACTAAGAAAGTTTTACATATGTGATGTAAATCTACAGTATTGTTAAGAAACTCAAAGGAAGAGGAGAATGTGCTTCATGTCCTTCAATGTAGCATTATGTCAACTGTGATTTCAGTTATTTATTTTATTTATTTATTTGATGAAATTATTATATAATGACACTTGTTTCTCTATCTTCGTCTCAAGCTCTCTTTCACTCATGTCGAATGGGCTTCTGGTATTTTCGAGCTTATATTCTATGTGATAGTACCTTTTTGATAGAAAGGTAAAGATCTTTCTAGAATGGTACAAACTGATATAAAAGAGGCTGTGGTTGTCAGAGTTAGTCAGTTTCAATTCAGCAGGTATTGTGAGAAGTATATAAATGTGAGGTAGTTCTTTCGAGGCAGTACAGACAGTGCTCTTTTGATTCAATGTATCAAGTGATGTGACAGACATTGTGCTTCATGAATGCTTAGTTTATTATTGAGTGGATTAACCATTTATTAGACATTTCTTATTGAGCATTGAAGAGTTTATTGGACACTTGGTATTGAATTATTGATTGGCTTATTGACAGTTGACTAATTCGTTTTGTACAGTGATTAATATTTTCATAGAAGTATTCATTTCTAGTTGAACATTATTGAACTGTTTTTTCCTTTATTGATTTTCTTGTGCGATAATTACTGATTAGTGTCTGTTGTGGGTTGGTTGTGCAAATAAAGTTTGAGTGTTACTTTCAAGTGTTGTCAGCAGTATTTTAGTGATAAAACCCATAACAATATATTACTATACTGTAACAAAAAATTAACAAGAAAGTTTTATTTGTGTTGTAAAATTTACAACACACTGTAGCCTATTTAATACATTATTATATTGAAGAATTAAATTTAAAAATTCATCATTTGACCAGTTTAATATAATTTTCTTTTGAAAAAATAGGGTGGGAGGGGGGGGGGGGTAGAGAGCATAGGTGTGAGTAATCACACTTTACGTAGTCAGTCATCCATAAGTTTGCTTTGAGTATAGATATAATTTCCTACAACAATCTTATTATCAGCAATGATTATAATTTTATGAGATAAAAGTAGTATTGGTGGGGCAAAAAGTGACTTGACTCCTCAAAGTCGGCGCCATTGCTCGGGCAATATATAATCTGCCTGTAGACACCAAAATCAAAACTAAGCTAAGAAATGAGAGTCTGATTTAAACTAACCGCCTCAATTCCAGGCACCACATCGTTGAGGTTAGCCTCCTGACGCGCCTTGCCAAACACGGATCCGGCCATGAATTTGTCGGGGAAGAACTCGCAGAGCGGCGGAATGTCGATGCCCTTGGTGTCCTCGCGATGTAGCAGGGTGACAGAGAACGCGTAGTTGAACAGCTGTGGATTCATGTTCTGGCGACAGAATGCGGCGCATGACTCCAGGTCGTCCAGGGTGCGCAGGCCTGATAAAATTAAAAAAACATAAAATAAGAATTTTATCAACCATATATCTTTTTTCATTGCCTGAAAAAAATTCTTAGTAATTGTTATTGAAGAAAATTAAGAATTATATGATAATTTCTATGGTCTATTTAACTGTTTCTGTGTTTCGTTTATAAAGTGAACTTCTAAATTGATATTCTTGTTCAGAAAAGAAACGGTACTTGTACTTCAACGTTTCATAAATTCTAGAAGAATCAGCTGGCTTGGACATGTTCAAGGAATGGAGCAGAATGCAGGATGCAGAGGTAGATGCTAGTTGGCAGAATGGAAATAAAATAAAAGAGACGACGTCCTAGAACTCACTGGCTGCAGCACGCGGAAAAAGATCTGGCGCCCTTAGGAGTGAGAGACTAGATTGAAGAGGCTAGCGAATCAGAGAGAAGCTTGGATGTATATCGTTGAGGAGGCCAAGGTCCACGTAGGGCTGTAGATCTTCGTAAAGTACTTCAAAGTGAAATTTCTAGTTAAACTTTCTAGCTTATAAATTAAAATCTATATCAGAACAATGAAGAATAATAATTATAGAACATTTTATTTATCAATTTCAAGTTTGTCATTTTGATAAATTGTCAGTTCATTCAAAACCGACTCTTGTGAAGAATAACTGCTAAATTTTCAACTGAAGGCAATTTTTGTGTTTTTAGTAATATAGATAAGAGATTGTTAGTTATATTATATGAATTGGAGTAATGAATTATTGTAATGAAAGGTAGATTTTTCAACTGAAAGCCATTCAAATATTTGTGATACTTGGAGGATAATAACTTAATTGATAATTAAAATAAATTTTATATCATAATAGCAGAATGTATTTTGAAAAAATTAATGAAAACACTACTTTACCCATGAATATTTCAATAAGGCGGCCGGCCATTTGTTGATGATAAGGCACAAAAGTGGAGAACTGTTCCGTTTTGCCCAACTGCTGCGGAAGTTCCAGATTCGGCAGAGTGATCGGTTTTAAATTCACCTGATTTTTTGAGCCCCATCTTGTGGAGATGTTTGTGTTCTTGTAGCGATCCTCCTGCATATACATGAATACATATTTAAATAAACATATTTCATACTCAATGGGAATACAAAGAAATTCCGCCCTCAAATACTTGGAATTAAAAATCGGAGGTTTAAAAAGGGGAACATAAATTATAAGTATTCAACAGAACTGATAAATGACTTTGATAGTAGGTGACTCTTCAGAACTGAACATTTTGTTTTAAAATCTGTGATGTTTCCCATGACGAAATACTATGAATAATCAAATAATTTATCAACTAATTGAATAATCAAAACTGAGACTGATAAGTAAGTAAAAATCATAATTTGAATAGAAATACAGTGTCAGTTTTGATATTAGATTACTACGCGAACGAGGAGTGAGGTAGGTTGCGATTATTTTTATCACTGTGCTAACAGAGTTGTATTTATGCTAAGCTTATCGAAACAAATTCTGAATCTCTATGCTCATCAGTCCACTTCCACCTTTACACAGGGTGTGGCTGCTCAGGTGAGTGTATATACTATATAGCACACTTCTTAGCTATTATATAGAAAGTCTATTATTTATAAGTTATGGGAGCTTTCATCCATTGTACTAAAAAAAATGCAAAAAACAGATTCTGAATCTCTGTGCTCAACAGTCCACTTCGAATTTTACACAGGTTGTGGCTGCTCAGGTGAGTGTGTATACTATCTAGTACATCTCTGAGCTACTTTCTGCGTCCAAGCCATCATTCGATAGAGACATTTGGAAAACAACGCTATTCATGTAGTCATTTCTGTATCTTACATGAATAAAACTGAATCCATCTCAAGCCACATTCAGGAAAATGATATATAGCAACTCAAAATATCTGAAAGAGTGTGTGAACTTTAAAAAACTCACTGTCATTATGGATCTCTAATAACATTCTAAGAAGCTAGAAATGTCAGAAATTGAAAGAAAAGTATATTCCTCTAGTAACACTTAAGAAGGATTTATTATCACAACAATTAGCATGATATCCCTCTCTTAGTACTGTACTTAGAAATTGGAACATTGAGAATATCCGGGAACATACCTAATTTCACACTTGAAATGTGTTTCAACTAATGAAATATTCACTTGAAATCATCCATTTGATAATGCATATACAGAGTGTTTCAGAACTCTCTACCAATACTTCTAGGCAGTGTTTCTGGACCACTAACAAAAGTAAATAGTGTAATAAAAATTTTCTAAAGTCCCCAGTTACTCATACAGCCACCATTTTGTTTTTTTCACGCATTATTTTTTATTCAAACACCATTGAACGTATAATTTTGAAATTTTGCATACAGCTTTATAACAATTAAAACAATCTAAAAAAAATTAATCAAAATTTTCCGACATGAAAAAACAAAATGGCGGCCATTTAAAATCTTTGAACAGGATTAAACTAATAATGGCTAATGGTATCAAAATTTGACTTGAATAACGTTTTTAAGATATTTTTATTGCAAATCTCACAATAGGCTACCTCATTTTTCAAGATTGGCCAATAAATTGAAAAAAAAAAATAACAGAGATATGTTACTTTTTAGGGTGTGCGGTGGTTGGAAGCGTGTTGCAGTTTTAAGAACAAACAAAGAATAACTTTCAAACAAAGAATAAAATGAAAGTTTATTTACCATAGATGATTACAAAGAATAAATAAGCATGAGAATGAAAGCGTTGCAATGACAGTTTAAGGAACTGCAACCCGCTTCCAACCACCGCACACCCTAAAAAGTAGAGTTTGATTGAGATTGATAATGGTATAACAACCGAAACTAGTTTCTCAATATTTTTTAATAAACGTGGTTGTGACAATTTCTTCTTATTATTAATTATTCATATTAGTTCTTATACTAATAAAATGTTGCATCCCGAGGCTGCGAAGAACCTGTGTGGAATGGTATACATGAACACAAAATTAAAAAAGTGAAAACTCTAGAAGGACTGAAGGCTAGTAAAAGATAACAGGACCCGACTGTACTCGGCATTATATTCTACTATATATTTGCTAAGTTCTTGACTTTTCTCTGGAAATTGCATACATACTGTACAAGATTTTCAAGGTACCAGTTCCTTGGAATAACTTTTTGGGAATAATTATATTAATGGTGGATATTGACAACAGTTTATTTGTCAATTTGTTTGGCGGATATTTGTCAGTTTGATCAATTGTCAGTTCCTTCAAAACCAACTTGTAATAAATATTTTTATGAATAAATAATTTTTATTAGGCAAAAATACAAAAACATTTCTTATATAAAAATCTCTTACAACTATAATAAAAAGGTTTGTATCCCGAGGCTACGTAGAGCCTGTGTGTATATTTTCAACTGATATCTATTTGATCCTAGAATTAATAAACTTTGAATGAGTAGCCTATTGCTAACACTATTTCAGTTATAAATGTCCTGTTAGTTTCATAGAACAAAAGCTACGATTATTTCTCACATGGTTCAATTCATGGGAGCCTTACCATTTACCGGTAAATGGAATTTCACCAAAAAGTAAGGCATCAGATTAATCTATTCAAATTCATAGACGTTCAAAAATTTGAATAGACCAACCAGCCGCCTTTGTTTCCGGTAAAACTCCATTTACCGGTGAACTGTAAGGCTTCCAGGAACTCAACCAATGAAAATTTGGTACCTAATGAACTTGACAGACTCACCAGATAATCATCAGGAAGATTGAAAGTGATCTGGTCATCGCCCTTGGGAAGAAAAAGAGGCTCATTGGGGCGGTCCAGCAGAGCCAGAAGTCTGTTCTTGTTGGCCATTGTTCTGAGGAAAAATAATAAAACAATCATTATTAAACATGAATAATTTAAAAAAAAAATACTTCACTGGCTAATGTATCACTTCCTTATTCGTGTGTTAGCCATTTCGCATTGGTGTAATGCTTCCTCAGATACGGTTGGAGGTCTTATGGTTGTGCTATAAGCCCTATTTTAAAAATGAGATTCAGTAGACCTCCAACCATGTTTGAGAAAACATTAAACCAATGCGAAATGGTTAGCACACGAATACGTTTTTAATTCACCAGTAAAGTATTTTCAACATATGTGATATTTCCAAGACGAAATATTCGATAAACAATCTAATATCGAAACTGACACTGGATGTATTTTATTAAAAGCATGATTTTTACTCACTTATACTGGAGGAATGCATTACGGTTTTAAGGAGAAGCTTCATCAGCCTCTGATGTGAGCTGATATGAAACTTCTCTTCAGAAGTTAGTGTAATGGATTTATCCAGTTAAAGTGGGTAAAATCATAATATTTAAACGGAAATAAAGTAACAGTTTTGATATTGATTATTTCTAACAATTATTTATATTCAAATATCAAGTGAAAATGGAAAAATGATAAGTAAATAATTTGTTCAAATACTAAAATTAAAAACACACAACAATAGTTTGATTGCTTCAAAGGAAAAATCAAGTAAATCGAGTAGAATGCGACTTGGACTATTGCGAATAAGAATAAGTAGACTTGGTAAATTTAGGTTCATCAGGCTACGAATATTGATAAGGATAAAATCACGGTGTAAGCTATTCGCTAATTATTCATGAAAATTAATTTTTATGATTGAAGTTTAATATATTATTCTAAGGCTTCTCCCATGTACTTGATGCATAATTCTAATTTATTTAAAAAAATACTTTACATGGATTTTAATTTTAGGGTTTTCTATGTTTTGGATGATATTATTGGCTATTTTGCACATGAACTGGTTCTTTTGTAGATTCAATGTTCAATTTAACCTTTTCCAATGTATTTTCTATATGTTTTGCCTAATTTTTTTGTTCATGAATAAAGACATCATACAGAGAAAACCAGTGATAACACAGTACCGGTACAGGTCAATACCAAGTTATCAAAATTTATTTCTGTTAACGCCATAACGTGAGTTAATTTCAACTTAAAAGGAACTTTTTAAGTTTTTATTACATAATAGATAAATGCTTATGATTGTATGCTGCGCCATACTATTGCTTCAATATCTTTTGCTGATCTGGCCTTTTGTCATTAATTTTGAGTTATTTATTGTGCATTCGTGATTTGATTAAGAATTTAGAGTTAAATTTTTTGTTTTGATAACAGTGTTATCTTCTTGAAGATGAAATTCAATACCTCGAAAACGTTCGGCCGAATGTGAGTACATTTATTATATATTCACAATATAAAACTGACTGCAAGTCGTTAAATTTACAACAAAAAGTTAATATTAACAACGTAGATCGTAGAAAAAGAAATCCAAGAAAAAATGCTGGTTTTCCAGTAAGTTTTTGTAGTATGACCGCTTGTGTACATAACTTTTATTTGTTGAAGAAAAAATTAATTTGTTCTATAATTTGATTTGCATCGTTTATTACATTATGATATTACTTGGAAGCAATTTCAATTGAAAGGTAGTTCATATTAAATTTATAATAGCAAAAACATTATGAAATGAGCTATCCACTTTACAAGGTTATTAAATCCATTATTCTCCTGATAAACTGTATTTATCAATTATTGAAAAGAAATAGTATTTAAAATCACAACACGAACTACTTTTTATTGAAATCTTTATTCACCTCCCAGACTGATAGATAACATTCTTATAGCCCACATTATTGACTTGAAAGAGAAAAAAAAAATAAAAAACCAATGTTTAGTATATATCGGTTAGGTCTACTGTGAATGTCTTTTTGGACATCAATGAAGTAACATTGAACTCAGTTCATTGAATTCAGGATTAATTTGACTCTACAGCGTTAATTTCATGTATGGATAAATTATAGACTATTATTTATATTTTTTCATATGCATTGTATTTGTGAATTATAGTTCAATTTATTAAATACAAACTGAGAGAGCGCCAGAATAATTTCATTATTTCCCACATGACACAAATTATATTACACTACAAATTTAAATACATAATATTTAAGTTATATATATTTTTTGAAGATGAAGCCTACATAGGTCGGAGATCTGTGCGTAATGAATTGGATGATAGTGATTGATGAGTTGGATCTACAGTTTTAGGTGGGTTCCGAATCACTGGGAAGTGATTTTACAGCAGAGAACAGTTTTTTTCTGGCCAATATAATCGGCCATCCTTACGAAGAGGGCCCGGGAGTTCGTAGCTTATCTCTATCTAATTGAAATTGAACCTCCTACGGCTCACGGTTATCACTTCTAATATACTTTGATCTATGTTAAGATTTTCAATTAATAGGCCCATATTTAGAGACTTTTTCATTTGATGAAGTTCTTGTATTTAAATGTAAATATTGGGTTCAAACATACACTGGATAAATATGGAATAATGGAATACAGAATTAAATATAATTTGGTAAAAAAATGATTACTAAAATATTGGAAAAAATACTGCTTGATTACATGCTGTACGTATAGGGCTCAATCCCTTCAAAATGGAGACATTATTTACTGCATAGAACTTTATAGAGCAATCTAGATTCGTCTAGCTCTAGTCTACACTCGTGCAGATAGTCTAGATTGCTCTAGGAGAACGCTCTATCGCAATAAATGTCTCTGTTTGGATGAAATAGCAATCAGTGAAAAATTTCAATTCAGTAAATCACTGATACTTACCTAAGCTGAATGTAAAATATGTAGGTATGAAAGTAATGTTAGTGCAGTCCCAAGGGTCTCTGAAATAGATTCTTGATTCACACCTTACTAGAAGCCTATCGTGAAAGCAACTGGTGAAATTACAAGTTGTGCAAGCCTTTTTATACAAGCTTTAGAAGTATTTTCATGGAATGGATACAATAAAAACCACATTGTAAATCATGGGTTAACACATTTGTTAATTTAAACAACCATGCTCTGATAATAATATTATTTAATTGTCATTTGCTTATCAGAAGAATGAGGTAAAAGTTTTTTTTAATAATCACAAAATAATATATCTATGAGCTGGAATTGTGTTTTTGAAAGTTGCGGTTTGATATTCTTCAAACCCACACTTTGAAACTTGACTGTTTTATCAATATTGAAAGGCTTATCATTTTCTAATCCATTCGTGGTGCTCTAGGGAAAATAATAGTGATTACTGCTATCTTTAAACAATAATTGCTTCCCAATGAAGAAGGAAACTCAGTATTTGCAGATCCATGGATTTTGAAATGATTCTACTCATCCATCTACTCAAATATTTTTAAATGAAAAACTTTCGTCTTTTTCCAATAATAGCTAATGAATCTTTTAGAATGATCCAATCAGTTGCTTTGAAATAATTTATTTGCTAATCGTTGAGCTTGGTGAACCCAGTTCACGATTGATCAATTATTAACCATCCCACAGTCAATATTTACACAAGAAATGAAGCGACTGCGTTCACGCGGACTTTGGACTTTATAAATTTCAAGTTAAGAGAATTGCTAAGCACGACGTCTCGCTTCCCAACTTGCAAAGTTCAGCAATCAGTAACGCCAACTTGCAAAGCTCAAACTAGCCGTCAAGCACTGCACTCAGCTTTTGATTCAACTTATTTTGTGTGCCTTGAGAAATTTCAGCTCCATTAACAACAGGAAGATCGAATGACTTTGTATGCAGTGGCGTAACTAGAGGTCCAAACTGGTTGGGGGGGGGGGGGGGGGGGATGACCAATGATGTTAGCTTAAGATTCTGATAGCTTTATTTGAGTAAAAGTACAATTCATATGACTACTGACTATAAATTTACATCACCTAGATTCATGGAAAGATAGATACAAGACGATACATGTTCACTGTTTGTAAGTTTGATTACTGACAATAAGAATGTTTACTTAACAAATGAAAAATTAAATATCCAGGTGATGCATTTACAAAAAAGGGCGGAGTGATGCAAAATAACCCATCTTACACTCAACCTACCATTGAACTCTACTAGAATTAGTTTATGCAGAATAAAAAAAAATTAATAAAATATTTTATAGAATAGTAATCAGCAAAGTTGTGTCATTGTCTACAAAATAGAAAGAAAGCCTTAATACAGTACAATAAAAGTAAATAAGGTGATAGTTAAAGTTAATTATTGATTTGAAATAAAGAGAAACTTGGTATGATTCACAAAAGAAGAAAAAGCGTTAATTAACTGGAAGGAAAATGAGAATAAAATTAAATTTCATGCCAAAACTAAGTAAGCAATTGAAATGAGAAGAATTACCGTAATTAAGAAGTAAGAACGAATAGATTCAACTAAAGCTTACAATCAATTCTAAAATCAAAATTAAAATTCTTTATTTGCCACATTTCACGAATTGAACAGAATTGAATAAATTGAATGTGGAGAATTAAATTAAACACATTAATTGGTGTTCTGAATTATCTAAGAAATTATAACTATAATTATGCTAAGAAAAAAATAACAGTACTTGTAAGAAAAAAATAAAGTGCTAGATTCAAGGGATAACACTAAGAAATATTGATGTTGTGGTTTGGGGGGGGGGGGGTTGGATCCAGGCATTACATAGTACACCATAAGAGGAGGAGGAGGAGGAGGAGGAGAGGTTCTCTAAGAATAATTGAAGACTATAATGTATCGTTTATTCAAAAGGGAGTTCAGGTTGCTCCCCGAGAAAGTTATGAAAAATAATCCCTTCAAAACCAAATTTAAGTGATTCTAGCCAAAAAGTCATACATTCCAACATAATTTTAACCCAAATTGTGTGTCAAAGAAAGTGATTTGATTTTTATCTAGTTGTTGCATCATTGTCAGTGGGAGATCCGAACTCTCGTGCTAAAAATTTACTGTCCGAGTAGCCAAACTTTAAAGCAGGCCTATTTAAAACTATTTTCACTCTGTTATTTTTGATCCCCCATCTCACCTGATTGGGGTACAGTTTTTTTATAGTACCGTTTTTTAAAATGTATTTTAAAAAGAGAAGGCGAGGTTTCCTAACAGTAATTTAACCTTCATGTAGCTTGTTCATTCAAAAGAGGGTCCAGGGTGCTCCCCAGGGATGTTTTGGAAATAATACCTCTTAAACCAAATTAAGACGTCTTTTTATTCTTTTGTCAAAAATTATTGTCTCTCAGAGCTTTTTTAAATTCCAAAATTTATTTTTGTCCATGGAGGGGGGGTCTATCCCTCTGATCCTCCCCATAGTAACGTCACTGTTATACCGTATTATCACGTCCACATTTGTACGTTGTACCTGTGAATTGTCTACTCACAATAATTAATTATTAAAATACCATCGATCTGCGAAAGATCAGCATGCGTGAAAATCTCTTTCCACAACACTTAGTGCAGTAGGAGAGAAGAGGTATTGTAACAAAGTTGAGATTGGTTCTGGTAGAGGGTAACTGAATAAAGTATTGCTCAATTTGCAGTGAATTCAGTCCATTTTCTTTCTATTCTTCTCTGCGTCTGCCTTCTCCTACTCCTCATCCTTCTCCCCCTCCACGTCATCATCCTCTTTCTCTTCCTCTTCATCCTCCTCCTCTACCTCAAATGCCCCCCCCCCCTTTCATATGGCGGCTGTAGAAAACTCGATTTTTTGTTGGTCCAGCATCATAAATTATACATCGCCGACAGCCGACTGAAACCCAATTCCAAGTTTTGCAACCAAATTCGCACCAGATTGGTTACCATTTACAACCGATAAAGACGTACTACACCTGTACCACTCTGCTCCACAGACGTTTATGCAGTTCAAATATGGACATTTGTACCCTGAACAGAGATACATTTTTATTGAAAATGAGAAATAAATTCTAGTTTTGTGAGATGTATGGTAAGAGAAATGAAATATAATAAGAGTAGGCATTTCGTCATGGAAAATATCACTGATATAAATATTTATTGTTATAGCTTTCATTGGTGGGGAGACCCTTTCGTGTAGTTCCACATCGCCGTTTGAGCCATGTTTCGGGGAACATGGTGAACTTACAACTTTAGGTGGGCTCCGAACCACCGGGTAAGTGATAATAAAGCTGATAACATCAATTCATTGAAGCACGGTCAACCATCCAGTCTTGAGCGCTCGTGACTGAACATCACAATCGCATAAACACCACGCTTATCGCGTGACCATGTACTAGATGTTTTTAGTATATTCGTTCACTAAAATATTTTTTATGAACTGATTTTTTGGTTTTGTATTTTTGGTTTTTCATTCTTTGTTCAATTGTTCACTTAGATAAAAATGTATCATGTCCACACAGGAATAACAATGAAAGATTATTTAAAGAAACACTTAAAAATATAAAAAAAAGATGAGAAATGTTTAAAATTGTATTATAACTGTATTATAATTGCTAGCTATCACCTCAAAGAAACTGATAAGAATTCATTTTCAATTATTATAATATAATAATAATATTAATAATAATAATAAAAAAAAAATAATAATAATGATAATAAAAAAAAAATAATAATAACAATAACAACAACAACAATCCTACCTTTTGGGGGCTATGTTTGGTGCACTATGTTCCACTTCACAATTGTTGAAATACTAATACAGTTCATTTATTTATTCTTAGCACTTTTTCTATCACGTTATTAGTTTCGTTATCACTTTTTTATTCTTATAGGTAGATTTTTTTAATTCTCACCTGAATTATTCTCTGGAGTAGACGTAGAGCTGCATTTATAATAAATTATTATTAGCTCCACATAGTTAATTTGTAGGAAACTGGTTTTTTCAAAAACTTATTTTCAGAACACGTTTCTGAGTTTTGAATAGTGTGGTTTATTATGAATGAAGCGTGTTCTACCTTGAAATAGTCTTTACTAAAAAAATACCTGGTGGAATTTAAAAACTAGTTTTGTGATCCTGCTTGTATAGTTTGATTAATATGCTTAAACCACTAACTTGACATTATCATTCGCTAGTGTACCGAAATATGTTATTCTATCAAACCGATGGATTGAAGGGCTTTATATTACGTGTAGGCAAAGCAAAAAAACGGTCCATGGCTTCAGTAAAAAGAGAAATTGACAATAAATTAAATTTTTTGTTGTAAATTTAACGTCTTGCAGTCAGTTTGACTGCAGTTTGAACTGACTGCAAGTCGTTAAATTTACAACAAAAAGTTGATATTAACAACACAGATCGTTATGGAACAAGAAATCCAAGAATATATTAAACTCGTTTAGTTTTGATTATTTGAACAGTTCATTGTTCCTTATTATTTCATTTATTTTTATTATTTCATTTTAGTGTCCCTTCTCATCGGTCTCCTGCATCCAGACCTCTAATTCCCTATCTCACACCTTTCTCTCTTACGCAGCCACAGTCACTCACTCATTCTCTCTCTCACCCATCAGGTTGACAGTTATCATTAACACAATGCCATTGTTGAATAGAGCGCAGCTATATGGAACAAGCACAGTGCGTTTTGATAATATAATAGATGCGCAAGAGCGTGCAGTAGCCTACTGTGCATACACTTGGAGGTCCGCGCCTCACCTAACCTCACCTTACCCGTGTCTAGTTCACCTGCAGTTCCACAATTGTATTGGCTGAAAATTAATATGCACCTACACCTACGTACGATATGCACCCGCATGATATGTACAATAGTACAGACCTGGAGACTCATCCGGCGGAGTCAGTCATATAGTTAGCCTGAGCTTCCTACCATAGCTACCCAGGTAGCAAAAAAAACTTGAGGAAAGCTTTCTGAAAACTTGCCATGACAGCTTGGAACACTTTCCCCAAGTTTGCCGTGGCAAACAAGCAAACTTTTGGAAAGTTTTAGGAAAGCTTTCTAGTTCCCAGTTGAAACACTTGACACAAGCTTTCCTTAACAGTTTAAAAAAAACTTGAACAAAAGGCCTTTACCAAGCTTACTGGGTAAGCTTACAGAACACTTAAATTAAACACTTGTGACAAACTTTGCCACAAAAGCTTTCCTCAAAAGTTTAAAAAACACTTGAACAAAACGCCTTTACCAAGCTTACTGGGTAAGCTTACAGAACACTTAAAATAAACATGACAAACTTAGCCACATATATGCTTTGACCAAACTAGCCTGAAGTCTATTATTTTGTTAAAATTAGCCATTAAAAAAGCTGCAATTTTTTTAATAACTAATATACAAGCATTTCATTACAAATAAATGTAATTGCAATTTGTTTGTTTAATGAACAAACAAGTTGTGATTACATTTCAGTTATGAACTAAAATGAATAAATAAGGGCAGAAAATAAAAATATGGAGTTGAGTAAGTATAACTCAGGAGTTAGAAAATAGTATAGTTTATTTATTTAAAATAGTAAAAATAGTTTATTTTTATGTTAACATTTCATTCATGTGAACGTATGGTAATGGATCAGTTTTTAGTGGAGATCCTCTTGCGACGCCTGCCTCCTTTGCCTGGAAACAAAATATTCCTTATTATTTATTTATTTATTACAATGTAATAATAATAATAAGCGTATGGCTTTTAATGGTGGGGAGACCCTTACGGGTAGTTCCACCTCGCCGTTTGAGTCATGTTACGGGGAACATGGTGGACCTACTGTTTTAGGTGGGTTCCGAACCACCGGGTAAGTAATAATAAAGCTTGTAACATCAAGTCATTGAAGCACGGTCACCCATCCAAGCGCAGTCTTGAGCGGTCGTGACTGAACATCACGATCACTTGAATACCACGCTCACCGCATGACCAATCACCACCCTTATTACAATGTAAATATATCTGGTATTTAAAAAGAGCAGTTTGCCCACAGTTTAAATGCATTAGAGAACTACCACTAAACTTGTAAAAACATACTAAGCAGATAATAATTATTATAAAAGTTAGTAGTCTGGTTTATTTTTAGTGTCAAAAACAAAGAAGTGCTGCTCTCTCGTTAATCTAGTTTATTCTACTTAGTATGCTTGTTATTGAACTAATGTTTTATTTTTTATAAAAGTACCCCTTCCGCCCTCACCCATCAATCAGCAGTATTGGCTGTGCGAGGAGAAACTTTGGGCCAACGGTATTGTCTTTAACCTTGTCCAAAATTCTCTACTATGACTAAAATAAAAACAGCTGTATCTTGTTGTCCAAAATCAATAAATCAACCTTTTTTTATAGCCTGGCATTGAACTCAGCACAAACATTACTGCAACAGCACTAGGTATGCAAGACTTTCAATAATATGTTTCAAAAGTTCAAATGTCCACTTTGACAAAATTACAGACTGAAGTAAAAACATTTGCTTTGGACATCTAGCAACATTAAAAATAATTCTAAAATCACCTTAAGTCGTAATTAAGTTGGAGAATTTTTCACTTTGGACAATGCCTTGCTCAGCGACTGTCGTTTCCGACTGATATCTAGCTCATTGACTGCCATTTCTGACAGAGCTATAGCATAGAGGTTGTCATTTGTAGTCGATATGAAGCATACCTATTGTCATTCCTGGTCAAGATAAAGGAAATGAATGTCACTAGCCAAATTATGCTGTGTGATTGTCAAATACACCCCACAGATATAGTTTGTGATCGCCACTTACAGTTGCAATTACACAAAATGTGATTGCCAAATACACCTGATTTGAATGCAATCGTCAATAAAGAAATTATTTTTTATGATAAAATTTGTTCAGGATGGTGCTACTCTGTTATATTTATACTTATACATTGTATGAGTTTGAAGGCATCAACCTCAGTCACATAATAGTTATTTATGTATTAAGAGCGTAATGTATTAACATTTACCGCTCGCCAAGCAATAAAGAGGAATTTTAAAATCAGTTTTCAGTACGTAAATAACTAGTTTACGAGCAGTTTTAGGAAAAATATTGCATGTCTTAAATTGAATTTTAACCTTTTTTGGCAGATCAGAGTCACAGTCTACTTTTGGACATCATGTCATGTTTCCATGAATATATAATATATTTTCTACAATAAGAGAGATACCGTACCTATATATTAGGGCAATGAAATTAGTGTATCAAAAGAGTGGATATATCGAAATTGTCTTCATTCAAGGATTAGGCAATAATATACTCTTGTTCCAACTTGAAACATTTTCCCAGAGTAGATATATTTACCACATAAAAACAGCTGTTGAGAGCCTGTCTACTTTGAATTTGCTTCTCATAGCTACTACCGTATCTGGCAGTGTAGCCAACATCAAAGTACAATAGTATTGTGGCCAAAGCTGACATTTAACCGCGCAGGCTGCCAACATATCACTTCAGATGAGATATATTATATTTTCTGTGAACTATTTTGATGAAATTTTATTCAATAATTATTGGTAAACCTCAATTTTAATTTTGTTTGCAGTACAATTTATTGTCTTTGAAATTCCATAATATGGGGGGGGGGGGACTCTGGAAGTTTCATTTTTTCTATAATTCGGCTTGGCATGACCATCTCCTGTAGCACTGTCAGTCTGTAATGTTTATATATTCGCTACTCGCTTAGCTAGTAACTATTCCAATTTAATCGACCCTTTACTCTTGATAGAAAGGCATAATGCACTAGATCAAAGAAATCAGATAAATAGGGCCTTATAGCCGTACAAGATAGGAAGAAACAGCTGGAGTGTGGCAGAAGTTTTTCCGTTGACTTACATATATATATTATATGCATAGATATTGTCATCACATTACGCAATACCTATCTCAAATATTATCCAGCTGATTTTTCCTATCTAGTACGGTAAAGAGGCACTCTACATATGTGACAATCTATGGGAAGTAACTTTTGTATGTAACAAAAAATATATTATATAACAATGATAATTATGTAACAAAGATAATGAAGAGATAATGAAGATTAATGAAGAGAACCTATCCTTGTTTCGCCTCAAAAAGGATGAAGGAGTAGGCCAATTTCATTGGCAAACGAATTTGATATGTATAAAGGTTCCAAGAAAATGTGTTTAAAATTTGAAGTTGATTGGTCAACATACAAACTCACAAACATACAGAAAAGGCCAAGCGCCGTGAGTCAAAACAAAGAGAACTCGTTCAAATATTTTGTAATAAAAATATAGCATCAATCAAGTTACCTCTTCTGAATCCTGGGGGTGGCTTGTTGTAACCAAGTTTTTATTGTGTTTTTCATAACATCGTTCGATATTTCCTTATGTCGCCTCCTTACAGCTTCTGTTAAAACATAAATCTGGATGAGACTTCGTTTAAAGAAAAAAAGGATGAAAAGGGCCATGCTCAAATGACATTTGGGAAGGTTGGGATAACGTGTATTGTATGTATGTCAGTGGTGAGGCGAGGCTTTTTACATAATCATTTATGTAGAGAGATGTATCAGCGTATCCAATTTCCACTTGAAAAATGAATCATCTTTCATTGATATTCACCTTAAAATACTCCATACTGGAGGCTTACCTTCTAATTAACTGAATATCTGTTCTAATTTAAAGTAGACATTTTCAATATAAATACCACCATTGCAGCAGACCTGCATACTCAGCGAATTTTAAACGGTTCAAAACAAGTTTTTGTCAACCTAACATAGCAGTAAATTTCATTTTTATCTTTCATTCATATAATACTCCATACTGGAGGCTTACTTACTAATCAACTGAAAATCTGTTCTAATTTAAAGTGGACATTTTCAATATAAATACCCCTGGATTTCTTGTTCCATGACGAACTGCGTTGTTGATATTAACTTTTCATGTGAAATTTAACGACTTGCAGTCAAATATTCATTAAGAATAAGTATAACTTACTTAATCTGTAGGCCGAGCGCTTTCGAATCTTTGAGATCCATCTTCAGAGGCCTCTGAAGATGGATCTCAAAGATTCGAAAGCGCTCGGCCTACAGATTAAGTAAGTTATACTTATTCTTAATGAATATTTGACTGCAAGTCGTTAAATTTCTCATGAAAAGTTAATAAATACCCCCATTGCAGCAGAATTGCATACTCAAAACATCAACCTAACATAGCAGTAAATTTCATTTTTTTAATTTTCTCCATAAAAACATGAGGAGCATGAGTATGCAGGTTTGCTGCAGCAGGTATGTGAAAATTGGGACGTTTTAAATCAATATACAGAAAAGCTAAACTAGAAGAAAATCCATATAATAAGTTCTGTCAAGATAAGCCTCACCACTGATGTAGGCCTTCATCTCTCTTCAAATGACAATTTAAAAGAGAAGGCTGAATTGGATTGTGACTTATTTAAGCTATAATGATTATGGTAATAATGTTGTGTTCGTTAATTATGTAGTGGGATGTGACTACGGTAAACTTATTCAATAAAGTCTGCCTATTTGCTCTTAGACCCTACTATTTAAGTAAGCATTATACTACATTACTAAAGGGTAAGAAGGGGTTTTAATGACAAACAAAGCATTTAAGAGATGTTTAGCCCCATAGAAGTTGAGAAATAATGTGTCTTTTAGAACGAAATTGAAAAGGCGAACAGCTTATGATTTCAGCAACCAAACTGTTCAAGCTAAAAACGAAGAATAAAGTTTGGTTTAAATCTATCAATAAATATTTGAGATATTCAAGTAAATCCTTCAAAATTGCAACTGTAGCATGGTGAGTTAGATACCGGTATTCTATAAGTTGCATGGGTTTAGTAAAAGATTTGTCTTAAAATTATCTTTCAAATTAACTCACCAAAAATTAAGCCGCACATCTTGGTGTCTAAGAATTTCCTCTTTGTTGGGCAATTCCCCATTTTTTTCCCCGTGAGGGAAAAATTCTCCGCCATATCATCTTTTAGCAAATGCTTCAAAATGCTGAGTGTTAAGGCATATGCATCGCACCCACCTACTGCAGACATTGATTTAACCTGGAAATAGTACAAATCAATACTAAAGAATCAGTAGATCAAATTATTATTTTTTTTAAATCATCAGAACTTTTGCTAAACAAATTCATTTAAATGAAACAAACCACCAAAATTACTTTTCAACATAAAAGTAAAAAACGATACTACTGAAGGATCAATATAGTGCTATTTGGTAACACTGAAGTGAACGCTAATCACAAGTGACAGCAAATTTCCAATGATTGTTCACTCCAGAACCAACTATGATTGGTAGCTTATTACATTCTATACATATTCAAAAAACATGTTTTTTTATAATTTTCAACAGCATGAATCTTTAAATTTCTACATTAACATTGACCTATTACCCTACCTACTCTCGCGATATTATACTGTATTGTGTATTCATTTAATTACCGCCAGCAATATATTATAAGATCTGTAAGATGGGGTGGCAGTATTCTTGACACAACAACCTCTCTACAGCGATTTTTTTCTCAGGATAATCGACTTCGTTATACAGTGGTTCAACTGTAGTTGAAAAGTTTAGTGAATAATATAAATAGTGTACCGTATATAGTAAAATGTAGAATGTAGTAATAGTATAACTGTATATATTTTTCAACAAGACCTTTGCAATTACATTGAAAACGGAATGTCAATATTTTTTTCAAACTTCTTATATCATGAACTTTCATTTACATCAGTAGTAATGGGATAAATACTACATACAAATCTTAACAGAAAAAAAATCTTTATAACTTGTCATTAGTTGAAAACCCTTAAAGTTTTATCCAATATGTAAATCAAACTCAAAATAAATATTTTTCAATGTTTCTAGACATAATAATAATAATAATAATAAGCGTATGGCTTTTAATGGTGGGGAGACCCTTACGGGTAGTTCCACCTCGCCAGTTGAGCCATGTTACGGGGAACATGGTGGACCTACTATTTTAAGTGGGTTCCGAACCACCGGGTAAGTAATAATAATAAACATACCACCGGGTAAGTGATAATAAAGCTTGTAACATTGAAGCACGGTTACCCATCCAAGCGCAATCTTGAGCGGTCGTGACTGAACATCACGATCACTTGAAAACCACGCTCACCGCATGACCAATCACCACCCACATAATAAACATAATACACAGTTGTTAAAAAAAGAAAGAATTATTTTTTTAGTTTCCTCAACAGCCTTGAATATTTTTTAAAAAGTGTCGTAAAATTTACGAATGCTTACCGTTAGTGTAGCCTAATTCCAACAAGCTTACTGTTATAGGGTAATTAGTTTCAGTATTTCCTTGTTTCGAGTAACCAAACTGATAAAAATATGTTTGAGTACGATATCAATCAATCAATCAACAAATTTATAGTACCTAAATCAAAGTTCAACTATTGGTAAACTTAGACTATTCTGATTTTATTTTGTTCAAGATCAGGTGTTTAAAATACAATTCAATCTTCAGCTATGGGAATGAGCGGTAAAGGTTCAGATGTGGAACTTGTATCCAGTGGAAATATTGAATGAGATGAATTAAAAAACTCTTCTAAAAAGCTAAAGCACCCTCAATAACTAAACCTATGTGTAGAGTGTGGACCTGGACAAGGCTGAAAGTTTATTGGGTACCGGTAGTTACCAAATTAATTTTGACCAAAGGAATGTCTTTTTGAAAGACATAACATTTGAAAAATAGGCTTCTTTCGAAAAGATAACAAATTGGAAATATTTTAAAACATTATGAGCAAGAATCTAAGTCAAAGGCGTGTGGAATTTAGTATAGGAACGGTGCTTTCTTACATTATTACATATTAAAAAGCTGGCTTATATTAAAAAGTTGATAAAATTATACAAAACTCACTTACCTGATAGAAGTTGGCGAAAATAACTTTGAAGATAAACAGTTTTATGACTAAAACAATGTATTGAGTGTATAGGCCTACGAGTATTTCAAATACATAAACAACCACAAGCTACAACACAATGGCGCGAATGGACTGAAACAGTGTATTGAGTGTAAACGAGTAAGTTTATACCAAACAAAAACCAACAACAGTTCCACATTTCTATTTCAAAATGGCGCGAATCGACGAATGTGACAAACGAAAAGTGTGTGACGTTGGTTACTTTCTAGCGCCGCAGCGGAGAATCGGGAGAGTTTCTTCTAAGATCCTTAAAAACTGTCTGCTAGCTTGTCCCAGCTCTATAAATGGCAAGTGTTCGACGACAAGCTATCCACAAACTAGTGGCAGACTTTTTATGGCATACTTTCCGAGGAATGCTTACCTCACGTGTTTGGCAAGTTTGGTTAAAAAAGTTTTTCCTGCCAAACGAAGGGCAATGCTTTCTGTAAGCTTACTTGCTACCTGGGTAGTCAACTGTCTATTTGTTTTACTTACATCAACTCCCAATCCCAACTGGTGCATTTCGATTCAAATTCAAATCGAAACAGAGGTGTATGAAATTGGATGTATTGTTTCAAGTGTAAATTCGGTTAACAGGATTGGATAACTGATCGATTCTCGTTATACAGAGTGATCATTAAGTTTGCGCACATTAGAAGGTAATTGAATGGTAAAAAAGTAAATAAAATATATTCACAAGCATCAATAATTGTAAATAAACAATCTTAAAAACAAATTGAGACCTAAAAACAAAATAAATTTTGGGGGCGAAGGAAATTAGATGGGCCCACCAACAACAATAGATGGACAGGTAGAATTTGTGATGGTTGTAGGGCTCTTGCGACCATGGAATTTTGTGACCAACTCCAAAAGGCGGACTTTTGCGACTAACTCTTGAGGTTCTACCTGGTAGGACATTACAAACAATAGCCCATCCATTTTACATGGTTCCTCAGTCAGGTAGTTAGAAACTCGTGAGGGTGGACTTTTGCGACTTAAAGAGTTCCGACAGAAGGGATCTATCTGAATATAATAGACTATATTAAATAGTATATAAATATATAAACGACCATTTCTAAATGATGAAGTATTAGTAAATTGAATTGTAAATGCATCGTTACATAACTTTCTTAAACCTATGTAACAACCATATTTTACAGTGTAAAATGGAACTATTAGTGATAAAATCACTGACCTAACCTAACCTAACCTAACCTGCCTAATGAATGTTGAGTCTGGGAATAGCTTCTATTGAAATTTTTATAAAGTAACAGAGTCCATGTCCATGGTCGCAAGAGTCCACCCACCGATTCTACCTGCCAAGGACCCTGACCCTTTTGTCGGAACTCTTTTAGTCGCAAAAGTCCATGGTCGCAAAGGCCCGGTCACCATTTGTGATATACCCTCAGAGGTCGCCTATTGTTATTAAATTTCGACCTTTTGGTTGCCTATTGCTATTGACTTTTCCACTCGGAAGGAAATATTGCTGGGCCCTTTTCTTTTAATAAAGGCACTTTTGCCAACCAGCAGGCACAGCGACTCGAAGTGCTCAGATGATAATCGTGCAAACACAGTTTCACTTTGGCCATATACTTAGTATAATGAACGAACCGCTTACAAAAATAACTTAATTATTATAACTAATCAACCATATTTTTTACTACATGAAAATGAATCTAATAAACTATAACAAAATACATACTCACGCAAAATTTGATGAAGTTTCTCTCGGCTATTCCATTTCAGAGTAGAATGCTCCTCCAGCCGCTCCAAGAAATATGGAAAATTATTGATTTAAAATAATTAAACTATATACGTGGATCAATTTCCCTATTTTACCCAAAGCGGCCCAGAGAGCCTTGTCATATTTCTTCTTAATCTTGGAGTCACCTCATGTGTAGCCATTTATAGGCCTATTTACATGAAGCTGCTAAAAGTAGCATTGTATTATTTTTCTTCTTAATCTAGGACTTATCTAAACTATCTATTTTTTTTATCAAGTGACCGGAATTGGCGTTCTCTTGTTTATTCTATTATTACATAAATATCAATATATTCATATTATACTACCACTGTATTCAAATGTTTCACACAATCATTGAGAGAAAAATAATTTTTTGCTTTAAAAAATCTTCAAACTGTTCTGGCTTTGTCAAAAAAATATTTCTCCATACGTATTCTACAAGGTATGTCTCGAACGTAGTGACTGCCATACGACCTAATCTTCGAAGCATATTACGTTTTATCTTGGCCCTATGACTTTCTATTGTCTGCGTATGCAAATTACGCTCACCAGGACAAACAAAATTGAGAGAGTGATTGACCGTTTTGTGTATCTACTTTGATATCCACTTTGACTCAGAGAGTTGTAGCCCCACATATCATCAGTAATGACTGTCGTCGTCGTCCCAGGCTCCACATTTTCCATTATTATTTAAATGAATGTAGCTGAATCCCTCTTTTCAACGATTTTCAGAAAAAACTTTTTGCTGTCTCTATCAATACCAACAAATACGCAACGAGTCAAACGCCCATGATTGTACTTACGTTTCCCAAACGCGCTTTCATCCACTTCACAATTTGTCCTGCGCCACCTAGTTTAGTTGAATTCTCCAGAAGCCAAACTACGAGAATCTCCCTGAAAGCATTTATTAACTTCCTTACTGTAGGCCGCGAAAGTCCAGTATCACTAACAATAATCAAAAACATATCCACAAATATTTTAATATCCACGCTACCAGAACTGTGAGCAATTGAAGTGGAGTAACTTGAGCTAATCCAAAAATGGTATTGTCTCTTACGTGTTTTTTTTAGCTCTGCAGTTACGAATTGCACATTCATAAATCATATTGTCGTTTGCTCCGTGATTGAGATGCATCATTGCACCACACTTCACACATTGTATTGATTGGTTCGCCAGTTTAGTCTTTTAGAAAACATTTTATACCAGTTTTTGAAATGTGCTGACGGAACGCCACCATTCTAAAGAAACGTCTTGAATCGCTGAAAATGTGGTTTTAGAGGAATTATTATCAGAAAACATTTCTGGGGGAATACCCTGGATCCCCCCTTTTGAATGAACAAGCTACATAAAGTTTAGAATTACTGTTAGACAACCGCTCCTTCTCCTTGTAAAATACATTTTTAAGTACACGGTACTATACAGTACCCCACTCTGGTGAGGTGGGAAAGCAGAGCAAAAATAGTTTCAAGTAGGCCTGCTTTGAAGTTTGGCCATATGAACAATACATTTTTAGAACGGGACTTCGGATCTCCCACTGACAATGATGCAAAAACTAGATGAAAATTTGACACACAATTTGGGTTAGAATAACATTAGAATGGATGAATTTGTGTCTAGAATCACTTAAAATGTAGTTTTGAAGGTTCTTTTTCAAAATGTTCCCTGGTGGAGCACCCCCGAGCTCTATTTTAGAAGAAAGAGCTATAGATATGAATAAACTATATATTATAGTCTTGAATTATTGTTAGAGAACCCCTTCTTCTCCTCTTATTGTTTACTATAAGTGCTTGGAGCCTACAACCCCCTTCCCCACACAATAACATCAGATTGGTCATCCCCCCTCCAAATGACCCTCTATTTATGCCACTGATGCATATAGTCACTTTCACAGCTCTTCTAGCTAGCAGAATCTACACTGCTCTAATCTCTCGATTTATGAAATTACCTCAAGCTCTCGCCGTTAAGATGGCCAAATGATAAAAGAAAAACACTGTCATCATCAAAAAGTGCTGTCTCAAGTGAAATGCTTCACAAATTTTGAAACTTGATACGTTGGAAAACTTTGCAACGCCTCGACTCTTCAAAGCAATATCAGAAAGCGCGTTGTTGTTGTTGTTATTGTTGTTGGAAGGACAAATTACAAGACGAGCGTAAAAAAGAATGGAATCGAGCGACAACTTTTTTCAAACAAATGGGACAAGAGAGATAAAACGAAGACAAAGTCTCAAGAAGACACCCGAGGCCCTGATTAAGAGCTAAAAAGAGATGCTGATGTATTCAGCCCATCTCAAGCCTCAGCGACTGTTCTAGAACAACTGCAACAATGTTTTGAAACAATTTATTCAACTTTGCACAGTTCAGATTAAGAGGCTGCTGGCTGTCTCTAACGAATTCGTGCCCAGCTCAATTACGAGAATGGTCTGAAGAAAGTAGCTGAGGTTATTCTAATCAGAAATTGTCCACAACTTTTACAACAATCAGAAAAATTGTGTGCTGTTAGAGAGGCCATAAAACTTTTCCATTCAAATAACAGCGTAAACACGACTTTTAACGTTTTTTTTTTTTAGCTAGAAGAGGAAATGCTGTGAATTTTTTTGAAAATATCGTCTTGAAGACTGGTTATAGAATACAAAAAGTCAAATCTGATATTACCAATCTTAATCACTAGTTACCACAATTACAATTTAAATTAGGAACTCTTGCACACTATAAAAAGCTTTATCAACTAAATATTTTTTCAATTGCTGATTACGCTAAGCCTTAGAAACTCCAGAAAGACAATTATTCTTTGATTTCTTTGAAAATGAATTTCAATGATTCGAAAACGTTTGGCCTATACTGCTGCGTGAGTAGAAATATTATTTATTCACTATTGAAATTGACTGCAAGTTGTTGAATTTACAATAAAAAGTTAATAAAAGGTTCATAAATGACAAAAACTGAATTACGAAATTTAATAGTCACGGCTACAAAACATAAAAAGACGTTTGAATCGAGAAGTCACACTCTCTCTCCCTCAACTTGTACGAAGGAGAAAGAGCCGTGAATCTAACAATCAGATCTAATAGTCAGTACTTTAAAAAATTTGATTTTCAATTTCCCAATGGCTGGACCAAGGACATTTTTCACTTCTCATCCAGACCTAGTGCCTGACCGAGCGAGCGGTCAACGATGGTCTGAGATTTCCCGATTTCTCCATTGGCAATCAGGTATTGTAGAATATTTTATATAATTATTTGTAATGTAAACCAAAAATATTTTTAATCCTTATAAAAGAAAAATAAAAATGTTAGCTGGAAGAATAATTTAAAACTACATAATGTCACTTTTCTCACTTTTTGTTTTCATTTAAAATCAGAATTTGTCTTTCATCACCATCAATAGTATATTAAAAATAAATAAATTAAAAAATTAATTAACAAATTATGTTGATTCAAAAAAGAGGGAGATTAAATAAAAATTGAATTCTTTGCACAAATAGAAAATAAATTTAAATTCTGTATTTTATATTGACCAAATAAAAGAAAAGTTAATTTAATTACTGTATTTTATTTGATTTACAAAAATCTTTTATAAGTTAGAATAATAATCAAATATTTATTAATATAAGTTCTGCCATCAAAAGCTATGCTGAGCCCTTGAAGTATGAAATAAGTGACATTTTATTGTCGCGCCCTGTCTTTCAGGATTCCCACATTCATAGGGTAACGTTGGATGTGGTGATTGAGGATGAATAGGTGCAATAATAATATTACACTATAACCATTCATTGCAGAATCCTTACCTGGTGGAGGCTACAAATGGTAAAGGCGCACTCCTTTAACTATATTCAATCATTAAAAATAGTGGAGGATCACTAAAAAAGATATTGATGCTATCATTACAAATGATGGATGTAATCATTACAAAAGACAATCTTATTTGTATAGGTGATGGTGTATCCATTTGATGTACCATAATAAGACTTGTTGTCACATCAAGGTGCAGAAGAAGAAGCAGAAGAAGAAGAAAAAGAAGGTGGAGGAGGATGAGAAGAAGAAAGAAGAGGAGGAGGAGGTGGAGGAGAAGCGATGAAGAAGAAGGGGAGGAAGAAGAACACTCAACATTGTCAGAACAGGCTCTGCGAATTTTGAAGCATAGAATATTAATTCGAACGGATAAGTAGTATTTTTGTTTATTATTATTAGTATTTATAATATCTTAATAATTTACATCATTAACTTGTCTAATATAAGTTAAAGTATTTAAATAAAAAGTCAAATTCTATTTTCGAGGTTAGGTGTACCGATATTGATAAATTTTCTTGTAATTAAATAGTCTCAAGTTGACAATTGTAATAAATTAAGTAATATTTCATTAAACATTTAACTAAAATCAATTGAAAACAATTTTTAGCTAGGAAAATGAGTCCAAACAAGGCATCTAAATCTAATTGTTTAACTAAAACTCAGGTAGCTACGCGATCTCAGCAATTATTAACAAAAAAATCTCCAACAGCTCTTAAAGCTACTGTAGATGTAGAAGAAAAGGTTGCTAAACTATTGAGTGATCACACCAAATTGAAAACAAAATTAGAAACATCACTAAAAAATTCTGAGGAAGAACGAATAGGGTTAGTGGATCACATAAAATCTCTGGAAGTTATTGTAAAATTGCAGCAGGAAGACCATAAAACTGAAATACTAAATCTCACGAGTCAATGTAGGTCTATGTCAGAGGAAATCGAAATATTAAAATCAAAAATAAACTTGGCTAATGTAAGATCTGAACCTCTGATCAATACAAAAAAAGTAGAACTTAAATCAAATGGGGAAAAAATAAATAGAAATGGTCAAACAAAAACGTATAGTCAGGTTTTGCAAACAGCAACCAAAACTAAAGTAAGGGCAAATAACGATAGGAAAGGTAGAGTACTGCTCTTGACATCCAGTCATGGACGAGACTGTAGTGACCTACTAAATAAAAGATTAAAAAATAAGTATGAAGTTCAGAGCTTTTTCAAACCAAGTGCCCCTATAAACGCAATCGTAGAGTCAGCACAGGAACAAACTATAAAGATTTTGGAAAAAACGATTTTCTAATAGTACTGGGTGGCTCAAACAATGTAAATGAACCTAATCTAAAACATCTTCCTGAAATAAATGAAAAAATTAAAGAGATTGTGCCACTCAGCCAAAAAACTAATGTAATAATAAGTACAATTCCGTATAGGTTTGATAGGCCAGAGCTAAATGAAGCCATTAAGTCAACAAATAAATCAATTCATAATACAATCAACAGCCTAAAAAATAAGAATTCTAAGCAGTTGGGGATTTGTTTTCTAAATGAAAGGCTGAAAAAACAAAACTTCACTAATCATGGTCTACATCTAAATCAATCTGGCAAAGTAATATTTTGTAATAGGCTGGCAGAGCTGATTGAAAGTCGTTTGCAATCTACTGTCAATAATTCTCCTAAACAATCATCTAACGAACCTTTTTTAGTAAAGTGGCTCAAAACCGGGAAGGGAAACTAGTTTCAGATGATAAATTCATATCTTCAATTGTATTAAAAGACGTTAATCGATCAAAAAATCAGGATAGCATTAGTGGAAGGAACTCTTGTAGCAATCTGATAGGCTCTCAAGATTCTAAGAGATTAAGTAAATCTACTTCAATATGCAAAAGCAACGATAAAGTAATAAGGGATGATAGGGAAGTACCGGTACTCACTGTGTTCCATCAGAATATTCAATACATTCGTAACAAAATAGATAGAATCGAAGTATTTTTTAAAGAAGAGGCTCCTGATATAGCTATTTTCACAGAGCATGGTTTAAAAGAAGATGAATTGTTACAACTTAATATTCCAAACTATTCATTGAAAACGTCGTATTGCAGGACATCTCATCGAAGTGGGGAAGTAGCTATCTTCACTAAAAATGCTAAGAATATGCAAACATTTAATTTAGAATATGTAGAGAAATTTGCTGTGGAAATGGATTTAGAAGTTACCGGTTTGAGAGTAAAAATCGACAATAATTTCGAAGTAGCGGTGTTAGGTATTTACAGGTCACCAAATGGGGAATGGAACAATTTTTGTGAACTATTCAATAGGCTTTTAGAGATTACTACTACTCGTTTTACAAACGTTATTGTAGCGGGAGATTTCAATACAGACTTTGCAACACAGAATAAAATGACAGAAGATTTAAAGGATATTATATGCATGAATAACTTGGAAATAAAAGTTCATGAATATACCAGAGTCACAAGAACATCACAAACAATAATTGATAACATCCTTACTAATATAGATTACTCTAAAACAAGATTAGGCGGCTCGGAACTATCTGATCATGACTATCAAATCTTAGAGGTGGGGTTGCAAGGTCATAAATCAATTAAAAAGAGTAGAGTAATGAAAGAAATTCAACAATGTGAACAGGGGAATATCGATTGTTTGAAGCAGAATCTGCTACAAGAAAACTGGAGTAGGGTTTACAATAGCAATAGTTTAAATGACAAATATGATAGTTTCATTAATATTTTAAGGTTTCATATTACTATGAGTTGTCCAGTTATAAAAGTCCCTGTAAAGAACAAATTAGACAAGATTGAAGAGTGGATAACTGATGATATCCTTGCAGAAAGAAATAGGGTTAAAGATGCATATGATGAATTCAAACTATCTACAAATATGTTAAGTGAAGATAATTACAAAGCTCTAAAGAAAAATTATACAAGAGAAGTGAAAAGAGCGAAATGTAAGAAAACAGCTGAAATTTTGAATAATAGTGTGTACTTTAACACAGCAGTGTGGGATGTAATAAACAAAAATAGGCAAGTAGCTCATGTAGATGCTTATACTAGTGTCCCCAGAATAATTAACGAAAATAACAAATATATTGATGATAGTGTAGACATTTGTGATTTCTTTAACAGATATTATCAACTGGTTGCTAAGGATCTTCAAAAATCTCTTAATACAGGTATTAGTGATGCAAACATGAGGAATACTGAGGGGATTCAGAACGAATTAAAATTCCACCCAGTATGCCAAGACGAGTTGTCAAATATCATTGATAGTTTAAATAATAAAAAAACTGTAGGAATGGATGGGGTATCCAGTAAAATTCTGAAAGAATGTAAAGATCAATTGTTAGACCCTTTGATTCATCTGATCAATCATTCATTAGAACAAGGTGTTTTTCCAGATAACTTAAAAGAGGGGAAGATCTTGCCAATCTTCAAAAGTGGTGATAGAGAAAAGGTAGAAAACTATAGGCCCATTAGTATTTTAAATGTAATAAGTAAAAGTTTTGAAAGAGTAGTTCTAAATAGGTTACTTCTGCACCTTCAAGAAGCTAACTTTATCTGTGATGAACAGCATGGCTTCCAGAAAGGGAGATCAACAAAGACAGCCATAGTTTCTCTAGTTGAAAAACTAATAGATATAATAGATTCAGGTGATAAAGCTACTGCAATCTTCTTAGATCTGTCAAAGGCATTTGATTGTGTTAATCATAGAACTTTATTGGAAATACTGCAAAATGTAGGTGTAAATGGGGTTGAACTGAAATGGTTTGAATCATATCTTATTGGGAGAAAACAATGTGTAGAACTAACTGCAGTAGTTGGTAATAGTATAGTAAAGAATAAATCTAATAAATTAGAGGTGCAAGCTGGAGTGCCTCAGGGGTCAATACTAGGTCCATTGCTTTTTTTGTTATATGTCAACCTTTTACCTAAAGAATTAATTAGTGGTAGAGCCCTCTTATTTGCTGATGATACATCACTCATTTTCAGCAATTCCATTCTAGATAATTTAGAAATAAGTGCCCATATAGGTGTGCAGTCCATTGTTCAATTTTTAAATCAGTTGAAATTAACTATAAATAGTAAAAAATGCCAATACCTTCAATTCAAAAACAAACATAATTTAAATGAAGATAGGGCTATAAACGTATTTGTAAACGATAATCAATTAGACCAGGAAGAAAAAATTGCATTTCTAGGAGTTATGTTGGATAGACGATTGACCTGGACTCCATACATTGAGAAAATATGTAGTAAAATTCCATCTGGGGTATTTGTCCTGCGACAGCTCGCTAGATTGAATGACAAAAAGTTACTTTTTACAGCTTACCATGGGCTCTTACTGTCACATATTAGGTATGCTATCTTAGTATGGGGTAATTCATCAAAACAAAATCTTGATAGGGTGTTTAAGATCCAAAAGAAAGCGGTTAGGTGTATAGAAAGAGTAAATAGATTAGATTCATGTAGGCCGTTGTTCAAGAGACTTGGTCTCCTAACTGTACCCTGCTTATATGTGTATGAAGCTACTTTATATGTAAAAACGAATGATATTAACCAAAATCTTGATATACATGATTATAATACAAGAAGCCGAGGAGATTATCACTTGGTGAGTCACAATAGTAGCTTATTCAAACAAAAACCTAGTTATATTGGTAGGAAATTCTACAACAAGCTACCGCAGTTTTTGAAGAGTCTTGAAAATATAGAAATATTTAAAAAACAATTGAAGAAATATTTAGTTGATAAAGCTTTTTATAGTGTACAAGAGTTCCTTTCACATCAAAATTAAGCCTCACCTCAACTAATTGAAGTAATTATGGTATCTAGTGTATAATATTGTTGATCTGACTTGTCTTATACTCCGTAACTGGAGTCTCCAAGACGTAATCTACAAAAAAAAAAAAAAAAAAGAAGAAGAATGGGAGGAAGAAGAAGAAGAAGGGGAGGAAAAAGAAGGAAAAGAATAAGGGAAAGAAAAAGCCAATAACAATAGGGTGGTGTGGAATTTGTGTGAATCAACTGAATCACAATTACAATGAAGGGCCTACTCCTGGCTTTTGGGGTTTTGAGGTTGATGGTAGGGGGATCGGTAGTGCAAGGTGCACCCCGTAAGGGCTCAAGGAACAGAAGAATGGCCCTTGAGACAGCGATAAAGTACGAATAAAATCCCTTGGCCTTTGTTGAGCGCCCTTTCCCGTACTAAACTCAGCCTAATCTTGGTTAACGTCCTCGTGCACTTTTTCATTCACAACTAACCTTTCGCTTACTCCTTACCTAACCTCACCTGTCTTAAGAAAATATGAAGAGGAGTCTTGCTCAATATCTCATGAAAATTTGATTGATTTATTTATTGAATACTAGTAGTTTACTCGTGCTTTGCAACGGGATGAAAGAAATATTTTTTAAATTAAACATGCGATTAATGGATTATAACCCCAATGATAATACAATCCCAAAAAAATTTATATAAGAGCTGCAATAATGATACGAAACAAATGTGCTGCTTTGACTTGTAACTTGAAGTTTATTTGCATCATTTTGATGCACCATGTATCAGCTGTTATAGGAGCTTCCTGCATCTAAATACATTTAAAAAAAGTAATAGTGCCCATAAGTGCGATTTCAACATTAATTTTGAAAATTCTGAAAGGAAAATAAAAAGTCGGACTTCAAGGTGCACTGAATCGAGTTGAGAGGAAGCTATGTGCCAAATTTAGTGTTCCAAACCAACTCTGTTTTTGTGAAATCCGCACGACTGACAAGTTACCAGCTCTTGAAAGACAGGTTGATGTAATCAGATAAAGACAATAATCACAATAATCATAATTACATAATTATCTTATTTTTACTACATGATTTTTGTAATAGCTACATAATATTTGCAAAATAGATCCCTCTACTTCAGCATGTTTTTAATAGAATAAAACAAAAATCATTGCTGTCTGGATGCATGTACAAGGAAATGAAACGTTGCCGTACCTTGGAAGTTTAAACCTTACAGTACCTCTAATTTATAATAAAAAGAAACAAATTATTTGGTGAGATTGATTTTTTGGTTTGTAAGAGGAAAACTATTACAAAACTTGCAAATAATGTTTTCAAAGAACTTTATTTGACAAATATAGGACAGTATTTTTCAAATATTACGCCAAATATACGTCAATGTACAGTAGGATTCAACTTTTTAGAATTCCATTCAATTTCTGTGAGGTGATGAAATAATGAATAATAAGACGAAATTGTCACAAACACATTTATTAAAACTTCGAGAAACTAGTTTCGGTTGTTACAACATTATCAATCTCAATCAAACTGAAAACTGAAGTACAGAGAAGCCTTATATATACTGTGCATGGAATGATACTATTGGCTTAGAGGGAAAGAGGCTGACCTTAATCGGACGTTGTGATTGGTTGTCAAGTCACGCCCCCTGGTGGGAGGAGTAACAAGCAAAAATACGAGTCAAATCAATAACTAAACACTGTGAGAATCAAGAAAGTAACAAAAAATTGTAATAAGGCTAGAATTTAATCAAACTAAAATTAAAAATTTTCTTAAAATTAGAAGCTCACTGAAGTGCAATCAAGGTCAACTGAGAAATACACATAAGAACTGCTTTTTAAAAATAAGCTGGAATTATAATGAAACCAAGTTAGTTGTATTGAATTGGTTAAAATAAATTTGGTCATTTAAATTAGTTATGGAATCGTTTTTTACCAACTTAGTTATCTCCAAAGCTTCTAAAATGTTCAATTGTCTGCCTTTGCCAATCAAATGCAGAAATTCAACATTTTCTTCAGCCTTGAATTTGTGTCCATTATTAATGAGATGTTCTGCAAAATTTGAATCTCCTTTTTGGGTTTTCCAATCCCTGATATGTTCATTTACCCTACATTTGAAACTTCTACCAGTCTGACCTACATAACAAGCATTACAATCATCGCAATTCAATTTATAAACCCCACTTTTATCCCAGATATCAATTTTGTCTTTACTACGCCCAAATAAGCTCTTTAAAATTGGTTTGGTTTGAAAAGCTACATCAAAACCGTTCTTTTTCAGTTGTTTTCCTAATTTATCAGAAACTGGGCCAAGGTAAGACACCGTTATCCATGACCCATAACTTCTCTATTTTTAGAAAAGTAACTCATACCGATGTAATCATACCTCACCACTCATGTCACCCAATATTGCACAAACTTGCAGCTTTCAATAGTATGATTTATAGAGCTTTAACCATTCCAACGAGCAATCATCACTTTGAAAAAGAGATTAGTACGATTAAACAGATAGCTATTACAAATGGATATGAGGAAATCATTGTCAATAAAATCTTAAATAAAATAAATATGAGACTAGCAGTCAGTACTAGCATTACTGTAACTGAAACTGGGGAAAGGTCATGGATAACGGTGTCTTACCTTGGCCCAGTTTCTGATAAATTAGGAAAACAACTGAAAAAGAACGGTTTTGATGTAGCTTTTCAAACCAAACCAATTTTAAAGAGCTTATTTGGGCGTAGTAAAGACAAAATTGATATCTGGGATAAAAGTGGGGTTTATAAATTGAATTGCGATGATTGTAATGCTTGTTATGTAGGTCAGACTGGTAGAAGTTTCAAATGTAGGGTAAATGAACATATCAGGGATTGGAAAACCCAAAAAGGAGATTCAAATTTTGCAGAACATCTCATTAATAATGGACACAAATTCAAGGCTGAAGAAAATGTTGAATTTCTGCATTTGATTGGCAAAGGCAGACAATTGAACATTTTAGAAGCTTTGGAGATAACTAAGTTGGTAAAAAACGATTCCATAACTAATTTAAATGACCAAATTTATTTTAACCAATTCAATACAACTAACTTGGTTTCATTATAATTCCAGCTTATTTTTAAAAAGCAGTTCTTATGTGTATTTCTCAGTTGACCTTGATTGCACTTCAGTGAGCTTCTAAATTTAAGAAAATTTTTAATTTTAGTTTGATTAAATTCTAGCCTTATTACAATTTTTTGTTACTTTCTTGATTCTCACAGTGTTTAGTTATTGATTTGACTCGTATTTTTGCTTGTTACTCCTCCCACCAGGGGGCGTGACTTGACAACCAATCACAACGTCCGATTAAGGTCAGCCTCTTTCCCTCTTAGCCAATAGTATCATTCCATGCACAGTACATATAATGCTTCTCTGTACTTCAGTTTTCAGTTTGATTGAGATTGATAATGGTGTAACAACCGAAACTAGTTTCTCGAAGTTTTAATAAATGTGTTTGTGACAATTTCGTCTTATTATTCATTATGGATACCTTCCACAATATCACCTTCGCCATTACTAAGAAAGGTGATGAAATCCTTGTGAGATATAAATTCCTTATATCTAATCATAGATTTAAATTATTATTTATTGCATTCCTAGTACACGGCAACTGGACCTTTCTCTTTTATTTCTATTCCGTTTCTACTCACAGTAAAAATATCCACATTGAAACTTTTATCCATACATATTCTTATCACATTGAATGATACATTATTGTAATTAATATATTGTAATTGTATTGAATCAATCATTTCAATATAATGTTACTATAACTCAGTGCTCCGTGATATTCACTCAGATCTTCCAATTAATAAAATATACTCATAATTTCACTTGTTAGTTGAAAAAAGCTTCATGGAAACACTCAATTTAATTGCACAAATAAGCTGCTTTCATTGCAAATATTTCCGTATTTGAATGGAAATATAATTTTGTGATGAATACTACAGCAGCCAAACTGTACTTCATCAAATGAGATGTCAACAACTACATTTTACAATAATTATACAATTATTTTACTGTCAAATGAAATTATTTTGAAATCGATTGGAAAATATCCAAAATATTAATTATTTATAATTGAACTGAATTTGAATTAACTGAAAAGCTGGGCACCACACAGGTTTCATTACAACCTGTAGAATAACAGTTAAAATTTCCAATTATTAATCAAATTCTTGTCCAATTTCCAATAATTGAATTGAACGGGTTACAATGAATATTACACATTAGCAATCAGAAACAGGAATTGCGTAATAATTAACTGGGAAATGGAGTCTGCAAAGATTCCAATTTCCATGTTTCGAGCTATATTAGGAAACAATGATAAATGAGTAACAGAATTTTCCAGGCATGAAAACATTAATTTCACTTCTCAATCTACATATAGAAGCTTTATTACTCCTAATAACTGCTGTTGTTTCTCATAATCCTGCATAGGGCGCAATTTCAATGAAGCAATTACCTCAAAAATGTTCATGTAAATATCCCTTATTCCTGGGTTTCCCGGTTGTTTTTGTAAAAATAAATAAATTTACAAAGATTTGAACCCTTGTGGCTGCATCATTTTTACATGAGTGTCAAGCCATATGAATGAGTAGTGCAATTTTTCTCACATTGGAAAATTGGAGATGAAAACTACACGTTGGCTATTTTCCTTTTCTTCATTCATACAAGGAAATTTCTTCTGACACCATTATGACGAAACTGTTTTTCAAACTAATGATAAGGAAGTCTGGCAACACTGCAACCTGGTGGGAATATTTCATGAGTGGCGGCAACATGTATAACGAATACAGAAATATCCCACTCCTGCTACAGACTTTTCCTAAAACTTGATATTGTGAGTTTTGAGGTTTTCGTTCTAGTGGCAGGGATACTGGGGGAATACCAGTACTTGTATCCCTTTAAAAATTCATCTCTGAATAATAATGCGATATTTTTCAAAGTTTTCCCACGTTTGCAAGCCGGGAAAGCCTGCATGAAATGGGACTTTGGCAGAAAGTTGTAACTTTATTAGTTTAAGTCTTATCGGTTCAACCAATGTACTTTAAATTATGAGTATAAACTCATATGTGTAGTATTCAGAGAGTGTGGTAGTGGTAGTATGTATATCATGTGAAAGTAGTAGTTATAACATAGTAGTAGTATGAGGTGAAAGAATACTGAAGTGAGATGAATTTGCACCTGAAATTTATCTCATTCAATCGTTTTTAAGTAAGTTTTGGATTTAAGAAGTTGTGAAACATCAGAAAACTGATAATTACAATTTGACATTATTTTATTTGTCCGTAATTGAAGTTCATGCATGCTTTACTATGGATATTACCAAGATTTTACAGGGTCTAACAATCTAGCAAACAATTTGGTCTTCTTATTTATATCATTTTCAATTTATTTTATTTTTATTTATACTGCTTCATTTCTATTTTTATGTATATATTTTTCTATTATAAATATACACTTTATTCATAACATAAATTTAACACCCTTATCTCATATTAGAAATGAATGGGATAAATCAATTAAAAATCACTTTGTTCCACAAATAATAGGATAAACATACTTAAAAAAAAGTACACAGTTTTATGAATTTCAAGATTCAATTATTTATACATTAAGACAACAGTTTATTATTTCTATTTATTTATTGACATAATAATACAATGAATGCAAAGATGCAACAGACTTTAAGTACAAAACTGCTCTCTTTGCAAATTTTGATTTCGTTACATCATCCAAAACTTTGAGTTTAGTTCATTAAGAAAAAATTAGATTCACAGAAAACTTCACTCAAAAAATTAATTTGTTTCATTTCACTCGAAGCTATAGATTACTATAAAGCTATTATTTATATAATGGGAATGGAAATGAGCTTGTGCAAAGGCTCAAAAATTCCGAAATACAATTATAGCGATTCAAAAATGATCTACTGTACGGCATCATAAATATATTAAGTTCTATTTAAGCCGCGTCTCCACCAACCGAACATGCTCGGCGAACAGTGTTCGCTGGAATTATCTGATGTCGTCGAACATGGTTTGGTGTTGGTTTGGTGTGGACGCCTTCTCGAACATTATGATCGGTGTGGTGGGAATAGTGGCAGGAACCTGTTGTTGGTCGTCACTGTTCGCTCATAGACTGAACATTTCAATTGAACTCACGAACATGTTCGGTGACCCATATGTTTAATGTTTGTCTTTTTTTTGTATTCGCCAACAATGTTCGGCAGACATGTTCGGTTAGGCTCCGGCTCCACATGCAGCATTTTACTGCCTGTTTCCGCCGGTATTATACTGCTAGAAATAGATCCCATTGTAGGGAATGGAAGGTGGCTAGACGCGCAGTAATTAGCCGGCAGCAGTAGAAAAGACGGAACAGTATCGAGGTCATGCGGCGAGGGAATAGAACTGGTTCCATTTTTCGAGCAGTAGATTGACGCGTGTCAGTGGCTACACAGGCAGTTAATTTACTGGTTAATTGTCTAGCAGCATTCTGTAATTTGTGTTTATTTTGTGTGTATTTTTTTACGATTGAAGTGTGGTCACCTTTAATAGCGGATTCTCGTTTGACATCTCGTCATCATTGATAAAAATTTAAAGATATCAAGCAAGTTAATAAAAATCATAGTTCTTTTAAAAAAAAATTACATTTCTAACTAAAAACGTTATAGTTGAAATTGATGAAAGGATAGGTCATGGTCTTTTAGTCACTAAGTGAAATGGGTGATTTTTTTCATAAGGAATTTCTGAATAATATATAGTTAATAGAATAGTAAATACATAAGCTTGAATAAATGCTACTGATAACTCAAATATTATTAAAACAATTTGAATAATAAAAATAAATGGTAATGTAATTAGTTCATTAATATTACCTAATAGTGTTATTAATAAGTGTCCTGCAATTATATTAGCTGAAAGTCGTACACTTAAGGAGATTGGTCCAACGAACCCATAAGGCCAATAGAAGGGGCGTATGCACTAGCGTAGCATACAGGAGGTGAAGCCGTCTGCCATCCATGTAGTGGATAGAAAGACGAAATCGTGTTTTCAAGAGCAGAAAATTTCAATGCGCGCTCTCCAAATAAACTGCAGTTTAACACACTTAGGATTAAGATATAACTTTCAAACTTGGCATGAGTATAGACAATTAGTTTCTGAAGATAACAGTGGCATTATAAAAGTTAATAGTTACCTCTATAAATTTTAATTAGTTGTTTAAAGTTATAATTTTTGTCCGAGTTTCAAACATGACATAAAAAAGTGAGTCGGCTACCAAAATTTTCATCTTTTGGGTAGAGATGTGATCAAAGCGAGAAAGTTGTACAGAAATAACTGAATTTTTTTTTCATGATTTTTATTTTAAAATACGACCTATACTTTGGATACAATGTTAGGTTGAAGTGCGATCGGGATGGCGCGCTGTCGTCAGCCGGCTTGTGCATCCAGAACCACAAAGCCAATTCATCATTAACTTTTCATGTGAAATTTAACGACATGCAGTCAAATATTTGTTAAGAATAAGTATAATAAGAGTTATTATACTTATTCTTAACAAATATTTGACTGCATGTCGTTAAATTTCACATGAAAAGTTAATATTAACAACGCAGTTCGTCATGGAACATGAAATCCAGGAATCCAATTCATCACTTATTTCTTGTGTTTGATTCAATACTTCCTTGAAGGTTTATTATTGTAATGTAATAATATTATAGTTAGATTGTTTTTAGGAAATTATTGATTAAATTAGTCTAACCTTCAATTCTTTCCATTATGAACGCAAATGAACAAGATCCAAATAGGAAAATGTTGATTAGAACAATTTTTTATTTCATTTTATTAATCATATGTTGAGCATTATATCCTGTACAATATAAACATGAGCCAATATTCTTAAAATATAAAGTCATCTCCATTAAAATACATAATACATACAATATAACTCAGTTTTAATATGAGTTATTATAGAAATAAATGTCACAACTTTTTTAATTTCTCTACTATGCTGTTACACAATGAAATTACAAAATTAAAATTCATCTTTAAAGTCATGTAACTAAATTGAATCGTATAAATCAATGACTACAAAACGTTGAACGTTTACTTACTTTGTCTAATGGGGAAATAGCCTATTGTGAAGACCCTACTTTCGCTATCCAGAATGATATAACTTCTATATGGGCGCCAACCAGATCAACTTTGGGTTGATAAAAAAAAGTATTCTTCAAGCACTCGTGAAGACACTGAGTATTGTGCTATGTGTTAGAGAAAGAGACTATTCTATTCATAGAAATTATGAGTGAGAATGTCAAACAACATTAAGATTATTAATTATTATTGTTGTGACTAGACAGGGATAACAAAAGACAATAATTATGATAGTGTTTTTGTGATGTCTTTTATGATCGCTGTGACTAGATTTGCAAAGTAAATACATTATCCAGTTCAATTCAGCTTTTTGTTTTCTCTTTCTCCTACTGTTCTATTTCATGTTCAGTAAAAGGATGTGGCAGTCAAATGACAGATATTAATGATATAATGACGGATATAATATAGGAAGGTATGTGAAAAAATGTCACTCCATTAGAAAATTAACTATTTTTCGAGTAAAGTTTGAGTAATCCTTGTTAACAAAATTCATCACAGAATGCCTCTACTCACAATTAAAATTTCAGAATTAGATCAACTGAGAAATTACATTTCTATAATTTATCCGTCTCAAGAATGAGCAATTCATATTATGAAGAAACAGGCTGGCGATGTAATGCGTGCCATACTGGTAATAGCAAAAACCGGCTTATCAAGCGCTCGCCACTTGGGGAGTCATCCCTGCGCCGCCATATTTGTAGTGGACGAGCGCCTAACAAGTGGCTTCACCTCGGCGACAAGAAGCCCCTTCTATTGGTCTTATGTGTTCGCTGGATTGGTCGAATTAAGTTACTTAATGATTCAACTAAAATTATGAACGGTGCAATTAATGGTGGTGTATTTAATGATAATAGATGGGCAAATATTAAGTTTGTAAATTTTATTCATCTAAATGATATTATTGAAATTTATATAGGTAATCCTAAAGCAATTGAAATAGAAAAATGACTTGTTGGTGTAAATACATATGGTACTAACCCAATAATATTTATAATTAAAATAACAGTAAATATAGATTGTAAATTTAAAATAACTTGTTTATTAAAATAAATAAATTTTATTTCTTTCTCAATGAAGTTATTAATAATAATTTTAATTATGGAATTTCGTGATTCAATTAATCAAAACTTATTTGGTATAATGATTAAAATTAAAATTAATGAAATTCAATTAATTTGTTTAAGGGAAGTAGTTCTTGGATCAAATGATGAAAATTAATTAGTTACAATTTTTTTTCAAAAAAGATTGTTACTTTAATAAATTTAATTATTAAATTTGAAATTAGAATTAGTGAAAATCATGAACATGGGGATATTTGTGGTATAAAGAAATACTATAGTGTAATTTTAATTTGACATATTAATGTTTTAATTAAACTAACTTCTCCATTAAGGGTATTTTTTAACTTTCCGTAAATTGGTTTAAGAGACCATTACTTAACTCAGTCACTTAATGGAGATTAAATTAATCAATTCATTTAATAAATTTATTTAATTTAATTGCTTCAAGTATAATAGGTATAAATCTGTGGTTTATTCCACAAATTTATGAATAGTTACTCCCCCCCACATTCAACCAGAATGATACTTTTTATTTGCCTACGCAATTTTACGTTCTATCCCTAATAAATTGGGGGGAGTAGTAGCTTTATTAATATCAGTTATTATTATTTTAACATTACCACTTTCTTTTAACTTAAAATTTAAAAGTTCAAGTATATATATTTCAAAAAAAATTTATTCAATTTATTTTGTTCAACATTTTTTTTATTACCCTGAATCGGTGCTAAACCAGTTGAACCACCTTACATTGAAGTTGGACAAATTCTTACATTTATTTATTTCAGATATTTTTTTGTAACTCCATTAATATATAAATTAAATAAATAAGTTAAACCTAATGATATGTCTTGAAAAAAATATATTAAAATTAAATTTTTATTAACTTTACGAAATTAGATGTATCTAATGAACTAAAATTACTAACATTAAAAAAAAATAATGTAAACTGACAGGTAAATAAATTTTTCAACATATTATTATTAATTTATCATAACGAAATCGAGGAAAAGAACCACGAATTCAAATAAAAGAAAAGTTTAAAATAAAAACCCTAAAAAAGAAAACTGGTTTTATAAAATCTCCCCCTCATTTTCGATGAAAATTCACAAACAACTTGCACAACTGGGAAAAAACAATCAACTTGCCCGTGCCGAGCTGCTTTATGCTGCTTTAACAAGTGCGGCGCTTGATGGCAGGTATTTTACTGCATATATTGAGCAGTATATTAACTGCGCGTGAAGCCACCACCAAGCAGCTTATTATCGGCAGTATAATACCGGCGGAAACAGGCAGTAAAATGCTGCATGTGGAGCCGGAGCTGTAGACCAGGGGTAGGCTGTAGGCTGTAGACCAGGGGTGCACAACCTTTTTGTTGCAGTAGGCCAATTTCAATTACTGATTTTCGGAGCCGGGCCGCAGGAATAAACTATATTAAATAAAGTTTATACTGTACATGATACGATGAAGAGCAGAATAGTGTACTAGAACTTTACATAGCCTACATACCTGTCATACAAGGTTATCCACAATTCTCCATCATTATGTTGTTGCAATGTTGATCAATGTTAGTTAAATTTATACTTCACATGGATTCGAAATATATTCGCACACACACTTTTATTAAACATTTGAGTTTTTACTCAGATGATTAACTGAGTTGAAAAGAAAACTAAAATTGTATTATTTGTTCTTGTAGAATAGATAAAAAGGTGTTTTAATTTGAAGATGTAAGAATAAAATAACTGACAATAGCTAGAGAGAATAACTGTAAAAAATCTATACTTTATTCGGAGATTTGACACTGTTTTCTGTTGATAGTTTTTCAGTGTCTATTTCAATGTTTGTGGTTGCTATTTGCAAAGTTGATTCTAAGTGACCATCTATTAACCACGTAAGAGCTTTAGATTTGACAGTTTTCATTAGTGAAAAAGCATGCTCACAAATACATGTACTACCAAACAAACATGGAAGTTTTAGAAAAACTTCTCGCAGATTAACCATTTCTCGAGGTAAGTAATTTTTGTAGAACTCTAATTTGGGACTTCACCAAATTTCAACTTTAGCTGGATCATGTGCTGAAGATCAATCAGTTCCATTTGAATATTTTCTGGTGCATTCATACAATCAACACTGAATGGTGATGCGTAGATTTCAAATAACTTTTCAAATTAATTTTTGCCTTGAAATCTGATCTCAAAACCACTTGAGAAAATTGGAAATTTGGAAATTTTCAATATAGGTCGACATATCTTCCACTCGACGACCAATTGTCGTTTTCTGCTTAGGCTAATTTTGGAGACTAATAGCTTTTTATCCGGATAGAAAAATATCACCATCTGCAAAAGGTTTTAAATGTCTCGTTAGTATTTTTGAAATTCAAAACTGGCTTTGACTACTGATTCCAAATTTTTCACTGGCGTTTTGAACATGTTTTGTTGATTCGTTAATTTATTTTTCAAATCGTTTATTTTATCTTTTCTCAGTTGTCCTGTAAAATGGTTTTATTGTTTTAAATGCTTAGATTCGTAATGTCTTTTTAAATTATGATATTTCATAACACCAACAGTTTCTTGGCAAATTAGACATGTTGCCTTATCTTGATATTGAATAAAAAATATACACAGTACGTATTCTCTTCGGTAAAATTCTGATTTAACTATACATCCGGTCCTTAACAAATGATAGAACATTATCTTATCTGTATCTTATCGCAACAACAAAAATGTAAAAATAGATACAATTAGTATTTCCTTTTACTAAATTCGAATAAAAGTTTAGAGCGGGTCAAGGGCCGCGGGTTGTGCACCCCTGATGTAGACTATCAATGAAAAGTCTCTAGGCCTAGCTGGTCTTCGAATATAGGTACAAATGAAATTGGGATTATTAACAGCCGATAAACAAAGTAAAATATTGTTGTGGCCAAAGTCTTATTGTAAATGAATGAATTATTAATTCTAGAGTTATCATGGAACACATAATAACGTTTGAAGCAGAAAAGACCAGCTCGCTCATTGAAGCTTCCACGCAGAGTTACACTGAATTTCAACTATACTAGAAGTAGAAACATTTCTGCCTTGAACAAGACATGAAAAAGGTTAGAATATATATCATTTCTCGAATGTATCGTTACATTTTTCCTTATCGAATTTGACAGTTCAATTTTCTGATCAATGTATTGTTGCTTCAGAAACTGTGGAATTCAGCCACAGCATTTCTGTTCATTTTTCTTTTGCATATTTATTCATACATCTCTATTCCAATATTCTACTTTTTCTCTTTTTTATCTACTGGAAGAAATAATTCTATGCACGACTAAACATTTTTCTAATAAGTCATTCTTACTCTGAGATTCAGTGCTTCAATCTAAAAGTCCTATAAATACTGACAATGCTATCATAATCAATAATGGGTATTGTGATGAAGTTATAAATGTACAATGAATTTATGCGATTATGCTTATAATTTTTCCAACAGTTTTGATACATTAGAGAAATAGATTTCTCTATTTGAACTTTTTTTAATAATACAATACTCTGACACCATACCTGAGCCAGCCAGATTACATGACATTATTATCATTGGAATACAGTACCTAAAAATAAAATCATAAAATTAAATTATTGTTCTCTAGTTGCATGTGCTACTGCATAAAACAGTGCCATACCTTGGATATTCAAACCTCATCCACAGCATTTCATATCCAGGTTTATAATTTAAAAAAATTCAGTAGAACATTTTATTTGTATATACAAAATCTTATTTCTTGGTTTATATGGAGAGAGTAAGCTTTATTATCATTTACCCAGTGGTTCGGTACCCACCTAAAATAGGTCCATCATGTTTCCCACTACAAGGCTCAAACGGTGAGATGGAACTTCCCGCTAGGGTCTCACTACCAATAAAAGTCTTCTACGCTTATTACTATAATAATAATAATAATAATAATAATCTTTCTTTCTTTCTTTATTTTTTATTATCTCACTTTTACATGACAAAATCAATGATATAAGTACAGTATACAGATACAAGCATAATTTATACATATATTGTGAGAATAGTATTAGAATAGTAAATTCAATCATCTGTATTCTGGTGGCTACCCTATGAAGCTAATTTTAGCTTTTATTAGGGGTTTATATCAAATTATTTTTTTGTTTATTTTGTTTTTCTAGACTTATTTCAATTATTATACAACAGTATTGTTTTATGAGGTTCAGTTGTACTTATGGCTACAATTTTTGTAATTTTTTGCTGTTTGTATATTTTGTGTATAATAATTATTATTATTGTTATTATTATTATTATTATGGGAAATTTCTGTGACAAAACTTGAAATTTATCTAAAATTTTAAATTATTTTTGATTTGTTTTAATCACCATTTCGGCACTGAACTATGTTCAATACCATCTTCATTCCAAAAAGATGGTGTTTCTTTACATGTTCTATAATATGAATCAAGACGAGATTCAATATTTTACCATCCCAACAGCAGTTTATTTCTTCTGCATCGTTAGAACCAATAAAAGGAACAGAAAGAGGAAAATGCTGTTAATAAAGGAAAAAAAATAAATAAAAAAGAAGTGGCTGCTAGAATTGTCACCCTAATTGACTTGAACTCCTGGCAGTGTGATGCAAGCAGGTCGTTTCAAAGGCTGATAAGAGTGATAAGCAACAGAGGAAGAGGCAATTTGTTGGACAAAAGTTCACATCATTTGTGTCTGTCTATCTGTATTCTGCTTCACTTGCTTTTGTTAATGTTAAATACAAATAAAAGTTGTATTTCCCGTGTAAAAATTGTTTAGGAATAATATTCTCACCATTCTAAAGCCTTGTATTTTACGCGAATTGAACAGGATGTTGTACAGAGAAATTTACTTTGTAATAATACGTTTTTTATTGGTATATTATTGAACCACTTTCAAATCAAAACAAATCAATTTATCGGGCCATAAAATTTGGATTCAATTCCTAAGACTTTTTCATAAGCTCATCTAAGATGGAGGTCTTATTTCCCAACGTTACCAATCACGGATTTCAAAAATACTGTTCATCATAGCAACTTGTTATGATAATATTCTTATCAAAATAGTGTGTTACAGGAATGAAATTACAGTATTGTTACGGGTTCTATGTCTAAAATAACGCTGGCAACACTTAAATTTATCACTCGCACTTTATTTACACAAATAATTCACAACTCACACTGTTCAGTAATTTCTTACACAAAAATAAGCAATCGGAAACAGATAAAACGATATTGTTCAACTGATAATGAGCTTTCAATAAACTGAACGAAAATCAATCACTAAAAGTTAAAAGGCCGATCTAATATTAAATAATAATAACTGTACAATAAACTGTCCAATAATATTCGAAAAGAATCGTCGAGGAAGAACAATTAACTTATGTAGCACAAGTCTGTAATACAGTAATAGGTAAAAGAATTATCACTATAGAACTGTCAAGAGAATTATCACTTCAGACAACGAAAGTTCATTGCATGGTTTGTAATAGCGCCAACGGGATTTCACTGTCTGTATTAATGGGAACTGTCACTACTGCCACTTATCAACGTAGAACAACAACTTAACTACTTGTTTATCATGACGATTTTCAAACAAGACTGAACTAATTTACAAAAGTGTCCCTCTATTTATATGATTTTCCATAATTGAGATATCTCTGGATTTTTCTATCATCTTCTAAATAAATAAATAAAGAAACTAGCACTTTCTACAATATTCGAAAATATTCCATTAATGTCTAATCAAACAACTAGAACATTCTACAAATTATCAAGTAAACACTATAAAAGTGTCAAAAGCAGAGTAATTAATTGCTTAAAAGTAAACATTTACATAGCAGATAACACCGAGAACCACTGTTTCTTCTTTCTTTCTATTCTCTCCAATTTCATATTCGCTACAGTATCATGGATTGGACAGGCTTCCATGTCTTTAATTCTTCAACGTTGGAAAATGGAGATTAATTTTGTAAATATATCACTAAACCTATTTGATGTTGTAGTTCCTCACTTGATATTTAAACATAAATAATTCAGGAAATCCTGATTTAGTAGGCCTTCAGCCGAGTCTAAGGAAGCATTCCAACAACGCGAAATGGCCACCACACGAATATGTAAGTGCGTGTACTGTGGGTCGTCTGACGATGCTCTTAACATCAGAGTGAAGCGGCCGTTACGCCATAGCGTGAGTCACAATTTCCACTTAAAAGTGTTCTTTAGGGTTTTTAACATATATATATATATTAGTGGAAACAAGATGAATCTTCAACATCTTAATAAGTAAGCTTTGAATTCACTAGTAATGTTTTTTCCAATAACTAGTAGTTCTATGAACAGTAGACCTCACGCCCAAGAATAAGGGTGCTTGCACAAAGGAACATACTCGATGTACTCAATGATATCAAGTTCACTAATGATAAGTGATACATTATTGATTTTCTCTTCATTAAGAAAAATAGAGGAATGGGCAAGGGAAAATATCTAATTTAATTGATTATAATTTATCAAAAATATTTAAAGAATAAATTATATAATTTCTCTTTATGGGTTCTTTGTGACTTTGGTAGCCAATCTATTTTGTGTTGTTTGATGAAAGATTTGTGCAATAATTTTATTTCAATTTGTTGCCAATTGCACACATGTCATATTACGATATAAATATAGTTATACATTTTGCATAATGGATTACATATATAGTTAACTAGTCGTTGGCGAACAAGCTATGCTTGGCTAATGGCGTCAAATATAATACTGGAAAATGTATATTATTGCTATCGTATATGGAAAATTTTGGCAATAAAATAATGAATTTTTACTCATACTGGAGGGATGCATTTCGCTTCTTAGGAGAAGCTTCGTCAGCCTGCCACCAGGGGTCGTGTTGGTGTTGAGGTTAGGATGAGCAATTGAAATTTGCCTTAGATTTGAATTGATTTGATCATGCCTTGTTTATGGTGTTTGAATATTTCATTTTGTTCCAGTGTATTCAGTTGTGGTTTTTATGAAAAGTGTGTAGAATTTCCAAGTTAGTTTTGATGTTTTTGTATGAATGTCCAGTGTTAATTAGGAGATCTTTAAATGTTGAAAGTTTGATGTGTTCTGTATTGATTTTATGAAAGGCCTGTTTGTCCTATTAGAATATTTTAAATATTTATTATCTTAAATATTTGTATTTGGTATTAAATATTTTAAATATTATAAATATTTATATTGTTATTATCAGCACCAGTATAAACTAGGCCTTTACTACCAACAGCCTTACCAAGTTCATCAGGGAAGATGTTGAATATGCTAAAACATGGTCTTGGGGTTTACCATCACTCATGATATTGCTAAACGCACGTTGTCTTGGTCTGGCTTTGCTCTGCCAATGTGAATAGCGAATGATGTTTGTATTAAAGCCAACTAAGCCAACTTGCTGCTTCTCCATATTTAGTTGCCTTCATTTCACTTTGCATACACTGCAAACTGTTCTGTTCTAATACAGTGGCCTAGGCTTTGATCATTGAATTTCCAATGTACAATGTAGATTAGTTGAAAATTCATTGGGATTTACTACTGTATATACCGATCGAAGTGGGTTGTATTTGGAAAGGATTGTGTTTCTGTAATCAGTGAAGGCACTATGAGGGTACATACAGGGATTTTAAACTGTATTGTATGTTAAGTCATTCGTTTGATTGATTTTTTCTGCTTTATGAAGAAGGCATTTCCACCCAAGATGAAAAGGCTCAACTGGTCACGCGTTTCTGGATGGATTCAGCATCTAGGGAGATATTATTTGATATTTATTAGATCAGGTCTTGAAATACCTATGGCAAACACTGTTAAACCAATATGAAGGAGTATCCAGGTACGCGAATCAACGTTTCTCGAAAACCGCTCGACCAAAAAAGTTGAAATTTGGTCACATTCAATCAGTTGAGACCCTAGACGCGTCGTGCTGAAAACAGGTTTAGAAAAGAATCCTAAAAAACCCTCAGAACTGTCACTTTTCATCGTTGCGTTTTCAAGAGCTATACAAAAATTTGAAAAAAAGTTAAGTTTTTGATTTAGAAGCGTACTGAGAACAAAGAGCATAAAATATCAGACTTCACCAAAGAACGTATGATTTTTTTGTTTATTATTTCCATAGCAATGGACCCAGACTAAACTTTTATATAGGCTACTGCCCTGCTGGTGGAACTTCCCCCCCCCCCCAAATAGTTCTATGAAGTCGACGCCGCTGCCTGCTTTTATTCATTTTAAGTTGTATTTCCAGTTTCTATTTTGCCCTTCTATTCCTCATCTTCACTTCTATCCTATTACTTTTATCACATCTACTTCTATAACTTTTATTATTTTCCTTTTATCTTTTCCCAATTTTCTATTTCTTCTATTACCGTACTCGCACTATTTCTGTTCTTCTTCTACAATCTCCTACTCCTGTTCAATAAAATACTGTTCACAATTATTCAATCCAAGTTGACACAGACTGATAATCAGGAGCACTTGCTCGGATAATGTACAAGTGTTTCTCAATGACAGTAATGTCAAGCGTGTTCTCACCAGAAATACTCGTAAGGCGGCTAATTCAGCCAAGTGACTGTTTGCGCTGAAGTTGTCGTTGCCACTGAAAGTTAGTCACATTAATTGCAATACTTGGAAGAGATAGCGCGGAACGCTGATGTGCAAAGAGAGAGAGAGAGATAGAGAGAGTGAGAGAGAGTGAGAGAGTGTGAGAGAGAGTGTGAGAGAGAGTAAGTGAGAGAGAGTAAGAGTGAGAGTGAGGAGTGATAGTGGGGCGAATAATTAAGAACAGACAAGGATAGAGAATAAGAGAGAGATAAATGCAGTGAGAGAGAGTGGTGGAGGGTGTCAGAGCGAGGAGAGAGAGTGGGGAGAGATAGTGGGACGAATAATTAAGGACAGACAAGGATAGAGAATTAGGAACTGATGTAGATGAAGAAAAAGAGAGAATGCCAAGATTCATCACAGCATGGCGTGGCAAGCTCATTGATAAATTCTTGTTAATTAGATTTTAAGTCACCAAATATTTTAGTAGACGATCTGCAAAGAATCTCCGCGTTTGCATTCTGGGCGTTTATTAGCATTCCGTCTGACTAATGCTTTGTATTCTGATTTACAGCAGCGCTTAGACTAAGCTCAGATCAAGCATCTCGATTAATCGGCTGCTTCGTTTCAAGTACGCCTCACATTTACTGCTGAAAACAGAGCGAGATTGGAATGATTTGTTTGTACTGTGAAATGGTTAGGAGTTTACTACGTTTGTCAACAATATCAAAAGATCAAAGTAGAAAAAGACAAAATTGCAGGTTTTGGGCCCAACAAAGGGCTGAATTTGCTATTCATTTTGCTTCTAGAAACGAATTTGTTAATTGAAAAAAGTCCAAGCAAGTTACTAATCAAACAATAAGAATTTGTGGGAACTGGGATATTAACGGGTTGAAAGAGAAAGCAGCAAGATTCTCACTTTCCCAAAAACTTGCAAAATATGTTTGAAACTAAAAAATAGGCCCCCGATTTTATTTCCAGCTTCGACCTCGGGGCCACCAGACAAACCAGAAAAGAAGGTAATACACTTAGAAAAAGGGGTCCTCGAATTAACTTATCGCCCCGGGGTCCCAGAGATCTAGTTGTTTAAAGGTCTCATCAGACAGAACGCGGCCTGGCGCGACGGCCTGACTTTCAATTGTGCTTATTATAATTGTATTGTCCACGACGAACTGACAGCAAACTGCGTCAGGCCGCTTCAGTCTGTGTTGGAACAGTTTGAACGCGACGGCCAGCGGATCACATTCAAATGTACACCAAGAAGCTCATAGAGGAAGTCAGAAAATATGTTCACTAGCCGGCGTTAAGCCGCTCTCTGTCTGACATCCCCAGGCGATTGTATGCGACTGCCTGAACGCGACCTTCTGGCCGCCAGGCTGCGTTCTGTCTGGCGAGGCCTTTAAAGTTTTATTAAACATCTTATGCAATTTATTATATTTTCTATTTGCTTTTATGTATTGTAACTGCATTCTGACTTTGCCTATTCTTTTGTAAGTTTATTAGCAGTAAAGATATATATTATCTGAAAAAAGTTTTTAGAATACATAAAAGTAATTTATACAATTCGTCTCATTTGTACAGTATATAGTTCTATCTTTCTTTGACGATTGATAATATAAAAAAATGTACTTTAACCAGCGTTCTTGAACACAACTTGATATGTTTTGATATGAACAATGTCAAAAGATCAAAGTACTAAAAGTTGAATTCGAGTTTGAGGGTGGGACTCGATTTTAAGATTTTTGCTGACCTTTTATTGTCAGAATCCCTCTTTACCTTCCCAGTAAAGTTGCGGTTCTGTGGTAACCACCCTCGGATGTATTAAAGTTCCATGGAGCAGTAATTTTGTAATTTTGTTTTATATATCTTCTTTAAAAACTCTAATAACTGATAATATACACTTGTAGTGGCACAAAAACTGTCTGCAATATACAAATACAAGATAAAGAAATTATGCTATTTTGATATTTGTCAGGCCCCTAACTATACTTATTTTCTTTATTGTATTTTTCAAAGCATAAAAACTCAAAATAATTTTAAAACTTAATGAATTGTAGTAATTAAATGGAACTCATTTCATTTGCATATATAATATCAGACATGGCTGCCGCGGTTGGCTTGTAAGTAGTTTAAACAGGAGAACAAATTTTTAAGCACTTCTGCAGCATTTGGGGCTGTATATCTGAAATAATGAGGCGAATCTTGTCTTCATTCGTCGCTGGCTTGCCAGTGAAGACCAAGTTTAATGAGATGTCTGGACCTCCCATTTAGACCAGCCAGCCGCGGCAACTATCTATTTCTAATATTATATTCATTATGACAGAAAATTATCTTTCAAATGAAGTGAATTTCATTCCATGACTACAATTTGATAGTTTTTAAATGCACTTTAAAGCTCTACACCTCTAAAACTGTACACTCTTTATTACAGCTTCATCGGAGGCACAACTTTGATGTCTAATCATGTGATAGATTATATTTATTATGGAAGCAGAAAAGTATCTTCCAAATGAAGTCAACTCCGTTTGATTACTTGATTCAACCTTTGGTTGAAATATTTTTAAGTTCTACACCTCTAAAAAATACACTCTTTATTTACTTTGTTTGGAGATACAACTTTGATGTCTAATGTTATATTCATTATAATGACAGAAAATTATCTGTCAAATGAAGTAATTTCATTTTATTACTACAATTCTTTAGTTAAAAAATATATAAAGTCCTACAGTTCTAGAAATACAACCTTTATTTACAGCTGCTTCGAAGGTCCAACTTTGATGTCTAAAATGATATAATTTGCAATGATAACAATTGCAAAAAAATCAATATTGAAAAGTTCAAAAATGTTGACAGCTCCTAGAAACCACCACTTATGATAAGAAACAATAACTAATCATTCACAATATTCATTATAGTAGCAGAAAATTATCTTTCAACTGGAGTCAATTAAATTTCATTAGGTACTACAATTCGTGAGTTTTAAACTCATTTTGAAATTCTCTTCCTCTAAAAACACCATTCAATCACACCTTCCTCAAAGATACAACTTTGATTCTATTCCACGTACTTAGGACCATATTTATGTAAGTTCCTTCAATGTCTCTAGACTCGAGGGACTCTTCAAAAGCATTTGAAATAGAGGAATTTCAAGATTTCTTCGAGTCAAGAGACACTGATGAATATTCATAAATGCGGGCCTTATTCCATCCACATTCAAGGGAAAGCTCCAAGATGAACAAAGATATTATCAGCGGGATTAGGTAACTATGATAATCTCATAATACAAACCCAAGAATCTATTTAGCTGGATTAACTGATATTCTACTTGTTGTATGAAAGACTTTACTACTTTTATTCCAACAATGTTTGCCAGCTTCTTACAAGAATCGGTTACCCATTTGTACATAGTATAGAGCAAAAGCGCACAGCATACCAGGGTAGCGTGTACCACCATACATCAAAAGTAAAAGTTTCTTCAGTTCAAGTTCTCTCATACGATTAAAACCCGGCTTCCAACCCAAGCCCTGGTAGAACCCTTGCTTCACTTGCCAACGTTCTAACAAAGTTTTCCAGTTATGCAATAGATACTGCCTCTAGTCCACAGCCCAGCCAGATAATAGTCTCTATAAATTACAATAAACATACAGCCTGCCTCACTGCACTGGATCGTTTTAATACGAACGAAAGAGACGAAGACAGAAAAAGAAAAAGAAAGAGAGCTTGAGGGAGAAGGATGGAATGAGAGAGAATGTGTGAGAAAGAAGAAAAAAGAAAGAGAAAGAATGAGAAAAATTACAATAAACATACCTGCCTCACTACACTGGACTGCTTTGCTTGGAAAGAAAGAGATGAAGTCAGAGGAAGAGGGAGGAAGATGGAGGAGAGAGTGGAAGTGTGCGTGTATAAGAGAGAAGAGAGTGGGAGAAATTTGGTTGTAAGTCTTTATTCATGAAAACATAGACATTTTGCAAATTTACGAAGATTTCTCTCGAGAGAGAAATAGATAGACAAATTTTGCTTTTGAGTTATTAGAAACAAAGATTTTTTCTCTCTCAAGAGATAGAGGGAATGAGGTGTTTGAGAGGAAGAGAAGGAATGAGAGTGAGAGAGATGGAAAAAAGATTGATTGATTGACTGCCTTTATCATTTACCTGGGAGGGCGAAGTTAGGGCGCAGCCGGCCCTCTCTTACATTTAACCTTCAAAGAAGGAGAGAGAGAAGGAAAGATATATATGTGCGTTCATTAAGTCGCGCATATCCAAAAAAACGAGTCTGGAAATAATTGTAGGTTTTTTATATTATTTCTAGTGGCTACCGCAAGATAGCACCACTGATGTAGACATATCATGCACCACTAATGTGGTATATAAACAACAGATATGTCCATTATTGTGTGTAAAGGTTACAACAGGTCTGCAGTATTGTTTAATTTACGATAAGCTTATCATGTCGTTTTCCCAAGAGCAACGAGTGTTCCTTCTTTAACAGTATTTTACCAGTATTTATCACCTCCAGAATTTTTCCTGTGGGGTTATCATAAAGGAAGGGTTTATAAAAATAGGCCTCACACACTGAATGAACAAAGAAAATGAACATTACAACGGAGATTAACAACATTAGTGTAGGCGTACTCTACAAAGTGTCAACAAACGTGATAAAACGAATTCATGCGTGTATTAATTAATTGAACAATGTATAATGTATTGAACAAGTCAGCCATTTTGAACATATGTCATAAGACATAAAATGTTGGAAATAAGTATATGTTTTAGTATATCAGTATACCTGTTTATAAAAGTTATAACAATAATAAATAAATAATCTCTATATATAAAAATGATCGAATGTCTGTCTGTATGTATGTATGTATGTATGTATGTATGTATGTATGTATGTATGTATGTATGTATGTATGTATGTGTGTTCCCTATAGACTCCAAAACTACTTGACAGATCGGCATGAAACTTTGGGATTATTTCTTTGGGATTCATTATTATTATTAATTAAACCATTTTATAGACCTAACCTACTGAACTTGCCAGCCAAACAGCTTAAAGGAACAGCTGATATAAGTCAACAGTTTTTAATCATATGGCAGGCGATATTATTATTATTATTATTATTACGCTGTCTTTGAACAGCAAAAGACTTTGCACTTTGTATGTAGGCTACCGTACAGTTGGAGCCTTGCAATATGTAGGAAACATACGACTGGGTATGATGAAATGTAATTATGCCAGGTTTATGACATCTGTGGTAAGAAATTTGCAGCTAGAAATTTGAAATGCAGCCTCAGCGGGAGGTGGCGAATAATAAAATAAGAAACCTAGCTTCTACCCTTATAGTCATAGGAGGTTTAAATTTGAAATGTTTCTTCATTCAGAGGTGGTGATTAAGAAAACAACGAAGCCTCTATGATCAGCTGGAAGAGCCCTAGGACTAACTTCTTTCCTAATTTGAAATGTAACCTCAGCGGGAGGTGGCGAATAATAAAATCAAGGAGAATTTTTATGAGAATGCAGCAACGCGCGTTGGGCCAGCTAGTATCAAATAAAATACATTACTTCACAACCTTCTTGATGTGCGCGACTTAATGAACGCACTGTATTTGATATTTTATTAATGACAACTCACGTTTCCAGGTCTTGAAAGATCTATGGCAAACACTAATCACATAATTATCATTACAATTAGATAAAAATAATAAATGGAAATGAACACTAAGAACTATTGAAAATAAAGGTTACTATGAGAAACTAAAAATGAATAAATAAAATGAAAAATAAAATAAATTTAAAAACACACACACATCTAGAAGGAAGCCAATTACTGTACTACAATAAACAACAACTACGATACAAGAAAGAAAAAAATAAAGACAAGAGAAGAGAGAAATATATAGAAGCAGATAAATAACAATGTGAGAGAATAATAAATATGGAATGGAATGTTAAAATAACGGATGAGGAAGAAACAGGGTTTCTCCAAGCAGATACTCAAACAGCCTCTTGAAAATAGCTAGAGATGGGGATTAAACAAGGTAGTAGGACAAGGAATTCCATTCGCCATGGGCAGAAGTGAGAAAAGATGAATTGAAAATAGCTGCGAGATGGAGGGGGTATTTGTAGGGGGGGGGGGGGTAGTGGGCTCATGAGATCTGATATCTTGATTTGGTTGTATGTCTGAGAGAAGGATAAAGGAATCACGCAGATATTATTCAGGTCCCTCGTTCCTCACAATTAGCTTATAGCACAAGACAAGACTATAGAAAGAGATTAGATTTCTTTATACATTTAAGTTTACGAATTTCGCATAATATGAGTACATAAACAAAATTATCTACATCACATAGATACTATAGTAGACTTACTATAGTAGATTATGATTTGTATATTGCTAGAAATGATGCTTGTATGTTATTGATGATATACGCTCTGGTGATGACAATCTAAGTGATGCAATTACATGAAATGGCGAAGTTTGGACAAAGATTCGTCCATTCTTGACACTTAACCAGAGAGGCAGTGGGAGAAAGAAAGAGAGAGAGAGAGTAGAGTGAGAGAGAGGAAGTGAGAGAGAGGAAGGGAGGGGGAAGAGAGAAAGAGAGTAATGAAGGGAGGGAGAAGAGAGAGAGGGAGAGAGCGAGTGGGAGAAGTGAGAAGAGAGTGATGATTTTTTTTATTGCGGATGATGCCCACATGAATCCGGAGACTTGTGCGTGGGTAATAAGGTGAATGGGTGAATGATGAGAAAAATTCATGGCTAAATGAGATTTAAACCCAAGGCTGTAAGAAACGAAGACAACCATAGCCCCTTATCTTATCACAGACAAGCGCTCCAACCAACTGCGCTACCAGAGCCGGATGAGCAAAACGGAGATTTGAAAAAAAATAAATCTCGAATAAATTTCCAAAATTATATCATGACCCATATTCTTGAATTTAACTTGAGGCTCCCTCTTAAACTCAAGGTAGACTTGAAAGGGCTTTTGCGTTCATGTCTTTCCGGACTTCAGGAAGCCTCAATGAAGGTTCTTTCAATGTATAAATCTTTCTTTGAGATAGCTATTATTTTAAAGTAGCCGATTTGAGACTTCTTATAAAGTTTTTCACATTATAAGCTGACAGCTATTTTGAGGAAGCTGACTTTCAAGAACACTGGGCTATACATCTGAACTAGGCTATTACTGAACAGTTTCAAAATAGGATTTTTCTGTCTAAAGTGTTAAAAAGTTGTTTGTTAGATAAATTTTCTGAAAAAACAGTTTAAAACTCAGGAGCTTTACATGATGTATTGAAAATTGGATAGTTAAATGTATTAAGGGCTCAGACTGCAGGGCTTATAGTGTTCAAATCAGTTTTTATGATTCAATTTTGATATTGAGGCAATGAGAGCTGTTCTTTCAAAATTCTTGGGTTCGCAACTTTAGAGCCAGAATAATTTATTTTGCTAATTTAGTGCCTGTCAAATGCCCATCCTCATAAGAGGTGTTTCTAAGATATTGTTACTGATGATTAAAATAATAAATAAGAAGAAAACCCGTTTCAATGGCAATTTTGGATGAAGAAATCCACTAGTGGTTTCGGATATTCAAATTAAGAACAGAATTTTCTGGGTTAGGCACAGTTTAAACATCTTGACTCTCAAACAAACATCAAAATAAAGAAAATTCAGTGATGATACCCATAATAGAATTCGCATTTCAAAACTTTTTGAAACTCTTGTCAATATCACGGAAAGCTTTATTAGCAATCATATAAAAATCCCGAAGTGGAAATCGGCTAGGGCGCTTCTCTGTGACTGACTGCTACTCCTGTCGTCACGGGCGCGATTACGTTAATTTTATCATCATTCATCTTATTAAAAGTCACAGACTAAAAAATGTGCTGATAACCGAGGTTAAACTTTGCAGGCGATTTCTTTCCAAAATCAAAATTTTCATATTTATAAAATTACATTTCACCGATTTTTTATGTAGCCTGATCAATATAGCCGCGATAAAGCCACATTCTGGATTTCATTTTATTTGTATGTATCCTCTTATCTAAACTCTTTTATTGTTTGACTGCTTAAAGAAAACCTCAGCTAAAAGCTTGTGGGGAGGGGACGGGAGATACGTTCCCACCAACTCACGAAACTGTCCCTTCCCTATGACAGTTCCGATTTGTTTCAAGGGTGGGGGGGGGGGGGCTTAGGAAATAAGGTGTATATTATATACTATATGTATAGTATATCTTTGTATAGTACGCATACGTATAAAAATATAGTAACGTGGCCAATTTCGACTGAAGGAGAATCTTTAGACCTCAACATTAAGTTTTCATCCTCTTACTGAATTTTTGCACATAGTTTACCACGGTGAAAGCTTTGTTTTAGTTTGATGGATAATAGTTTGCTGGAAAACTTGGTCACCAAGTTTTGGAATTTTGGGCATTTTGAGAGATAGTCTCTTACCCCACCACACCACACTACCTACCCAAACAAAGTTCCGATTAGTGGAGGCCGAAAGTGCCCTCCATGAAAACCGAAACCAGAATTTTTCCAAAACGCATGTCTTTGAAGCTGATTTCATTGTGCGCGGGTATAGGTTTATCACAATGAATAAGCACAACACGATAAGCAATCTGTATCAAAACTGACACTGTATTTCTATTTAAATGATGATTTTCACTCACTTATACTGGAGCGATGTATTTCATTCCGAAACAGAAGCTTCTCTTCAAAATGCATCCATCCAGTATAAGTTAAGAGACTGCTCTCTATCATTGAGTTTCCGAGAAATGGTAAATACGCAAACTGAGGGTAGTAAACCGAGAGGTAATAGACTTCGAATGATTGCATTGAAAACTGTACGGAATGAATGAACAGATATAAGCCGGTAGTTCATGAGAAGTGTGGGTTAAGTTTTTCGTTTAACTTAATCGTTTCATTTTAAGGGAAGAAATTCCCCACTTTAGAATTCTCTACTTTAAAAATTACCATGAAAAACTACATAATGCATTTTATTATAATGCAATATAGGGAAACAGGAATAGTATAAATAATATCATGAATAGTTGCTGTAAATAAAACATTAAAAACAATGAGTGAAACATCAAAATAATTTGTTTGAATTTTTAAAATCTTTTTAACACAGAGGTTACCTTATAAGCATCAAATTACCTTATAAATCTTAAATTTGAAGATCTTAAGCTTCCAAAAAAGTTTTGATATAAGATTGCTTATCACGCATTTTGTCATGGAAAATATCGCAGAAATGATAAGCATCACAGATTTTATGAACACAATGTTATGCTGTTTTAGGGCACTGAGCAAGTAATCTGTAATGAAGCTTTTGCCGATCAATGCTAATACGGGCGCTCTAATACCCAAGTATTATATTTAGTGAGCTGTTCAACGTGTTCAACCCCCGCCCACCTTCAACCCCCTCCGACCACTCAACAACCTTAACCCCTCCCCACCAACACCTACCAAAACGACAGGTGCTGCTGATTCACCATTCAGTTTAATGGACGAAAACTCATCGCTAGCGTGAAGCGTAATAGCAAACGAATATCGAAGTGGAGCGGATTTATCAATTTTAAACTTTCAACAGATGTTTCGCTCCCTCGTTATGGCACTAATTTACGCGCAAAATGCGCTTATAAAACGAGTGGAAACTATATAATTCCATCACGTGTTGCCGCGATTCGTGTGTAATTTTGTCGGGTTATTAGTCCCGCTTAGCCTGGCCATGGCTAATTGGAAAATATAACTTACCAGAGTAGTATACTTGTATCGAATGTTTATGACTGACACCTGTCTACGATATGTCTATTGAGCATGCGAATGATGATTTTAATACCATTGCGATTGAAAGTTCTAATTAGTGTTAATAGCATGTATTCAACCATAATAAATATTCCCACTAACCTAGTTATTTTACCTTAAGTGGGCCAGCAGTGATAAGTGTGCTAGATTGACACTTTGAATGTCTAATTGAGTATGATTGCGGTTCAAAGATCCAATTTAGTGATTTTATTCGAGAGTTAATAGGAATGTATCCAATAAAAATTAAGTACCAAACTAAATATTCCCACTTACCTAGTTATTTTACCTCAAGTGGGCTGAAAGTGATCAGTGTGCTTGGTTGGTTGAATGTCTACCAACTCAAAAAGACAGTAATTTAGCTCTCGGGTCATTAAAAAACAAATGCCAATGACTTTCAAGAGTCCTTCGAGTCAAGAGTCACTTGAGAGACGTTTATAAATACGACCCTGAATGTGTATCTTTTAAAGGTATTTCTTGTGAACATTGAAACTATTTTCAAAGCAAATTGGGTAATGGGACCCTTGAATATTAATAAGAATCGTGTATACAGAAAACTTTACGAGTTGAATGGAGCTGCTGATGTAGCGGTTTGTATGGACGGGAACACGAGTCAAGCGCCTGGCGATGGACTAGTGCAGTACGTACTAGTGCGTACCTTCGTCCAGCGCCACGTCGGTCATTATGGCCGACGTCTCATAAATCACTTAATATTTACTTATGAGAGCTCAGAAAATCATTCAAACATGTTTATATATGACTAAAGAAACTTAGTTCATCAATGGCCTGAATAGAAATTTTGAAAATTTGCATGGCAGTCAACATGTTAATGATAATATTTATAAACTGTGGAATTATTATCAATACTGTTGCCAATCAGAGAAATCCCTTCCATATTATATAGTCATCTTTTTTCAAATGAACATTAATAAGGCTTTATTATTATTTCTATGTTTAAAAAAATTGACATCACAATCCAAAAGGCGTAGGGTAAAATTTGACAAAATCAAAATGTAGACTGCCAAAATTATAAGAACAAATTCAAGGTTGAGGAACCTTGATTACGATTACAGTTGTACTAATATATAACCCTCTTTCCCTTTATGTGATGGCCCTACATCCACATTCGTCTCGAGTAATAGGCTTTTGTTGAAAATTGATTGCTATTTACCAGCAGGCTCCTATCAAAAGTAAATCCTCGTTCCAGCTGAGGAATGACCAGTAAACTGGGACTAAAATAAGATCCCATTGTTGCATTGAACGAAAGAAGCATGTAAGTTACCGTTGCATTCGCAGCTTGGCACCACCTCTACGCCTCACTCTGTACACTAAGATTTCTCCGCACGTACAGCTTTCCTTTCTTCAACTATTTTTTCTTTCTTTTCAATTGAATTCGCGTCACGTAGCTCCGTCCTTCTTCAAACCGCATGTGTCGTAAACAAAGGCATCCAATCAACTCATTGTTCGCGCATGGTTGGATTCTCTACTATTGTTTCTTGAACTCACGCTTTAGAAAGTGTGTACAGGCTACTATATATTATTAAAGAGATAGGGGAGTGAATTTGGTGGCGAAATTTATTGTCCAATTCATTCGTGTTTTATTCATTTACTCTATTTATGTTCCTTTTATTGAAATTATTATTTTTTAAATGTTATTTTATTTTTAAAAAATTAAATTTTTTTGGGGGTGGGACTGAGGCGGGGGGGGGGGGTTTAAAGGGGGGCCAAGGTTAGGTTAGGTCAAGTTCAAGGAAAGGTCTAGGTCGTGCACCAAGTTTGGCAAAACGTAACTAATTAGCCTATATATATATATATATATATAATTATGATTATATTTTATATATTGTGACAACTCAAAACTCTATTGTGCCCAACTATGAAAAAAGCTCAGATTTGAGGTTAACAAAAAAAAAGAGCTGTTTGGATTTTATGATAACCGATATTTGAATATCGATCACTGTACCCATCTCATATCGATTATTGCATCGATCATACATAGATCACTCTCATACCAATGGAAGAAACCCAGCCACCTGTCTAAAGTAAAACTTAAGTAAAATAAGTATTGATATTTAGTTGGATTTTCAAATAATATTGGAAAAACGTTAGAAATCGTCAAAATTCAATTGCTTTGGATTATTTGTACAATTTCATATTTTTCTTATATTATGTTCAGCACCGACTCTTCACTTACTGTTTGAGTATAGTGTTTTGCTTCATACCTTGGTCTAGAGAGATCAAAGGAGATCACTCGCTAACTCGCTCACTTCTAATTTTGATCTTCGAGTTTGTTGGACCTCTTTTGTCCAAATTTGTGTAATTAATGTAATTTCATGTAAATGTTCGGATAAATTGAAAAGCTATCATCTTTCAACGATCTAATTTAATTTGCCGTGCTAATAGTCATCCGTTTTTTTATAAATTAAATACGCGAGAGCATAAGTTTAAAATAAAGATTGATCTGGTGCATCCTGAACCAACCAGATCCTGTGCGTGAGTTTTAATATATTCAATTGTTCACATCAATTATAATATGGGCCCACAGTGCGCGAAAAATAATTATGCCGAAGTGAAGAGCATGTACAAAGCTGTTGAAAGAAAAAACTTTCCTGGCAAGCCCCTGAGAGTTCACTGCTTCTAAAGTTCATCACCTGCAGTATACTACATTCAACCAATAGGTGAAATTTTTTCTGCATCCTGATCTTCTCATATTCATTCTTAATTTATGGTGTTACAATAAATATAAATGTAACTATATTTAATTGTATAAAGTTGTGCCATGGTGGCGCAGGCGATTGGAGCGCCTGTCTCTATTAAGAGCCACTCTCATCAGTCACCATCATCCCATCATTACCCACGCACAGGTCTCAGACCTATGTGGGCTTCATCCTCAAGAAAAAAAATGGGGTTTGAATTACTGGGTTAGTGATAATAAAGCTTCCAACATCAAGTAGTCATAGATGCACTCCAGCTGGCTGCTTCTCCTGCAGTCATGAGTTCGAATCTCGCTCAGACTTGGATGTTTTCACCCTGTTATCATTCCCCTCATTATCCACGCACAAGTCTCAAGACTCGTGCGGCCATCATCCGGCAAAAAAAAGGATGAAACAGATTTCAATATAGAAAGAGGGAAGCTTAAAATATCCAATAGTCTGAGTACAAGTTTCAATTATGGCCGAATTGGCACTCCTGTTTTTTTAGTAAAATGGCAACGAAAGCATACGAAAATTATTTGAATGCTGCAATTAGCAATAATTACAAAGTTTATAATATGGCTTCATGTGCATATCATGATCAGAACTCTAAATATCTGAGCTCAGAACCTCTGAATTTTTTAAATTCAGTTGGTTGAGGAGTGTTTTGAGTTCCTTCTCACTCATGATGTGGGTCTCTGTGAGCTAAAATACACAAAATGAACGTTCCTGTGGTGCGGACTGTCATTTTACTACAGTAAAATTATTAGAACTTCTACCCGTGCTGGTAAAAATTTCGAAATTTTCTCTTATGAACGTTGAAACTATGATTGTTTTTATCTTCCGTAGTTTGAAAGAAATAAATTATTGAAATATGGTCCTTCTTCTTGAATAGCCCTGTATGTAAGTAGGTCGGTTTCGAACAAGGCGTTTCATATCCAATATCATTCTGAGATTTTCGACTTCATATGCAAAATTCTTGCTAAAATGTATGATATTTGGTTCGTTCAAAATAACGGCTATCATTTACTAGTTTGGTGAGAAGAACCCCTCAATCCCAACCTTCTCACAGTATCAAGTCTTTTGGAAGTGATGATTGCCGCAAGGTCCAGGCTCTAAAGCATGGGCTGGCTACTTGCTATTCTAAGGCGTATAAAATCGATAGCAGAATATGAAATGAGGTTGTTACCATTTCAAGAGAATTCCAATCCTAGTTCAACAGAGACACAGCTCTGTCTCACCCGTCAAACTTAGTGATTGAGGTCAGTGGAAATTCGAAATCCTACACCGTTTGTTACAGAGAAATCTACTTGAATTGAAATTTATTAAAAAAAACTCTCAGAATTTATGGAAACAGAAACAAAACAAATAGAACAAAAAACAGATCGAATTGACAACCTCCTACTGTTTGAAAGTTGGTTAAAACGGTGGCTCCGAGATAAGATTATCTGGAAAAAGGGATAGAAACACAATTACAATAAAAATAAGTTTAGGTGAGGCTCAATTTTGATCTAGAAGGAACTCTTGTAGACTACAAAAATCTCCATTAACTGAATTTTTTCTTAGTTATTGTTTTTTAAATACTCAATACTTACAAAACTCTTCAGAATCTGCGGTAGCTTGTTGTAGAATTTCCCACTAACATAACTAGGTTTTTGTTCAAATAAACTGCTATTGTGACTCACCAAGCGTTAATCTTTTCAGCTACATTTATTATAATCATGTTCATGAACCAAAAGATTTTAGTTTATATTATTTGTTTTTATATAATGTAACGTCATGCACATACAAGCAAGGATACAAAGTATTTTAAAAAGCAGCCTATTTGAATCTTACCTTAAATATCCTACCAAGGTTTTGTTTTGATGAGCTTATTCTAAGATAGCATACGTAATATGTGAAATTAAAAAAATCATGGTAAGCTGTAAAAAGTAACTTTTTGTAATTCTAGCAAGCTGTTGCAGGACAAATACCCCAGAAGAAACTCTACAGCACATTTTCTCAATGTAAGGAGCCCAGGTAGAACCTGTATACAATAGATAGCTTGGTTTAAAAATCATATTCCAAATTAAGCATTTAGGTGATAAGTTTTGACAAAAATTCGCCCATAACTTGAGCTTGGAAGAGAGAGAGAGAGAGAGAGAGAGAGAGAGAGAGAGAGAGAGAGAGAGAGAGAGAGAGCGCGAGAGAGAGAGAGAGAGAGAGAGAGAGGGAAAGAGAGGTTGGTAAGAGGAAACCTTGTTCAACTATGATAAACCCATGATGTAATTTGCCAATTTCTTAAATTTATAAGGATAAGACGATGAGTGATGAGGAAAGAGTGACATAGAAAGAGATTGAAAGTTCAAAAAGGTTGAAGGAAATTATGAGAATATGGAAACAAAGAAAGAAATAAGAAAATAGGAAAAATGAAGAAATACGTTATTTTCTACATGCTTAGTATATAATGGAGTGCAAAGCAAACATCAGTCAGAAATGAAATGCGGAATGTCATACATAAAAAATTGGGAAGATTATGAATAATAAGACGTCACAGCCACATTCATTGAAAAACAGTAAGGTACTACTTTCGGTTGGTACATCATTATCAATCTTATACAAACTAAAACTAAAGTGCAGAGTAGCTTAATTTATTACTAAACACAGAGTGATACTATTGGCTGAGGTAGAAAGTGAGTTAGACTGACTTTCATTGAAGGTCTGTGATTGACTGAAGACCAACTGGTGGGAGGAGCAACAAGCAAAAATAGGTGTCAAAATCAAGAACCAAGAAGCTTGAACACATAGAAAGCAATAAACAAGAATAGTATACAAGTAGGCTAGAATTAAAAAGTTTTAGAATAAAAAATTATTTAAAAAATTGAAACTAAATGACCTTATCTGCTTTTCATTTAGCTTCAATTCTTTAGCTTCAAATTTTTTGAATTCTAGTCTACTTTCTATTTTTCTTGTTTGTTGTTTTCTATGTGTTCCCGGTTTTTGGTTATTGATTTTGTCACTTATTTTCACTTGCTACTCCTCCCACCAGTGGGCTTGACTTGTTATGGCCTTCAGCCAATCAGAGATCTTCAATGAAGTTCAGCCTATAAGACGCACTTTCTCCCTCAGGCAGTAGTATCATTCTGTGTTTAGTATTTATTAAGATACTCTGTACTTTAGTTTTAGTTTGATTGAGATTGATAATATGGTGTAACAACCGAAACTTCAAGTCTTATTATACATTATGAATATCTTCCACAATATCACCTTCGCCACTATGAAGAAGGTTAGTAATTTTTGAAATCCACTTTTTCTCTTAGTAATGAGTGATAAATGAAACTAGATATTGTTGAATTTTCTACTATTACTTTGCAATTTACCCTCTTACTGTGTTATACTTTATTACTTTGTTTTTCACTGTCTTATTCATTTACATTGCTACGCTATGTACTATATTTTTACGGAAAAATCGCAAGTTTCAATGTTGGTGACATCATTATTAGCTGGTGGTTGAACTGAGACGGAAAATTTGTATATATAACCTATAGAGTGGCAGTGGGGGTAGCACCTACATACTAATGGTAATATATTTTTGAGCTTTGAATTTTTGAGCTTGAATATTATAGCTGTGAGCTGTAGCAGGTTATCTGTTCAGTCAGATAATGATAAGCTATGAACTCCGGGGACCACTTTGTGAGGGTGACCGGTCGGATCGGCCAGCAAAAAACACTCTGTTCTCTGCTTTATAATCACTTCCTGGTGGTTACCTAAAACTGGAGGTCTAACTCATCAACCACCATCATCCAACTCATCACCCACACACAGGTATCAGATCTAGGAGGGCTTTGTAATGAAGTGAGTGAACAATTGAAATTTTATGGAATACGAAAAAAATTGCAATCAGTTGAGCTATCTTGATGTTTTTATGCTCACCGCTCTTTCTCTCTCTTTTGTCTCTCTCACTGTAACTTGGTGCTGGGTTACACCTATTGTTCTCTGACCGGTGCCTCGTCCAGTCGCCTGTCGTGTTGTACATTTTTATGAAGAGTAATTATTCTTTCAATATTATAATTGAATAATTTTTCTTCAGTCTGAAAGAGAGTACAGTGCGAGACAGACCGAATTATCGCGAGTGTTCCGGCATGACCACTAGGAGCGAAATGACTTTGGTTTATTTGTTGCTGGGTGAGTGACCCATTTCAGATTAATAGTAAATTGTTATTATTTGGCAAAAGGAGAGAGAGAGAGAGCGAGAGAGAGGGCAATTTATATCCTGTAATTAATAATGATTATATTATATTGTAATTTAGTAGTAAGATTGCGTAGTATGGGCAAAGTGCTCAGTGTAGGGTATTTTTCATAAGAGGGTGTATTACTAACTGATAAATGTAGATTTTAGGGTGTTCTTCTTTTTACGGAAGTTAAACTGTTGTATTGGGCATTATTTGATAGTATAGTAAAGTTGTATTAATGGAAGCATAATTTAGTGCCATGTATCTTGAGGGAGGAATTTTGAGATAAATATAGTAATGATAGTTGAATATTTATAGTTATAATCATGATATAATGGTCTATATTCGCCTATTGTGAGCAAGTAGCGCAATTAAAGGGTTTAATTGAGAAATAGCTCAAGAAGTACTAATTGAATCATTTATTTGGGGATATTTGTTAATTGGGAAGTAAATGTTAATGTTAAATGTTAATGTAATTGTTAGAATTTGTTAATTTTGGGAAGTAACAGTTAGCCATAACAATGAATAATAATAGGTTCCGTTGTCGGTACAAAGTAACAGTTACCAGTAACTGCTCCGGTGATTAGTAACCGTTCCAGTGATTAATAACTGCTCCAGTTATAAATAACAGTTATTTAGATTTTTTGTTGTTTCGTATAATTTTTGATATTGGCAATGTTTGTAGGTAAACTGTAGCTGCCTACATTGACAAGGAACAGTTTATTTCTTTCAAGATTATCATTATTGTATGATTTTGAGTTATGTTATTATCTGTTGGTTGATAAAAGTCAATAATAAGTGCTTGACCTTACACTTTGTTGCTCTCTCATTCCTGATCATGATTAGTGTTAAGTATTTAGAGGGTCTCTGATGCACCTCTCCGTGGTCTGCTGCTCCCATGGTTCGATGAGAAGCGGAGGTCAGCAAACCTTAAGTTCTTTCATTCCAACCACTCTCTCTTCAAGAGTGTGAGCCAAGCTGACGCCACCATTGGGGTAGTATTGGCGAGGTGCAACAGTCCCTTAGTGCGTAGAAATTGCTTAGACAAATGGTAGTTTTGGTAGGGTAAATAGGCCTTGCTGACCCTCCACACAAGAGTGAAGCCTTACGATCGGCGACGTTTACAGCTTCATCCTCCATAAAAAAGTCATAACTTGGTTCAACTATTCCTAAGCTTGTAATATAGGCAACATCTTATTTGTAAAACATAACATTTTTATACTACCTTAATAAAATATCAATTTTTATTTCCTACTTTGTTAATTCTAGTATTATAAAAATTTATTATCAAGAATGTGTTATACTTTCAACTGCTATTTACTGTATTTATATATAATTAAGCCGCGTCTGCACCAACCAAACATGTCTGCCGAACATTGTTGGTGAATACAAAAAACCGGCAAACATTAAACATATGGGTCACCGAACATGTTCGTGAATTCAATTGAAATGTTCGGTCTGTGAGCGAACAGTGACGACCAACAACAGGTTCCCGCCACCGCTCCCACCACACCGATCATAATGTTCGAGAAGGCGTCCACACCAAACGAACTCCATAAAAAGTTCTGCGACATCAGCTGATTCCAGCGAACACTGTTCGCCGAGCATGTTCGGTTGGTGGAGATGCGGCTTAATATTATATTCATAGACAAAATAACAATGACGAGAAGATGCAACAGGCAAAGTTCAAAACAACACTCTCTTCACAAATTTTGACAATGGTAAGTTATTAATATTAATTCCGCACCACTGTTTTTGTATAAATATTATAAACCATTGTATTATTCATTATTTTTTTAATGATGCGTTTCCAAACCTACGCTCACCTTTCTTCATTATTTTTGATTAAATCTTGAAAAAAATTGAAAGAAAGACAGAAGTGCAGCACATAATATATTTCTGTTTCTCTTCCGGTTTTTAATTTTATAGCAATGTGTAAATTGGAGTATTTTCCTTTGTTACTGTGGTTTTAATTAAATTTTTTTATCAACTTTCTTTGTTTTTCTACAATATTCATTTACCAACCAAACAAGTTTTTATTCATTTGGAGCTATCAAAATATTGTGTTATTTTATTGTTGTGTAAAGGAAATGAAATTTAAATTTGAAAATTGGCAACATAATACAAAACATTTAGTTCCAGACATGAAATCTAATCCTAGAATCGACATTGATTGCGGATAGCCTTGAAGTGATTTGTGGTAGAGGAAAGAGAGAGAGAGAGAATGAGTGAGAGAGAGTGAGAGTGAGTGAGAAAGAATGAGTGAGGGATCTGAAATCTATTAGAGAGGTAAACCACCCGATTCCTTTAGTCCTTCAACACACCTACACCAAGGCCTCACTGTATATTATATACACAGTGGGGCCTTGCTCACACTAGCACATACACACACACACACACACACACACACACACACACACGCAATTCCAAGTTTCGAGTGTCTCAACATGTTGTAGAGGGATGTGGAGAGGTTTCAATAAACGATGCGAGTAATTCGGATAAAGCGGAGGCCGGATAAAGCGAGTCCCACGGGTGCTTGTTGGTTCCAAGTCATTGCGACACCTTTAATTCCGTTGTGATTGAAAACGTCGGCAATCCGACGCTTCTCCGCCTTATCCGACGCTGGCCTTATCCGGTTACTCGATAAACTACTAGCGAAGAGCTCTCAATATCATCCTGACCCTTTCCACTGCCAAGCTGCAGCTCCAAGGCTGTTCCATTTCGTCTGAGGTCGACATTCAGATGAAACTGAACATTGGAATTCAATTATTGCTAGTCCACTAGTCCACCTGGAATATTGTTAATGGAAGTGTATATTGTGGTTGAATTATTGGAACAGGGATAACATTGATAGATTTGAAGTTGATTTATTACATTCCTTAATCTGTGAGAGTAATGAGAATTTATCTCTTGGATAACTTATTGATTCATCTACTAGTTGTTCTGTGAACAGTACACCTCACGACCAAAAATAAGCTTGCACAGAGAATAGAGTTGATAAACATTTGAAAATTATACATAATCATCATATTTAAAAATATCTTCAAGATCTAACCCAGTTCATTAGACACCCTTACCTCTAAGGCGAAGATTTCAGGAGTTTGGGAGGAGCACAACTTATGTATTGTTCTTGTTTGTTACTTTTTGATTCTTGTTTTTGAAACTGATTATTCCTTGTTGATCCTCCTACTAGTGGGCGTGACTTCAGCCAATCACATACCTTCAATGAAGGCACTTTCACCCTCAGCCAATAGTATCATTTTGTATTTAGTATTTATTAAGCTACTCTGTACTTTAGTTTCAGTTTGTTTGAGATTGATAATGGTATAACAACCGAGACTAGTAACTCACGGTTTTTAATAAATGTGGATGTGAGAACTTTAAGTCCTATTATTCATTATCACTCCTATTATGAACACACAAGTCGGTATTTTTTCAACTGTCTCGTAATTTTTATTCTCAACCAGACAAAACAAATAGTATGGATCTTCGTTAGTGTACCTTGAGCTAAAATAGTTTTGGAACCACTGGTTGAATTAAATTCCACAGATTCATAAATTAACCCAAAATACTACAAACTCAAAATATGATTCATTAGTATTAGTCTAATTATAGTATTGCTGATGGCGATATTGTGGTAGGCAGATGCTCATAAAGAATAATGAAGTTAACTTAATTTGATAAAGATTGATAATTGCGTGACTATCAAAACTATAGTATCTTCAATATTAATTATTTCATAGTTTAAAAGTTTTATTTCATATTTAATAGTTTAGTAGCTAGAGTTGCGTATTCCATGAGTAATCATAAATAAACAATCATAATGATAATACTAGCTAATGGTATTAGAAGCACTTACCGGTATTATTATTATTATGTTATTATTATGTTATGAAGGGACGGATTCAAAGATCCAAAGATTCAAAGATCCTCACACGTCAACCGAAGCTTATTGTGTGTCCCTAGTACGTTAGTTGGGCAAACCAATACCTGTGCCCTTTACAAGATCCAGGAGTTTTTCCCTATGCTAACGTCCCATTCATCACCTGGTTGTTTGCAGCCAAACAGAGCCCTTCTCCTTGCCCCGAGTCTCTCGCAATCCAGTATGATGTGCTTGGCAGTCTCTTCAGACTGATTGCAAAGCCTACACATCTGACTTTCATTTCTGAGTCCAATTGTGTGGAGATGTTTCCTGAAGTGGCCATGTCCAGTTATCAGAGCAATCAACTGCTTGACCTGACCTCTACCCAGCCTCACCAGCCAGTTGGTGAAGTAGGAGCTTGTGTCTGCTAGCAGCCTTTTGCTAGGTCAAATCCCTCTCTGAGGAAGAACTGGCAGAAAGCAGCCGAGGCTGCTTTACTGTGATGTAAATTGATCTGAAGGACCCTGGGCATTGTCCTTGACTGTTGATTCAAATCGAGGAACCTGCCCTGATGGGGTGGAACCTGATAGGTTTGAGGGCAAGGCAACTTCTGGAGTTACCTTGAGGTTTGGTTCTGGTTCGTATTTGGAAATTCATGTGGTTCCCACGAGCAGCTAGGGAAGTGGAGTCAACCCGGACAGAGCCCCGCATGCCCGGGCAAGGCTACATACTGCAGGAGGTCGCCTGGTGTCCTGCAGGCAAAGAGCAGGATAAAGGATAGGTTTCCAGGATAATGAGGTCAACGGACAGTTGCCCTTTTAGTCGCCTCTTACGACAAGCAGGGATACTGTGGGTGCAATTCTACTACCCCCCACCCACTGGGGGAACTTACCGGTATTCTTTCTATTATAAATATTTTTGGTAGCTTTCTGAGCAGTTTTTGTCACAGCATAGTTGTTCTAGAACAACTTCCGTTGATATAACTGTGAATTTATACTTTACATTCCTTATACAATGTGAAATAATGGGATGTAAGACTAAAACCCCTCGACCAATGAGAGGCGACTACAAGCTCGAAGGAGGAGGGGCTACGACCTAGTGAAAGTTAGAGCCAATCATATTGCGTGATTCCCAGTAGGCTCTGTTTGATAATTCCTTTGATCTTAAAGTTTAATATCTTGGTTGATAGCGATGAAACAATCCAAACTATAGCTTTTCATTATCACTGCTACTAATATAATACGTGATAGCTTTATATGGAAACATTATTTTCTAAAACATTTAAGAAAGTAAAATATTAAAAAGTAAATATTTTAATATTTTGGTGGGAGCCGCTTAGTGCAGTTGATTAATGCGTCGCAACTTCTGCTTGTTTTAGCTTCAGCAGTCGTGGGTTCGAATTCCGCTCCTCCGTCTGGCATAAGTGTGTTATCGTTCACCTCATTACTCACGCACAAGTCTCAAACTTATGCGGACATCATCAGCAATAAAAAAAAATATATATTTCATTGGAGGTAATGCACCATTTTGTATCTGGTCAACCGTTTCCAACACTATCTTCTCATCTGAAAACACGGGATTTGGCAGGATTTTCTCTTTGGCTTGAAAAGTGTTTTGAAATTGCAATAAGGTACATACTCATTTTCCAATAAATAAAATGAAAAATTATAATTTATTTTTAAACAATTAAAATTTATAGTGAAAATAATTTTAAAATAAATTATAAATTGTGCAATTAATGCTTTATTGAGCCAAATTGATGTAATATTCATTTTATATAAATACTGCTCTTGAACGAGATCAATATGATGTGGGTATGAAATTTATTACTCATAAGGTACTTGGAAATAATGTTGAACTTATTGAACTTCAAAGAATTGTTTTCCAATACAAAAAATTATTTTTAGTGAGTAAATAAGTATAACTAGGCATCAGAAGTCAAAAAGGAAACCATACAAATTAAAACACTTGTTTTATATAACTTACTAGCGGTGCCCGGCGTGCGTTGCTACGCCAGTGGCAGCAATGAGAGGGGGCATAGTGGGCTGTGATAATGAGGAATGCGTGGGGCAGGTAGACGGGCTATGCCCAAATAAAAACACACCTAATTTTTGTACATATTTTGTAACAATATATTTTCAGGAATTTTATTAATTGTACATGTTTTAAAAAAAATATAAATTGTAAATGGATATTGATATTGAGATTGATATTTACAAATAAGTTCAAGTTAAGCTTGAAGTTTTAAAAATGTAAAATCAATATTTTAGTTCATCTTAAAAAGATCTACCGAATAGTAAAAAAATAAAAAAAAAAGTATGACAACCAACCCCCCCCACCCACCTCTCCACCCAGAAACAATGGGGCACTTTGAACTCCGAATTTTACAGGAACTATCTCAAGACTATACTGCATTGCACCTCAAATCTACATCAAAATCATTTTTTCCAAATTGTAATATTCATAATTATAATTTCACTTCTTTGACCCCCCCCCACGGTCCCATCACTCAGGGGGGCACTTTGATTTCTCAAACTTCAGAAACTATCTAGGACTATTGTACCAGAAAAATATCAAAGGGAACAAAAGCAGTTAGATCACAAAAATATCAAAGGGTAAGTAAGCAGCCCCTCCCCCCACTCGCGGAGAAAAATGGGGGGCTTTGAACTGCCAAACTTCACAGAAACTATCTTGGGACTATTCTACATTGTGCCAGAAAATTTCATCGAAATTGCTTCAGCGGTTAGGACACAAAATATCAAAGTATAAGTATGCCCCCCTCCCCCCCGGAGAAAAAAATGGGGGGCTTTGAACTGCCAAACTTTACAGAAACTATTTTGGGACTATTCCACATTGTGCCAGAAAATTTCATCGAAATCGCTTCGGCGGTTAGGACACAAAATATCAAAGTATAAGTATGCCCCCCTCCCCCCCGGAGAAAAAAATGGGGGGCTTTGAACTGCCAAACTTTACAGAAACTATCTTGGGACTATTCTACATTGTGCCAGAAAATTTCATCGAAATCGCTTCAGCGGTTAGGACACAAAATATCAAAGTATAAGTATGCCCCCCTCCCCCCCCGAAGAAAAAAATGGGGGGCTTTGAACTGCCAAACTCCACAGAAACTATCTTGGGACTATTCTACATTGTGCCAGAAAATTTCATCGAAATCGCTTCAGCGGTTAGGACACAAAATATCAAAGTATAAGTATGCCCCCCTCCCCCCCGGAGAAAAAAATGGGGGGCTTTGAACTGCCAAACTTCAAAAAAACTATCTTGGGACTATTCTACATTGTGCCAGAAAATTTCATCGAAATCGCTTCAGCGGTTAGGACACAAAATATCAAAGTATAAGTATGCCCCCCTCCCCCCCCGGAGAAAAAAATGGGGGCTTTGAACTGCCAAACTTCACAGAAACTGTCTTGGGACTATTCTACATTGTGCCAGAAAATTTCATCGAAATCGCTTCAGCGGTTAGGACACAAAATATCAAAGTATAAGTATGCCCCCCTCCCCCCCGGAGAAAAAAATGGGGGGCTTTGAACTGCCAAACTTCAAAAAAACTATCTTGGGACTATTCTACATTGTGCCAGAAAATTTCATCGAAATCGCTTCAGCGGTTAGGACACAAAATATCAAAGTATAAGTATGCCCCCCTCCCCCCCGGAGAAAAAAATGGGGGGCTTTGAACTGCCAAACTTCACAGAAACTGTCTTGGGACTATTCTACATTGTGCCAGAAAATTTCATCGAAATCGCTTCAGCGGTTAGGACACAAAATATCAAAGTATAAGTATGCCCCCCCTAACCCCCGGAGAAAAAAAATGGGGGGCTTTGAACTCCCAAACTTCACAGGAACCATCTCAGAACTATTCTACATCGTCAATGAAAATTTCATTGAAATTGGTTCAGCGGATTCTGAGTTCAATTAGGACACATAAATATTAAGAGGTACAGTAGCCTACGTTTTGCCCCCCAGAAAAAAATGGGGGGCATCATGAACTCCCAAACTTCACAGGAACCATCTCAGGACTATTCTACATCGTCCCTGAAAATTTCATTCAAATCGGTTCAGCGGTTTCGGAGTTTACTGGGAACATACATACAAACATACATACACACATTCATTTTTATATATATAGATATATAACTGCGCTTGGATGGGTGACCGTGCTTCAATGACTTGATGTTACAAGCTTTATTATCACTTACCCGGTAGTTCGGAACCCACCTAAAATAGTAGGTCCACCATTTTCCCCGTAACATGGCACAAACGGCGAGGTGGAACTACCCGTAAGGGTCTCCCCACCATTAAAAGCGATACGCTTATTATTATTATATAACTTAGATATCGAACAGAAAAATTAGGCTATATTTCAAAGCACAAGATACACTAAGTTCACATTTCATAACAATTAATTCGATGTTGTAGTTTTGTAACACTCTTCACTTGACATTTAAACATAGATAATTGTTGAAAATACTTTAATGGTAAGTTTAACACTAACTCACAATAATTGTTTGACCCAGTTTTGTGATTCCACTATTCATTATAATATCTTGTCATTTTCTATTCCAATTGGAATAATTTTAAATAAATTTGTGATCTCTTCTGTAAATGGAATTTTTTTTTAACGCAAGTGGACCATGAGGTTCTGCAGTAATAATTTGGTCCATACATTCTCTTCACTTTGTCACTCTGTTCTCAAATTTTTTTTGGAACAAGACATTCTCATACATCATATACAAAATAAATCCACAAAAAACGTGAAACATGTTGGCAAACAAATAAATAATGTGTGTATAAACTAATAAATAATACTTGACAAGAACAAAAACAAAAACCAAGTTGAATATCAAAAACAAAAAGGAGTTGGAAATCAAAAAAACAAGAACCTTTTTTGCTTGTAAGTTCAATGCTCCCAGATTCATTCACTTCTCAATAATAAATCTTCCCAATAATTCTGATTGGGCATGGAAGAGTTTTTGCATCCAAATCTCTCTCTCTCTCTCTCTCTCTCTCTCTCACACACACACACACTTTCTGTGCCACAGTAAACCATTTATTTCGCAAATTTTCTCCTTTCCCCTAAATCTAAATGATATCAGTACCTTCCCTGCCTAGCCAACCAACGGCTCTCTAATTGAATTAAAGTTTCGATGGATATTTATCACGGCATGGACGATTTGTCAATTGCACAGGCCTTCTACATTCTCACACCCTCACACCCTCCCCTCACACTTCTCACTCTCTCATACTCTTTCACTCTTCTTCCCTTTCTCCTTTCCTCTCATTCCATCTCACTTTGAAGCCAGGGCTTAATTAGATCTTGGAAAAAACGTTTAATTCACTTGGAGTTATTTCTATATTACGAATGAGGCGAAGGAAGGCAACAGCTTGCACAGTCATTCATTACCGACGCTACTCAGCTGAGAGACTACTTCTCATTGAATGCGGGAGCATCCTCTTCACAACTTATAATGTCACGCCGCACGAGGAGGAGCTTCCTATTCACTTGTCACTTTCATTTCATCCTGTCTACTCGGCTTTTGGGAATTTTGATACCACTTAATCATTATCATTTCTCTCCTTCTTCTTCCGCTTCTTTCTTCTTCATTTCACATTTTTTCTTCCTATCCTTCCTTTTTTTTCTCTTCTTCATCTCCTCCTTCTCCTCCATCACAAAAATCATCTTCTTCCTCTTCTTTTTCTTCTTCTCCTCCCCCAGCACCTTCGTTATCTTCTTTCTTTACTCTCTCCTTTCTCATGCACTACCTCCCCATCCTCCTCTCCATCCTCCTCCTCCTCCTCCTCCTCCTCCTCCTCCTCCTCCTCCTCCTCCTCCTCCTCCTCCTCTCCTCCTCCTCCTCCTCCTCCTCCTCCTCCTCCTCCTCTTCCTCCTCCTCCTCCTCCTCCTCCTCCTCCTCCTCCTCCTCTTCCTTTTTGTCTTCCACCTCCTCCACCAGCTCCTTTTTGTCCTCTTCTGTAACGCCCCTCATCGTCTCATACCTTTTTCTTCTTCTTCTTCTTCTTGCTCTCCATCATCTTTTTCATTCAAACCGCTCTCCCTTCTCTCCTTATTTATCGTCCTCTTTCTCTTTTCCTCCTCATCTTTCTTCTTTTCCTTCTCTTTCCTCCTTTTCTTCTTCCTTCTTCTCTTTTCTACTTTTTATCTTTCTTCTTTTTGTCATTTTTCCCGCTCCTCCTTCTACTCCTACACCTCCTCCTTCTCCTTTTTCTTTTTATTTCTCCTCAGCGTCTTCTCCTTCTTCTCTTCTCATTCACTTCCACTTCTTATCCGGCACTCTCACCGCTTTTCCTCCATTTCTTCATCGTTGACAGTCCTTTTTCAATAATTTATCGTTCGATC